>JAGTXR010000286.1:0-438794 GCA_022606575.1 Glossosoma conforme | reverse complement strand
CATATTGTATGTTAAAATATATACATATATGAGATAGATTGGCCTCGGCGCCCCTAGCTAATTCGACGCCCTGGGCCACCGACCCACTGCGCCACCCCCTAAAACCGGCACTGGATAGGTCGCGACACCGCCCAGCATATATGTCGCTAGCTGCCCCGGCACACAAATAATTGATTTGGATAATATCTTCTTCCCCTCTTTGCGGTACTGTGCCAGAAGAGAACGAGCCCGACCTCTGATAAATAAGGCGGTCCGAAGGGGAGCATAAATATGTATCAACAAACTTTCAGAGCTACGTGAATAATAAATTTATATTTTGTCTCGGGACCGAAGTGTATCGCGAGCGTTGGAAATATACCCTCTCAATGAATTAACGACATTCGAATGTCATATTATTCTGGGAACGAAAGCCGCGCGAGTCGCCGACGATCTTATCAATGTTTTGGTCGACCATTTGTATGCGGAAAATATAGAAATATTATCAAAATGAAAGCATTGTATACAAAATACGGACGAGGTCTGATTGGTGCTAAAGAAAAATAATACAGTGAGCGGCAAAAAAAACACTTTTCGTAGTTGATTTGATTTAAAACCGTTTGCCGCTATATATATATAACCAAGTCGAAGGAACGATTCTGTGTGAAGTGAACATTTTCGATTTTTTTTTATGTAAGCACATACAGGAGAATACCGACAGATGTTTATAGTGATTCTGAAGTCTCATCTGTGGAACTCTATGACGCTTATAATGCTGCATATGGCTAAGCACTGCATGTGGAGTGTTGGACCGCCATCGTCATAGACTGTAGCCCGAGATTTAAGCATCATCCTTATTATTACAGGAATTCACTATGAATGGGTGGTCTTGACGGGACGACTTTAGTCTACGACAAATTTTGATTATTAGGCTATGACTGGCATTTTACGGGTGATGGATCGATTTCGAGGTATTTTAAAGCTCGGAAATTGATTAAAAATATATATTTTTTAATCTCCGTCGGGTATCGAACCCATGACTTTCGACTTGCCAAGCGAATGCTTTCACCACTGAGCTAAACCCGCCGGCAAATCAATATACTCGTATGGATTCAAGAAATTGAAAAAAATATATTCATTTATTTCAGTTCACTGTTTTGAATTTATGTACTCGTATTTTCTTCGTTAAATATGATTTTATAAAATCTAAATTTAGCATTTTATGCAACATGAAGTTGTCACTTTCATCGGTTTTCAACCAACATTAAAACACAAACCTTTAAATATCTCAGAACGAATGAAACATGACTTACACCACTTTCATAATCATGGGCACATTTGTGCAAAAAGTAAGGGTTAAACTAGGTATGATTTTAAGCGAAGGACTAATGTCTTATCCTTCAGAACTCACCAAGAGCCAATGCAGCCGTATAATGAATTTCGAAAACAAATTCCTGCATAGAATACTAGGGATACGATGGTTTGACTTAGTGAGCAATGACGAGGTGAGAGAGCAGACAAGATAGCCTTCCACACTTCAGTCGATCAGGAGGCGAAGGTGACCCTGGCTGAGAGAGCTTTAACAATATCTGCTATTTCTTTAAGCATCCATCCATTTATCCAGATCCTGGATGTGGATGGCGGAGGATCGAAGAGGAGGGAGACTCATGCGGGAGGCATACGTTCAACAGTGGACGGACACAGGCTGATGATGATGATGATTTAAGCATCGTGTTCGCGAGTCTGTCTGGAACTATACATATAATTTACTCAGTGGAGCTGACATGGGATGACGTAAAGACTATACCGGCTGACAGCAGCTTAGTGGCAGCAGTTCGTGAATGCCATAGTCTTCCGTGAGAGGAGCCGAAATGGTTTTGATAATGATGATGATGATATGACGCAAGACATGATCGCAAAAGACGGATCTTGTTCTGGAGTTTCGGATGAATATTGTGAGCGGACACTTGGTATACGCGTATCAAATAGCGTACTGAGTCGAGACGTCTCGTCTCTAGAGGCTTTATACTCGTCAGTCATGGCGGTCTAGGGGGTGTGAGGTGGTACAGAGCACGCGTGTCCAGGTCGGAGCCTCCTCCCGTGCTCTGGTGTCAGGTGTCACCGCCATTTGCTAACTTTGTTTCCGTCGATAGCAAAGTTCCTGACGTAAAGTGATGGCGATCCCCCGTCCCTCGCACGACGTCAACTCAAAATATAACAACTGGTAGCTTAGCAACGGAGGTCGCTGCTTTTGCTATACATATACTGATAACAGCTTCATATTGCAAGTGCGTTTCTAACTAGCTTCACACTTCACGAAAGACGAGAGAGGTTATTACATTTTTCAAATTGATTGCTATCAAAGATTCAAATATCGAACATTTTTTTTTGTTTCGAATATCTTTTATTTTTTTTTCGGTTGTGTTCAATTGTTTTCTTCAACCTTTGTTCTTCGTATATTTTTCAGTGTGACGTCGAAAAACGATTGAAATTTCTTGATTCTTTGATACATTTTTTATTTATCGGCATGAAAATAGAAGCACACATAATAGATAATTCAAATATAATTTACACTCCCTAATTATGTACGACAACACACATTTTTCTAAAACGAGAATTTTACAAGGAAGAAATATGAAAGCTTGTTAATTGGGCATAAAAATAAACTTAATTTTAGTACTGCTTGTAAATTTATTCAGACCAAGTTTTCCCTATATCTCAAAACTATAAATTTTGTACAACCTATTTGCACACGCCAACCCACGAATCAAAACGGAAGAATATATGTGTCCATAATTATGAAAGTGGCGTCAAGAAATTAAAACGAAAAGAGTTCAATTATTTCAGTCCACATGGTTCGGTGATAATGTAGACGGATACGGAGAGCTAGATGTTTGAGTTTGTGACAATAACAGCTTGTGTTCTTTGTGTGTCAAATTCGATGTACTTATGACGCGGTGTTATTGTCACAAATCCTAACTGTTGGCGGTCCGTGTTGTCTTCACTTGTACTGAATGTGAAGTCGTTGACACTAAAATTGTCAATACTGATGCATCTGTAATATTATAGGTTGAAATGTGTGCCTGGCGCCATTCTATGATTGTTTTTGTTATTTGTAGTCTTTAACCCTCGCCTTACGATGCTAAGAACTTCCGCGCGTTCCGATGGTGTCAACTCATTACACATTCTGATTTAAAGTGAATAAAATTAGTAGAAATTCGAAAAAATGAAAATATTCAAAGATATCGCTTAATTTTACAATAGTTGATGTCAATAAGCAGTAATAATTGACATTTAATAGCTAAAAACATGAAAAACATCAGACGAAGACCTCAAACAGCCAGACGCACCTTCGCGCTTGAACTTCCGAGAGATACTAACATGACTTGGCCTGTCGACATATCGATGAGCCGATATCATTTCGAACTAGGCGACCCCCTGAGGTTTCCCGTCTCGCTCACTCATATTAGTACGTCAGCGAGAGTGAGGAGTATAGATGCCGCCTCCTCTGGGTATTTTTTAATTTTATTTTCGCACACGATTCCGGCAGGTGCAATGATTCATAACAGTTGACGCGTCTTGATTGTAGTGGTGAATTTATTCCGGATTTTAGAAAAATATTTCCTGCTCCCGATGAGTGCCTATTATTATAAATATATATTTTTTCAATACGTAAATGTATTAAGGAGGAATACCTAAAATCTGAACCCTGTGTGTATTATATTTACAGAGATATTTAAGTTATTACAAGCAATGTGTAGTCGATAGACATCACCGGGGAGGAGAGGTTAAGGCATTTATAAACATATTAAATTATTATGTTTTGTAATGTGTATAAATAAAATAAATAAACAAAGAATGAACAAAGTAAAGTCAATGTGAAAGTTGGGCTATGTGTCGCTGTCTGTCTTATCTCCGCCTAAGACCTCAAACCAGTGCCGATTTTGGGGGGTGGCTCAGAGGAGCGGCTGCCTAGGGCGCCGAGTGGCCTTAGGACGGTGAGGGCGGCCTAACTTGCTTAGGTTTTTATATTGCACAAGAAAAATATAACAGGAGGCGCTAGATTTTTTTTGCCGCAGGGTTTAAAGCCGACACTGCCTTAAACTGAAAATTATCCATGGTACGGAGATGATACAGATGTTTTGATGACTCACCCACAACCGTCGACAGGATGAGGAGGCCTAGTACGACAGCCTTGACTGCGGCGTGCACGAGTCGGGTGTTGTCAGCGACAGGGTCGACAGTGCTGGGGGCGATGGATGGGACGATGGATGGGGCGCTGAGGTTGCTTGGCGCGCACAGCCGCTCCCACAGGTGCTCCTGCATGCTCAGGAAATGTCACAGGTGCGGGTGAGGCTGGCGGGCGCGCCCACTTGCACCCGCACGCTCACCGCCCAGGGCCGCGCGCCCGCGCCCGCATCTCACAGCGCGCCCGCCATCAGAAGATCGTACGAAGCCCTGAAATTAGATCAGCGATTATAATGCAGGCGGTTTCCTTTATCATCATATCCGCTCATCTAACTAAAGTCTTACGGTTTTATCTTTTGCCAAGTTTGGTCAATTCGACACCAAATCCCAGGCAGAGTCTCCAGAGTGTTCGGAGTGTCCAGAGTGTCTTGTCACTATAAGATTAAAAAGTTTTCAAAATAGAAACATAAATAAAAGTGTAAGTGCTTTGAAAAAGGGGGATAAAAAGTTCAAAATGGTCACATATCTCCCTAAAGTCTTACTATCCTTAATGTAAAGTCCTTTTGGTGTATCGAGAACAACTTCACGGCAATATTAAATATTATTAATTAAGTTTTATTTAAATCAATTGAATGCTTCTATCCTCCCTTATCTGTCACTAGCTGGACAGTATGATCGAACAAATATATCAAAATAAAATACACTGCACCTAAAGCTCTGCTGAGTATATTATGTGTATAGTTTACGACCGCCTCTATGGAGACCGGGGGCTTGAGAAAAAGCAGCAATTCACCGGTGGACAATGAAGTCTCCTTGATGATGCATTTATCAGACTACGATCAGTTAGCAACTAATAAGTAATGTGAGAATCTTATCTGAACAATTGTGGCAACTGCACAGAAGTGTTTAAGAGAATGAACCCGTGAAAGAAGAATTGCAGGATTAAAAGCAAATACATTATTAATAAATATTCTAGTAATACATTATCCGTCAATAAAAATAAGAGCATTCCTTAGGATACATGTTCGTACGAGTATTATTGTTAGTGCATATTACTAGACAGCGCGCGTGTAGGGGGATAGTGAAGTCTCTGCCAAATGTTATCATTTCACTTCACTTGGCAAAAACAATACGTGACTCAGCTGAAAAAAACATTCAAAAGGTAATATAATACATCCAAATACTTTCGCGTTGTGAAATGAAAAAAGTTTAAACTTTTTCGCGAAAAAATGGGTCCTCTTATAATTGTAATATGTATCAAATAATGTAATATGTTTTTGGCCCGTGCCCGTAGAGAGCAAACTATCTTCTCCTAACATCATAAGCTGCTACCTTCAACAGATCTTCATTCTAAAGTTCCACCGAATATATTTCGAGTCAACGATTCTCCAGTAATAAATAAAGTTATCTTTCGTTAATGATCTCCTTCGAAAACAGCTTCTTCGTTAAACCATATTCAGAACGCACTTTAATAATATTGGCGGCGGGATTGTATTTATTTTTTAAAGATTCTGGATTTTTTTTCTGACTTTAATTACATGCAGTCATTGTATTCAACTGTAAGTTGATAATTATTGGAATTATTTTCTTGGTTGATTTTTCTTGCGCCGCTAAACCTGGAATTTTTTCATTTCAGGTCAGTAAAGCAAACACAGATAGTAAAGTGTTTTTTGCAATTATTCCTTTAGTTACTTACTCCAATGTAATACATTTATGTAATGAAAACATAAACAAATTGTCGGTATACAATGGATGAAATTGACAACAGTAAATAGTATATACTAACAAACCCCCGTATCGAGTTGATATATTTGGTAAATTTAGTAGTCCTTAACCAATGATCCGTGAGTAAATTCGTTGTGCTCTCCACGAACATGTTCCGAATACTCTACAACAGGCCTTCTTAAACTATGGGTCGTGACCCCAAATGGGGTCGCGAGAGATTTAAAAAAATGCAATTTTGATGAAAAATAGGGCATATAATTTTTGTAACTATAATAAATACAATTTTACAACATTTTGTACAATTTTTATTTTAGATTTTTGTATGTTTCTAAACTAATTCTAAAACTACATATTTTCATATGTATATTGTTACCTAATAAATAAATCATCAAAAAATATTTAGTTATCATTCTTTTATATTTATATGGGGTCGCCAGGAAACTCGCAATCATAAATGGGGTCGCGAATGAAAAAAGTTTAAGAAACCCTGATGTACAAGCATATTTCAGATGCTCCTCTAGCATGTTTCGTACACTATCCCCACGAACATGTTCCAAATACATACTCGCCAAGGATGCTTCAAGTGCTCCTTGAGCATGTTTCAACAAACAAGTTTCAAATACTCTGGTATTAAGTATATTTCAGGTTCTACTCGAGCAAGTTTCATATACTCTATCAACGAGCAAGTTTCAAATACACCAAAAGCAAGTTTTGAATGATTGAATTGCTTCATGTTTTTTTGTCTGCGGCGCATTATTTACATTTCCCCAATACATCGATCCATGATATATTTGATAGTTCAATAAGTGACTATAAGTTTTATAAATCAAAAGTTTTCCATGGCTCCGAAAATGTTAAGCATCACCATTCTAATCTACTTGTCCTTAACGATTTTAAAGTTACCTTGTTTTAAACTCATTAATTAACTTTTTTGGCCGTTTCCAATTTAAAGTGACTTTCTTAGTTTTACTTCAAAAAACTATTATTAAACCGAAGTTGAGCGCGTTTTCAAAACATTACGTTCGATAAATTCTTCCGTGAATATCAAAATAAAAACTAAATATCTAACTTAATTATTTTACTAAAGAAAACATTCTTAGTTATTGTTACTTTAACCGTAATATTTTCCAGGTATCCACTTAAGAGTTACTATCTTTATAAATTATTTCTATAAGTTATTCCTATACTATATTATAAGTTGTTTCTTATTTTTTATAATAACAAACAACTCTTTCGTTAATATTATTCAGCTTCGATTTTTATAATTGACCCATAAATATTTCATTGAACGATTTTGTTTCAAAGATCTTCTTTAATGTATGAGCGTGATGAATTCATTTTTTTTTAAAGATTAATTTAAAAATTAAATCCATTAAATATATCCACTTTCCTGATACGTACCTGATAGGTAATTTAGCACTCAGATTAGAGAGCCCTCCTCGACACAAAACATTAAGATTTCTCAAGAGCAGGCAACAAGTAATAAATGTAACAAAAGAAACAAAAGAAGCCCAACGGAGCAATTTCGTCCTCGGCGAGGACTCGAAGCTCGAGTACTTAAGGAATGCTCTTAAGGAACAATGCTAATTAAATATCTCGTTTAAAATTAAAACCAATCGGACGCAACTGAAACTCTTACCGAAACTGAAAGTAAATAATTAACGCGTACAACAGCATGATTACACAGTTGTTGTCTAGCTTCCAAGGTATCCTTTTCTTGTCAAGATCGCACTGAGTAATCTGCTGAAAGGTTTATCATAAAATACTGAACAGTTAAGATCGACTCTCGTGCTTGTTTGTCACACGCAACAATTAAAAAAATATAAATTTGGTATTCTATAAGACGGGTTAATGCGTAATTTAAAAAAAACGCGGGAAAATATGATCGCCATCTCTGTGCCCGAGGGAAAAGGTCAAGGAGAACAGACGGGCAGGACTCCAGGGTCCCAGCGAGCGTCAAACTATAAAACACATTTTGTATAGTAGTACGTTTCAATAGTCACGCGGGGAATTGTTTTTATCCACGTATATTTTAGACACAAAATAATAAACAATACACTATAAGTACAAAGTTATGATTATAGGAAATTTATAGACGGAGCAACAGTTATTAACGGACAAAGTCGTGAGATTCTAGATTAAAGGGATTATCTTTAAAGTGTGATGAATCGTGTTCTCGTAGACGAAGTGTCAGTGAGCTTTGAAGGAAAGAATCTCTGTTCGACGGCGTTGTTGGGAAGGCTGGATAAGCCAGGTGGTGGATTGGTGATTGCTTGTTTGTTATGATCGCACCTGGTCGCTGACGTTTGCAAAGATGTTCCCGCTCGTTTGTCTGTCTCGATGTTAGCCTGTGTGTGGACGTCCGTGTCGGGCGGTGCGCGCGGCAGACTGGGCGGCAAGTTGCCGAAGGGGCGGGGGCGGCGGACTGAATTCCCCGCCCGAAGAAAAGTCCCCCGCCGATTATCGAATTTCTCGTCCGCCCTCGGACGAATTAACGATTTTAATATTTAATATTTCCTTCATCATTTTCCCGACCGGATCCGTTTCGAAAATTACTTTTCGAGCGACCGGAAACATCATTTTGTAAATTGCCGCGCGAGCCGTTTTTACTGAAATTCATTGCTTTTTCCTGTCATTTTCGCTGTCCCGAAATCGACCGCAAAAAGTTTACACTTACTATTGTCTGATACGACGGATATCAAAGCTCATTATAGCTCGTTAAATCAAGAACAATTATATTATTTTTTAATTTGATGGGTCTACATTGTTGCCCGGGAGCTGGAAGCTGCGCGCGCAGCATCACACTTCACACAGGACGCTAACCAAAACGTCACCGAATCGGGAATGTCAAATACAAATAATATTAACACTTTCAGAGCTCAACTGCATCATCTGGGCAAGAATTTTCACAATGTACATTAGCAATGTTAGAGTCTTAAAATGTATGTATGGAATGTAAGTTAACTGTAAGTAAAAGAGAGCCTAATGACAGATCTGCGGACGACAAGAGGGCTACTCTCACAAAGCACTGGTCTGAAGACATCCCAGATATAAGTATATTCGAAATTAAATCGGCCCTAAAACAACTTAAGAACAACAAAGCCCCTGGAGAAGACGGAATTACATCTGAGCTTCTGAAAGTAGGAGGAACCCCTCTGTTGAAAGAGCTTAAAAAACTATTCAACAAGGTAATAGAACATGGAGAAACCCCGGCGACATGGAGTACGAGTATTGTGATATTGTTCCACAAAAAGGGGATAAATCACTGCTCAAAAACTACCGACCCATTTCCTTCTTTCCCATGTGTATAAAGTATTCTCCAGAATTTTAACAAACAGGCTGACGGGTCGATTTGATGAATTCCAAACTCGAGAGCAAGCTGGGCTTAGGAAAGGCTTTAGTACAATTGATCATATCCACACGCTAAGACAAATCATTCAGAAAACCGAAGAATATAATCAGCCACTCTGCCTCGCCTTTGTAGACTATGAAAAGGCATTTGACTCAATCGAGACTTGGGCAGTGCTAGATTCACTACAACGCTGCAAAATAGACTATCGGTATATAAAGATAATAAAATCTCTATACAAATCTGCAACAATGATGGTCCAGCTCCATGATAGCACTAACAATATTTCTATAAACAAAGGTGTTAGACAAGGAGATGTTATATGTCCAAAACTCTTCACAAACGCCCTAGAAGATATTTCTAAACTGCTATCCTGGACAAAATGTGGAATAAATATTAACGGAGAGTACATTTCTCACCTCCGATTTGCAGATGACATAGTGCTAATAGCCGAATCACCTGACAAGCTCCAAGACATGCTCTACGACCTCAATGAAGCGTCGAACAAAATTGGTCTGAAAATGAACATGGATAAAACAAAAGCCATGATTAATAGTCATATTTCACAGACCTTCGATCCTATTTCCATTGGAGGAACAGAAATAGAGGTTGTAAACGACTATACCTATCTGGGACAAGTAATACAACTAGGGCGAAATAACTTCTCAAAAGAAATCGACAGGCGCATACAACTGGGATGGGCAGCATTTGGAAAACTAAAGTACATTTTTAAAGCGAAAATTCCGCAATGCCTTAAAACTAAGGCGTTTAAACAATGCATCCTCCCTGTATTAACTTATGGCGCAGAGACGTGGAATCTGACAGCAAGTCTTACCCATAAAATAAAAGTCACCCAGCGTGCTATGGAGAGATCCATGCTCGGAGTGTCGCTAAAAGATAGAATCCGAAACGAGGAAATACGCAGAAGAACTCAAGTAGTGGATGCTACCCAACGAATAGGCACACTCAAGTGGCAATGGGCAGGACATATCTGTCGAAGAGACGACGGTCGATGGGGAAGAAAAGTATTGGAATGGCACCCAAGAACTGGCAAACGAAGCATTGGCCGACCCCCTACAAGATGGACCGACGATATAAGAAGAATAGCGGGAGTGACCTGGATGCGGAAGGCGGAGGATCGAAGAGGATGGAGACTCATGCGGGAGGCCTACGTTCAACAGTGGACGGACACAGGCTGATGATGATGAAAAGAGAGCATACCACACAAATATCAGAAAATAGCCACTAAAAACATATTACTTGTAGTAAACTGACGTTGGGGACAACTTATGAGTCAATCAACGACAGAATGAAACCCATTATTTCTTATAAGAATCTTGTAAAAACTTGATTGCCATGGTAATTAAAATGAAGAGAAGCTGCCAAAAAAGGTTGAATAGCTTTGAATGGTTTCTAAGCATTTTCATGTCGTGCCTTCCTAAATGTGGAAAAAATCTACGCTAAATTATTATATTAGTTCACAAATCATCTTTGTGTACTTCCATCCGTCCAAAATATCTATCGTATTTATATTTCACTCGTGAATTCTAGTTAAATATATACTTTTAAATACTATTATTTAAAGCACAACTTCAACTTTAACGATCGCTGATTTAAGCTATAAATAAGGATGATTAAATGTTTTCATAATATTTGTATTACTTAATAAAAAAAAATGTTTATTCAAAAATTTATATAAATGTAGACATCATTAGCAAATACAATATCAATTGCCATTTTTTGATGCTTAAATCAAACAAAAAGAAACGGTTGACAATATTCTGTTTATTGCATTTAACGCTGACCACTGAACCATTTCTCTACCTTATCTAGACGAGACCTAGAGGGTACACATGATAAAACATTATTGATAAACGTAAGAGCTGTGATTTCATTATTTTATTTATATGGCTAAGAAATCCACAAAAAGTTATGTCACTTATGAAAATATATATTATAAGCATTTAATATGTACATATTTATTTGTAACCTATGTATTAAACAAATAAAATTCATCTGAAAATGAACATGGATAAAACTAAAGCCATTATAAATAGTCGTATTTCCTAGACTTTTGACCCTATATCCATTGGAGGAACACAAATAGAGGTTGTAAATGACTATACATATTTGGGACAAGTTATACAACTAGGACGAAATAAAATTTCAAAAGAAATCGACAGGCGAATACAACGGGGATGGGCAGCATTTGGAAAGCTTAAGTACATTTTTAAAGCGAAAATTCCGCATTATCTTAAAACTAAGGCGCTTAACCAACGCATTCTCCCTGTATTAATTTATGGCGCAGAGACGTGGAATCTAACAGCAAGTCTTACCCACAAAATAAATGTCACCCAGCATGCTATGGAGAGATCTATGCTCGGAGTATCGCTAAAAGAATCTGAAATGAGGATATCCGCAGAAGAACTCAAGTAGTGGAGGCTACCCAATGAATAGGCACATTCAAGTGGAAATGGGCAGGACATTTCTGTCGAAGAGACGACGTGAAGAAAAGTATAGGAATGGCGCCTAAGAACTGGAAAACGAAGCATTGGCCGACCCCTGCAAGAAGGACTGACGACATAAGAAAAATAGCGAGAGTGGCCTGGATGCGGAAGGCAGAGGATCGAAGAGGATGGAGACTCATGCGGGAGGCCTAGGTTCAACAGTGGATGGATACAGGCTGATGATGATGATATAAAAACATTTTATTGTTTACCTGCCTACTGTAATTCATTAAGAATAATTATAATTCTTGACATTTAATACCTTAATGTATTAAAATTAATTTTTGGTTATGGCATGACAGTTACATCGCATAACAATTGATTTAACGATAGAACAAAACATTCCAAACAGTTTTAATATTATTTTGATCATATAATACAGAAAATAAAACATTCCAAACAAAAATTGGCACTCGAAACTAAATAATCAACACTAGACGTGATTGGTCAACCTTGTAAACAAAGGTTATCGTTTTATCTTAATTGGGCTACTATCGTCGTTAGCAAATCACAGCTACAAGCAAATATCTATGTTCCGTGAGAGTTATTCTTCTTCGTAGTATCAATCCGGTGGATTGGTTTGCAGCAACAGAATCTTGCATCTCGATCTCCATTCCTCTCGGTCCTCCGCAACCCTTTTCAGCTCAGCATTATTCAGAGAGTTATTAGTCGTATGAAAATAAACAAATATTATATTTCAAGTATACAATACGAATAAACAATTGATACACATTTTTTATGTATGGGAATGTATGGGAAATAAAAGAGATCAGCGATATTAAAATATTGATTGAAAAGGTGAAACAGTACTTTAAAAGAATTACGAACAGAACCGACGTCACTGCATAACAAATTGAAATAATGAAATGTACCAAAAATGTATTATTAAATTATATATACATTAAATTTAATTCAACATATAGTATATTAAATCTTTAATCATATAATGTTAGTTCTATATCAAAATCATGTAAATGTATAAATATGTAATACTCTGTATAATTATATAAAACTGTAAAATAATATAGATGAATCCCACGCCACACACAAGATCTTATCTTTAAGTGGTGTGGTAAGCGAATGTAAAAAAAAAGAAAAAAAAAATGGAATGTAAATTACTATGTAAAAAATGCATCTTTTTATATTTGATTAAATAAAAAAAAATAAAAAATGTAAACGCATACAGGAGAATGCCGAGAGATGGTGATAGTGATTCTGAAGTCTCATCTGTGAAGTTCTATGACGCTTACATTATTACTAATTACAGGAATTCACCATTAATGGGTGCCCTTTACGGGGTGACTTTCGTCTTGCACCAATTTTGATTAATAGGCTATGACTGTCATTTTACGGATGAGGAATCAAATTCATACAAATCGTATTTTAGAGCTCAGGAAACGTTTTTTTTATTATTATTATTTTAATCTCCGTCGGGGATCGAACCCACGACCTTCGACTTGCCAAGCAAACGCTTTAACCACTGAGCTATACCCGCTGGCAACATATAAATCTAATATGTTCATTCTATCATCTCATATGACATTCAAAGAGAAAAGAAACGGTAAACTTGAGAATCGACCCGCAAACAGTATTATTATGTATTGAGCAATACACTTGACACTGACCATTGATCCGTTTCACTAGTTTATCGAATCGAGAAATTAATTTGTATTCACAAGTGCACATATATTTTCAACCCCTTCACTGCGAATAATGTATTTATTATATTTCCATCACGAACTAATCACGCATTTCGAGCCCCATTTTACATCTACGAGTATATTACATTGTAATATATACAAACATATTATTCTTGTTTTCAGGCAACGATTAACATGTTAACGATTTACATGACCTCGTTTATGAGTTTACTTTATTTTGCGCTGAACTACAAATCTCATGCACACTTTGCTTTATGGAGCCTCGCATAAGGTTAATCTAAGCCCGGCCAGTGCTGAGCAATTTGATTCTCTTTGTTCCACATTGTTGCAGCTTTCTTCATCTTCCTTTACAGCCTCAGCTCGTACAGCTTAACATCATACAATATTACCCCCAGTAATGGCCTCATTTATCCGGCAGCAGTTTCGTCTGATTAAACGTTTTATATTTCGTTTTGTTTCGGTTGCTGTTTCTAAATGTTCGCATTTTATGTGATGATTGATTTTATGAATAGCTTTGTTTTTGTGGAAAATAAAGAATAATAAGAGCACAACAAAACATTTTCAATTAAATTAATTTTTAAAAACATTCCAATTTAATTTCCTTTTCAATGTAATGGAAAAATCAAGTAACAAAACAAAAATCAATAAAGGTACCTATTTTTTTTAAATGAACTACAAAATTCGAAAGCTTATTAACTGACGGCGCCAACAAATATTTATGCAAACAAATTCATGGAGCTCGTGCTTGAGCTGGGCTTTCCTTCGTGGAATATATCAACATTCTATGCGATGTGGTTGAACAAGTAAGTGTTACTCTAAAGGAGAACGAACAATCTTTACCGCCTTAATCTCAGATAATCAGTAAGAAATAAACAGATTTCCAAGGAAATGTTAGCATTTCTGAACACGCCACGCGCTATCCGGAAAAATGTAATTTTAGTACAGAGATCGACAAAACAGAATAATTTGATTTTGGATTTCACTAAATAAAAAGAGGGAAGCTCCAAAGTGCTTTTTGAGAGGAGTTCTGATTCTCTTTGTTGTCCCATAAAACCGACAGAAGATAGAGTCGTGTAAATTAAACAATAACTGGTTTATAACAATAATAATGTTTTATCATTGATCGTTGACCTCAAGTTGATAATGGTCCGCATTCTGTTTAGTTCTCCCGCGGCCTCCAGCCGAGCCCCGACTTGAATCACTCCAACAACTGAGAATGCTGACATATCCGATGACAGGCGGTCGTTGTGTGAAGCAGCAGATGAAGAACACTTGTTGCAAAATTGTGCAATAATTTCGAAACGGTACAATTATTTTTTGCTTCATACTAATGTATACAAATTATTTGAAATATTTTCAAAAGTGATCTCGGTTGAAGTAAAGACAGGCGTACTGAACACCAGGACGATGTACTAAAGTACTCAGATAGGCATTCTGAAGAAATATGGCAGGCATCCTGGAAGTCCAGGGCAGGCGTACTCAGCACCGAGACAGTTCTACTTGCAAAAGGATATTGAGTCACCAGGACAGGTGTCCTCAAACAGCAGGTAAGAGTGCTGGAGAACCGACAGCGAGCGTCGCAATCTCTTGTCAGTTCGCATGCACTCTTCGGCCTATCGCTTAGACTTTATCCTTTGCTATCTCTATAATGCTTGATGCGCGTCGGAGATAAAATACCAATCGGCAGTGATTCGAGGAAAAGCATCAGTATAAATTCGTGACGGGCTTAAATCGCAAGTCCGTCAATACTCTATCATCAAAACTGGTCCATACGTTTCACACTGAAAGGATCTCTTAAAATCGCATCTTTTCCCGTATACATTCGTGCTCCATCAAGTGATCACTACCGTAAATATTTTCACGTATAGTATCTAAACATTTTTAATGTTATAGTAGCAGTTTTATAATATTTATGTTTGTGTTCAATGAGTGATGAATGGCTTCTACGCACAGAAGAAATATGCCTCGGTATCCCCGGCCTTGACCAGGTTCCCTGGTGGTCTGAAGAGGGATCCCTTCGCTTTAGTTGTCGGCAGCGTGAGATATGATCGCACATATTTCACAGTCGTCACATCTAGGGCGGCATCACATGTCTACTCACTTGTACATTATTAATAGATGTACCTACTCGTGTGGGCCACTAAGTATTTCACTTACTTTACACAGCTTTTTTTCAACATTTTCAGTTTCCGGGACACCGAGCAACATGACAACCCGGGAAAACAAAAAGGTATTATATTTTTTATATCTGCATTCTCTTGTTCAGTTCCTCGCATTTGAAAACTGCTGTAATTTGTATTGTGTGTGCAGGGGCGGAGTGGGCGCACTGAGGGGGCCGAGGGGGCGCAGCGCCCCGCGCAGGGCTCCAGCTGGAAGGACAAGGATCAAAATGAGGGGTAAGTTTTCTTTAAATACATATTTTAATTATGAATAAATGTTTTTATATAACGTTTAGATTTCCTTTTAAAACTAATAATCGTAATATCAAGATTATAATTTAATTCTTAATGAAAATATATTTCATAATACAATTTATATATAAATAATGAGGTTAGGTATGTTATTTCAGCAAATAAAACAATAATTTATTTAAATGAATATATTTATAAGACAGAAACGCAAGTGAAGTTGCAGGTCGATATTGTGAAATAGAAAATTTAAAATCTGGTAAATATAAAGTAAATGATGACATTCCCTGGACACCTTTTGGTCAAAGAAGGGAAATGACAAAGGAAAGGGATCCTGCTAAACTTGTTTGCTTTCACACGACCCCGGAGTTCTTTCTGATTGCAATATAAGATAGGTGTATCAGATAGGTGATCTGTAATACATTATAGAAAGAATATCAGAAAGAACGGTTTCTAAGTATTGTGTAATGTGATTACGATACCGTCAATGTATTCACAGACACGTGTGTTCACCACAATGAAATCGGACATGAGAACTATATAAAGTAAGTAGTGTGAACTACTTAATAGTACAAATACGGTATAAATTATTATATCATCTATCAATACACTATATAGTAGGCATGGTCACTGTTTTTAAATCTTGGGAGAAAAAAATGCTTTTCGATATTTGTTAACGTTTTTGTTCAATGGAAGAACTATTCATAATTGGAAAGATTTCGAAAATCTTTCTAGATAGTTTGTAGAAAAATATGAATCAATATTTATTTTATGGTAAAAAATTTCGTTATTCATTTCACCTAGAATCAAACAAAATTTTATGTTTTATAATGTATTTAATAGGGCCGTAGTCAGTGCCAAGGCATATCTAGGGCAAACAGGGCACCCCTTAGGGCGCCATATTACTGGAAAAATAGAGGACGTCAAAATCATTCCATGAATTAAGATTAAATTAAGCATTTAAATTGTTTAATAAAAGAAATATTAAAAATAATTATTACAGTTACCTACTTATAAGGGCGAAACATTCTTATTTGAAATTTACAAATGGTGGTGGTATGGTGAACGCGTTCAATTTAAATTTCCTTTTTTTAGTAGATAGCATTTATTATAGTAATATTTTATTCTGTACCAAAATTTAACATTAAATATAGATTTTCGTGGATTCTATTCCACGTAATATGAAAAACAAGCTTCATCATCCGTTGTTTTAATTTTCCGAAAATTCCTCATCGAGTTTTGCGACAAGTGTGAGGTTCATTTTTGAAATAATATAATCGTATATAATATTTGAAACAAATTTGCTATAATTAAATACATACTAAAATATGTGATATTTTCAATTAAACAAAATGTGAAGTGCTATCAATTATTATTCTATATTCATCCGATTCCATCTGATAGTATTACAATCGCTGTCCGCAAGATTGCGTCACCGATAATTCATAATAAACAACATGACATGAACCTACCGATCCATCATCTCAAATGTCTCTGTATATATCTAATAGTTGATGCTCACCCAACATCGGCCGAGATAAACACGGACTATTTTATTATAGGACGGACGAGTAATGTAGAGACTGGGGAAATGTTCATGATATGAATCTGGTAAACGAACTATGGCAATTTATCATTTTTTAACAGTCTTTGTAATTGCGTACGTCGTTCCGGCTGTATCCCTGTGTAAGAAATTATGATGGAAAGTTTATATATGTAAAGGATCCAAAGTTGGAGAAGGAAAATAAGGGTTGTATTGTGTGCAGGAAGCGCTTGCCTGTCGCAGAGAAGGTGTTCCAGGCGCGATGCTCGCTGCTTACAGAGATGCTGGAGGTGTCCCACATTCGAACGCTGTACCACATCTGCATAGTCATCCTCATCATTCTCATCCTCAACACTGTGGCGTTCGATCTGCTCAACACAGGCAGGTAAGTTTCAAAAAATTAATCTTTCAAGATTATAATTTTTACTCTAATAATAACTTTGATATAAAATTCTGTTCGCTTCTTTTGTCCAGTCTCAACCTTGGGCTCAAGCTAGTCATCCTCGGGTTCGGCAAGAGCGGCACTGTGTGCTGCATCTGGGCAACCATGCAGGGCACCGCACTGGCGGTGCTGGGCGCGCCCTGGGTGTGGGCGCGCGCGCGACGTGCTGGGCTGGGCGTGCCACGTGCCTGGGACGCGCTCGCGCTCGTGCTGCTTCTGTGCGTGCAAGTTGCGCTGCTGACCTTGCCCGTGTGGGCCGTGGTGTATTACCATCTACCCATCGCGTCGGCGGTCATCGTGCTTACTGAGATGGTGAGTCTGCTATACCTGTACTTATTACAATTCCAGGTAAACAGATCCTCCCTTCGGTTATAGCGGATGGTATTTTCCTTATAAAAAATAATAAGAATCCATTTTACGCCATCTTAGCTAACGCTAGAATCACGAAAAAGTGCATAGATGATTCGAAAGCGTACCACCTAATAAATTGAATTCGTATGTTCTTAGCTGCGGTTCACCATGAAGATCCATGCCGCGGTGCGCTCCGTAGTCCCGCGTGTGCTGCGCGGCGGCCCCCAAGCGCTGCCACCCTACAGGTGCTACCTCTACTTCATGTTCGCGCCCACTCTGATCTACAGGGACGAGTACCCCAGGTGAGCAAGAATCCGCATTCAAGCCTACGTTATGTCGCGCTTACGACGCCCCACTAATACTCACTCTGCGCAGGAGCGGGCAGAGAAGCTGGCGCGCAGTGGCGTTGCGGCTGCTGGAAGTGGCCGTCATCATCATGTACATGAGCTTTCTATGCGAACGCTTCCTCCTTCGCTTCTTCGAGGACTTCGGCAAGCCCGGCAAAGTGAGTATTTTTCATTCCACCGTGCGACGCACCTCGAGCCTGTCTGACCTCTTTATGTCCCGCAGGTGGTGGCGGCGGAAGAGTTGGTGCTGACCGTGTTTGGCACGATGCTGCCAGCGCTGCTGCTTTTCACGTGCGGCTTCTACCTGCTGTTGCATTCTTGGATGAACGCTGCCGCCGAGGCGCTGCGCTTTGCAGACCGACGCTTCTACCTGGTAAGTGTGATCCCGAGTATCGGTGTTGTCTCCCTCAGCATTCGCTCACAGCCTTTTAAAATTTATTGCAGGACTGGTGGAATCAATCCAACTACGGGGCTTATTACCGCACGTTTAACACCGTAGTGCACGACTGGCTGTACTGCTACATTTACCGCGACGTGCTCCTGCTAGGCGGATCAAGACTGCGTGCGCAGCTTTTAGTGTTTCTCGTGTCCGCCATCTTCCACGAGGTGGTGCTCGGCTTCGCGTTCGGGTTCTTCTACCCTGTGATGCTGATCTTCTTTGGCTTCTTCGGCGTGGCACTCGTGTTCCTGACGCGGCGCGCGGGCGCCTCGGTGGGAAACGTAGTCATGTGGCTTACGTTAGCCATCGGTAACGGTCTGATGTGGAGCTTGTACAGCATGGAGTTCTTCGCGCTACGCAACTGTCCGCTGCCAGAAGACGCGAGCACGCTGCAGCACCTGCTGCCGCGATCCTGGCTCTGCCACGGCATCCGTCTGCGTCCCGACTGGCACTTCCAGAACCCATTGCATAGATGAGCTGACTATCATATATGCCTTTCCATTAAAAGAATGTGATGCTAAGCTACATATTAAAAAATACATAGTAAAACTTAGTCTCAGCATAAAACGCGATCCATCTCGGCGAATAAAGATCTTTCTGTACTTATGGAGAAAACAAAATAAGTAACAAAGGTATAAAATAGGAAAATGGTGAAAAATTTACCCTCCTTTGGACTCCCTTCATCCCCTTAGAGAAATGGAAGCTCAATGTATTGTGATAGACAGAATAATTTCCTTCTTCAATACTTAAAAAAATCCTTGCGAAGTCTTTAATTCATCTTTTTCTGGACTTTGATATTAATATTAAATAATAAATAAAATAATTTAATGATGTTTGGCAGTTCTCTAGCGCCACTCCGGCACTTTTCTTCAGTATTGACCGTCGCCCTTTCGGCATACATATTATATATGTCCTGCGTTGTCTATAGTCACTTAAGTATTTTTTCGGTATGGTCCACAAGTCAAGACCCCGAGAACAGATATATCCATGCCAACCTGCGTTACCTATATTATAAAATACAATTTTGAGATGTATCATTCACTACAAACTATATTCGATTTTGTAATCGCATTATTATTATGATTTCAAAAAGTTCTCCAAAGATTCCATATACATAAAACACTAGCTGACCCGGTGAACTTTGTTCCACCTGAAGGGTAATAAATGAGCAGATTTTGGATTTTATTAAGTTGAATTTTTTGGCACATAAGATATCATATATTTGGTCTGGTTGAATTCTGTTGCAGTAATCGATGAAACTGCAGCAAATAGTTGTCAGCATTTCGACGAATAATCAAACGATATGCGTAATTATTCGGTGAGCTAACCTTCTTGGTAGTTTCTTCACCTGAAATTAAGACATCGATTTGCTATTTTGTATGTAAAGCTTACATCCATATTTTTAGTATATTTATAAAGGTGTTAATATAAATAATTATATATCGGTCGCCAGTTAATTGCCCAATTTTCTCTATACAAACAGACCCTAATATTTAAGTCTGTTATTTTCCTGGTGATAATAAGCAGTGTAATCGGTCTTTTATTGGAAACCTAAAGCAAGACTAAGCACTGGAAAATGTATGTCATGACGGAATCAAAACTATGATATTGATACTCACCATTCAATGGATTTTTCATTTTGATATTGAAATAATATCCATCTTCTCTTTGCCAAAACATCAGTGGGTATTGCAACGTGTCATATGAACGACGTGTTTCAGATATCTGTTGTAGTTGCCCAGTATCACGACGTGTGTACCAGATGGTCGTTTATCCGCTCTGATCACGACTTTGTAGTCATCATTCGGCATGGCATGCGCAGCCTGACAAACGCATGATGTTCATGAAGTAGGAGCTGCAGATCTTGACCAGTTGGTCTTTTCATTTCTGCATTGATCTCTTGACGTCGATCAAGTTCTTCCTCCATGTTGCCCATGAAGTATATTTGTAAAAAATTATGCTGTGCATCTTCGAGAGGTTGCAATGATCTGATTTGATGTTGAATTTGTCCTTGTATCTACAAAATCAAAAGCAAATACATTTTTACTGATTTATAAACACTTTTTTTAGAATTAGCATACATTATACAAAGGAATAAGTATAGTATGTTATTTTGTTACTGTATTGTGTGTACAAAAGTACAAAAATAAATAAATAAATACCTTGAATGTCGGATTATCGTTCTTCGATACGCCCACGTGTTATTGTTCTTCCTCAGTCCTTTCATTCTCAATGTTTCGGTTCCTAGTTGCACGACGGCTTTGTTTACACGATGCATGATATTGCTTCTTCGCTGAACGACAATGTCTCGTGATGTAGTTGGATTGCCAACAACAATTGCAGCAACATCATCAACGGTGGGTGCATTGAATCTTCGCACATGTTCACCTGTTGGGGTACGATCCGCTCTTATGACAAATTTGTGCGTATCCGATGGCATTCGTTCCAATGCTGTTTTGAATATTATAACCATAGCGTTATTAGCGTGAAAAAATGCTTGCAACTGTTCAATAATTCGTCTCTTTAACTGTCGTGTTTCCTGTATATTGCACCGCACATTCAGCTGATCCACCATCGACGAAATGAAATATATTTGCAGAAATTGATGCGGTTCATCTGGTGTTGGCACCATTGAACCATGCAAATGATATATTTGTCCTTGTATCTGTAATGGCGAACAATCATTTGTTAAAGAATACGGTGTGACTTCTGATCGTGTGATGGTGTAGTGTGTGGTGTATGTCTAGTTGTTATGTGTTGCAATTTTTTTTTTTGTGTTTTTGATTGGTGTGAGTGATTGGTTGTGTGTGTTGTATCTTTTACCTTGCAAGTCGGCATGAAGCCGCCTTCTCGAATGATATTAGCTCCAAAGGAAGTCATGCGAAAGCAGTTATTGTATTCAAGGATGCGTTGAAGAAAATGGTTGGAATCGGGATCAGTTCCATCGAACAATGGTTTCAGTGGCTGTGGTGGTGTAAGTAATGGATCCAGTTTGACTTTTCCACTTGCGCAGCACAATCCAGCCGTTTCTCTTTTGAACTTTAACGCATTGCAATATCGGCATACAGTCGTCATTGGTCCAATATCTAAATTGTCATCATCACTGTAGTTTGCAGTGGGATCATAATGGAATGCCAAGCGATTGTATGATACCAATGATCTTCGTGTGCTCACGCGTCTCAATCTGGCATTTTCTCTTATTATATTTTGTCTTTCTTCGCTTAAGTTCTGTGAATACACTTTTTGCTGGCTTGCATGTCTAATGCGGCGGCCGATGTTCGCACGTCGTCCTCTCGGCATCTTGGACTACGGACAGACTGGTGAATTTAACCTCAAATGCACGATCCACATAATTTACACAGTTCAACTTACCACCTTAAGGACAAATGCCTGCTGTTGAAATTGAATAAAAATTTGCACAATACGCGTGGTTGATTTGATGGTTTCCAATTGAACTGTTAGGAAACGAATAACTTTAACCTCAATTTCACAAAATTATGTGGATCGTGCATTTGAGGTTAAATTCACCTTAACCTCAATTTCACAATTTCACAGTGAACACAATACCGTTTTTTTTAGCGTTTGAAAGAACGTGCGCATAATAAATGTCACATGAAATTCACTAAGCAGAGTACAAAGCGTAGCTGTCAAACAATGTATCACGTACCGGCGCCATCTTAGAAGTCACACACCACGCTACTACTTGCGCCGTTATAGTACATGCTATGTATCAAAGATGGCGCTGTGTGTGAAAAATGATTTTCCCTGTTTTCCTGCTTTTCTCTTAAATTTTTTCCTAATTTTCTTTACTATAAACTTTACAGAGCCCAATACCTTTCAAACGAATGCAAAACCGTGAAAATCGGTTTGTGCGTTCTGGATTTATAGTGTCAGGAAGGAAAACCCGACTTATTTTTATATAATAGATGAGTAATTTAAGAAGTCATTTTGGATACATAACTTAAATTTTAATCACAAGATGACACTAGTTATAAAAGTGCTCAATTTAGAAAAGAAAAAAATTCAAATACATTTTTCTTAAAAAATATATGAGTACCAATAATATCAACCCTTGAGCAGAACATTCATTGATTTATTTAAACAGTTCTCAACAATAATAAACTTGTTTTTATTATTTCATTTATTTTAAAAGTTATTTTCAAAATATTTGTTTTGCTAAAAATATTATATATTTTTTAAGGATTACAGAAAAAAATATCAAGAATTACATAATTGTGTTCGAGACGAAGAGTAAATAGTTTATTGTTAAAAAATTATATTTTTAAATGAATTTGCAAGTAATTTATATTCGAATCTCACGTCCATCGTTTCATTTTCTCTGATTGTTTTAAGTCAATGAAATATTAATATGAAACCTATAAAATTGTATCTGCTATATATTTGTATATGTACTAGTATCAATTGTATTTTTTATATCCCCAGAAGTATTATAATAATAAATATAATTTTTAAATGTATTGTTTTATTTACGAGTTGAGATCTTCTCATTATAATTATATATGTGTTTTTTCAGTTTTGTAATAAATTACATTTTTTTACGCCACCTTTATTAAATGGCCTAGTTCCGAAAGTGGTACAAAGTTCAAACTAGGCGTAAGACTGGATCACTTAGTCTTTTCTATCGTTATTACCAGGCTCGCTGCTCTTTGGAACTTAAAGAACTAATTCCTCCTGCACCCACCCACAACCGACAAACTCGTCTTACACTTGCCGAACATCCATAAACGGTTAATGTGTGTCGACCAAGAACTGGCACATAGGTTCCCAAACTTATTTCACTCGTGGACCCCTTGCCATGATTTTTGGCTTTCGGTAGACCCCCTCCTACTTGAAAAAAAAAACATTAGTTCAGTGGTGTCAAACTTAAAATGTTTTTTGGTGTTTCAAGGGCCGGATAAGGTATTTTGAGTACTCCAGCGGACCGCATCAAAAAAACTTAATAATCACTGTAACATTTTGAACCAATAACCTCTTAATATTTAAAAAAGCTAAAAAAAATACCGCGCTGTATATATCAAAAACTGTAAATTGAGTTTTCAGGTATATTAATTAGGGTTTTATTTTTTGAAGATAACATTGTATAAATATAAACCTTGTTTATTTTTACACTCCTATAATCTGGACTGAAAAATTTCTATTACTGGTTGGTGAAATATCATGCAATTCATTCCACATGTTCTCTTTTAATTCTTCAATAGATCCTGGGTTGCTAATATAAACTATACTTTAAAGATATCACAAAAGAAAAAAGTCCACTGGGGACAAATCCTGGCTGTGGGGTGGCCAGTTAATGTCACATCTTTTAGATATCAGTTTTTGGACAAAAAATTCACAAACAGCTACTATTATAGTAATTTAATACATGAAAATAACTGTCCGCACAAATAAGTGGAGCCGAACATTTCCACATTTTTATTGACATATTTTAAAAGTTTGTACAGCTTTTGGGGAATTATTATTAAAAACCAAGAATCCCCCACTTCTAGATTCTTAGATTTGAGTGTAGACTGCATTTCTATTAATTCTAACTGCTTAAAATTATTTTCTGCTGCTGCCGTAGTTTGCACTTCTTTGTCAAGGATCATCCGACTTAGCTATTTGTTCAGTACAACTCAGTTGTCGGCCAGCAGCCGATGCGATTGTAGTGCATTTTTGTGCGCAAAACTACTTACGCGACATTACTTCTTGTGATTTTTACAATATTGAGTATTAATTTTGATATTTTTAAGCAATTTCGAATTTTTTAAAGTTATTTAACAAAACAATCACGTCTGAAAGATACTCATTCCAAAATGGCTGGAACTTCGCGTGTTATGTCATCTAAAGACCATCTGTTTTCGGAAGATGAATCCTTAGATTTATTCTTTTACTTGGGATTTTGAATATTTCGAAGACGATAATGTCAACAGCTCAGATAATGATGATAGAATCACATATGTCGATAGCCGAAGTGAGAAAAATTGCTGGATTGAAATGACAGAAACCAGAGTTCCCATACTCTCCTGCAACATCAGGCATTTGAATTCCAGACAATTAACGACTAAGGTCTGCTTTAGAATTCGTTCAGTTCTTTTTACAGAACATTTGATGTCTCAGGTTGTGACAGAAACTAACAGATATCACAAAAAGCTTAAGAAGGAGTTAATTTTTCAATTAGTAGGAGGCGCAAGACTTGACCGGGAGTCCAAAAAAAGGGGACGCAGAAGTATGATGGATAATGAATAACGTTTGGAATTAAAGCCCCACTACATTGCAAAACTAGACAAAGACTCTAAATACCGTGCAGTAACAAAAAAGTCCATGAGGAATACAAGAATCAGTTTGGTTTTGTGAGACCTACTCCCGAAAATCTGGTCTACATACTCAGCAATGCTTTAAGAAATATCACATTTCATCACAGTTACGACTAAATCCGTCGACTCAAACTTCCGCACCCAATTTTGAATCGCTTGGATTGTTGGAGAATGATTTGCGTTCCAAATATTCCAATGAAAACAAAATTTCCGTTTAGCTGCGGTCGCAGAATCCTTGTTTCAATAATAATCACAAAAGCAGAGCGCACATTATGCTTCGTATATGTTGCCATTGCACTAAATTCCTGGAATCAGCCGTTCTCGAGTTTGGGACCCTTCCGCTTCCTAAATGTTTAGAACTTATTGTTCCATCCCGTATTTTACTTCTTTTTGTCCAAGACTAGGATATTTATTGTATGCACTTCACAATATTCACATGACGCATATTTAATTTATATTCAATTATATTAATGATAATGTGTCATAATTTCTTATAATTTTATATTGAGCCTTCCGCGGACCCCCCAACGATTTTTAGGGACCCCCAAATCAATTTTAATTTTCCAAGGACCCCTGAATGATCCCAGGGACCCCTGGGGGTCCGTACGGACCACTTTGGGAACCACTGAACTGGCAGTTTCCATAGTTCCTTCCTTAATGCCACCGGTAAGCTATGGAATGCTCTAGCAGCGTCTGTGTTTCCTCCTTCCTACAATCTGGATCTCTTCAAGAAACAGATAAATATATACTTGCAATTTCCCCAACCCACACACAAACACGAACCCAACACACATTTCCCGCATGCAGCATCCAGCCTCCCTGGCTGAGCGTCATAGAGTGCACTGGTCTTGAACGGGTGTGCTCTCCTGCATGCAATTACATAAAAAAACTGCATGAATTAGCAAATTGTAAGCATTGCTATCTCAAAAAAACTTTTCAAATATTTAAAAAAAAAAAACTAATTGATCGCTTGTTAAGTAGTTTCAAAGAGAACACTTGAGGTTTTATAACTTCATTTGAGGGTTAGATATTATGGTCACCACAAGCTTAATTTGGAACTGGCAAACGAAGCGTTGACCGACCCCCTACAAGATGGACTGACGATATAAGAAGAATAGCGGGAGTGACCTGGATTCGGAAGGCGGAGGATCGAAGAGGATGGAGACTCATGCGGGAGGCCTACGTTCAACAGTGGACGGACACAGGCTGATGATGATGATGAAATTGGAATTGGATGAATGGAATTATATCAGCTTGATATTGCTCCTTTAGGCTGATGCCGTAAAGCCTCAAAAAACGATATTTTGTCTCTTATTTTTGTTTGCTCGCCTGACATGCACATCTAATGTTAGTTTTAATTGTAAAATAATACACGGTGTATGCATACGCCATTTTATTTGTTATGACAGGTAGCCCATTTCCTGTTGGTACCACTGTCATCTTGAATTCGCTTTTTCTGCAGCGACGGTTGGCAGCGCGAGATGAGAGCGCGCCGTCAGTTGACCGTTGAAGCTCGCTCACGACCGTTATGGCGCACGCCTAAATGGCGAGCGCCACAACGGTCTTTTTGTTGCAAGTGTTTGACAAATAAACGGGGATTGTGAAACAAAAACAAGTTTTTTTGGTATTGTGAACCTGATCCTGCATCCTGTCATCCAGTAAATTGATATCAAAATATAAGAGGAGGATATTAGGAAGTTTTTTTAAAATGTTTCTACTAAGTATTTAAAAATTCATATAAAAGATTATTTAGGTGTATCGAACCAGGTTTATCATCGTTTAGTCTTTTGTCAGATTATTGTATGTGTTCCCGATACAAATTGTAATGGTGAAAAGTAGTTTTTAGAAAACAGTTTTGTGTAAATACATCAGCTAATTAGTTAAGAGTTAAATTACTAACCAGATTATGAGCAAATTAAATAATATTTAAAAATAAATGAAATTATTTAAAAAAAAAACTATACTTAATATGTGAGAATCGTAACTGTGCTCGCCAAAATTAAAAAGGCCACCTATACGTCTTTCATATCCATCTATAGCTGAAGTATATTTCTGCTACGAATTGACACCATTAAATTCTGTTGAAAGCCATTCCTCATCCCAAGTATTGCCGAGGAGTACGATCTAGTTTTTTATGTAATCATATACAGGAGAGCACAGTATGAATAAAGTTTGTATTATCCTCATTCTCTTGGACGGGTGTGAATCCTTAAATCTTCATGGCACCACCAAAATTAAATTCAACCGTACGAGTAAAGCAGGTATCAAGAACAGGCTCCTTTGTGAAAATAGGATTATCGCTGTCAGAAGTTGTGACGAATGACAAGGAGTAGACACGGCATATAGAAACGAAGATGAACGAAGAAGGGAATATGACTCTCTGAAGCATGTTCTCCGGATGTCTCAGGAGAGCATAAACTACGTATCATTTATCTTCGAGATCTCAGCTCTCGTCATCGTAGACAGTCGGGAACTATACGTAGAATGTACTTGATTGAACTCCGGAAGGCAGAGCTGACATAGAAGGAGGCGAATACTATGGCAACTGACAGAAATTTCGGCGGCAATCTGTAACAGCTTATATTTTTCTATTCGAAATTTTAATACAGATATAGTAATAATTTGTATTACTTTGTTCTAAAAATATACAAAATGATAACAAGCAAGAGTCAGACTACAAAGGTGATATCGAAAAAATCAAACAAAGTAGTCATAAAAAAACGTAATCAAGGTAGTCAATGGCCTAGTAGTCGCCTAGCAATTGAAAGATCACGGGTTCGGTCCCCGACGAAACTATTAATATTAAATTTATTAACATAACTGTTTTCATATAAAGTATATATTTATACTCTCGATCGTAACACTGCTGTCATAGCTTATTAATTAACATTGGTTCGTAATGCGTAATTTTGCATTTTTTTTTCATACATCTCGAATCTTTGCGATCAATTCGAGGATAGAAACCAAGAAACTGCATAAATTTTGTAAATATGTAATAATAAAAAAATATAACAAAACATAAATTAATTCTCCAAGTAAATGTTATAAATATAATAAAATAACTGTTCTTCACTTTAATCGTAGTTTGTAATATTAAGCTAAAAACACATTTCAAATAATACAACTACTTACACTCTTTAATGATACTCGTATATAAATAATAAATCTACCAACATCTTACGGAGTAATTATAAAAAAAACGTTTTTTAAGACTTCTAATTGAATGTACTTACTTACGAATAATTCGAACCCGCAGAAAGTAATATTGCAATGGGCTCTTTTTCGTGTTAATCAAATAAAATAAACGATGTGCCATTATGCAATTTGATAATATTTTTACAACCTTATCTAATTGCATAATTTTGATAAATCTAAAAAAAAGTTTTTTATCGTGTCATTATTCTCGACCTATAACAAAGACTTTATTCATCATATCACAAATACAGACAGTAGCAGGTCTGAGATAAAACACTAATGTGCAGTGATTCAAAGAAAGTCATCAGTGTAATTTTGTGACGGTTGCATATAGCAAGTTTGTCAGTGTTGTCGTCCGAGCTCGTAAAGGTACTTTACACCTAGGAATCGCTTCATCCTCATCAAGTATCACCCATCACCCCCCAAGTATCTACCTTCATGTTTACCATCTAACAACATTCTAAGCGGGTTTAACTCTTTGAGGCACAGGATTTTTGGTAAAAACATATACCCAAGTTGCACAGATTTTTTTATTAAAAAATATTTTGAAAAATTGTTTCACAACTATTTACTAGATCTAAAATTACAAAAAAAAATATTACAAAATGAGTTCTCAAGAATGAGCTTACAAATTTCAGATGGTGGGGAAAATTTTAAGCTGCTGTTCTTGTAAAATTCAATTTTTATCGGGTGGTTTATAAAATAACCCACCATGCATTCTAATTATCAATAAGAGTGGGACACATTTAATCCCTCAATGCCCCAAAGAGTTAAATCAGTTTTAACATCGCTTCTTGTCAAGAGTTGCACGACTGATCGGCCTTGAGAGAGGTAGCTACTCCTATGAAGATATAGAGAGGCGACTTAATGTATCTACATTGGAGAGACGTAGAATAGTGACTGACTTGCTGTTTATTTTTAAAATTATGAACTCCATAATCGATAACTCGACATTATTGCAGGAAATTACGTTCAATGGTCCCTCCCGGTTCACTAGAGGCAGTGACCTGCTACATGTAAGGACATCCAAAACCAACTATGGATTCTATTCTCCTATGTTAAGAATGTGTAGACTGGTTAACTCCTCTAGTGACTTGGACTTTTTCGGGGTGGATCTTCCAGCATTTCGCAGATCCCTCTACTAATGTACTAGATCTGTTTCTTTTACTCATGTTCATGTTTTGTCTAAATGTATTGTCTTAGCTATTATATTGTTCTGTTTTACCATTTCATTTATTGTATTTTCTATTTTAAAACCGTATGTAATGGCCTAGGCCGTTAATAAAATAAAATAAAATAAATAAATAAATAAATAGGACATGAATATTAAATCACCTCGAACAAATACAGTGATAATAGTCACCTGGCTATTTTAATTACATAGTTTCTTCTCCCACTTTTTCCCTTACCGAAACGAAAAAATAATAATTGCGTAAACATGTTCTGCCAATGATAATGTTTTTGACAGAGATATATATATGGTTGCATATATTCCACGGTCTTCCAGTTAGTTGTGTTGCTAGGGTCTTTGCAACAATTGCCACCTTCCCTTTCCACACATAAAAAAAAATTCAACAGAAACACATCGCAGGTGAAATTATTTCAATCAATCAATTGGAACATTTTGTATTTTGAGATATTTTTCATAACATAAAATATACTGAACTATTTAGCTTCTCTGTTGAGTCATTGTCAGCCTATATAAAACAACGATACAGAACTTTTCAAAATTAATTTTATAAAATGTACCTTTCATTAAATACTCGTTGTAAAAGATAATACTTAGCAGCATTGGGATTCTAGAAATGTTATTAACTGCAAAATAAAAGTTGTTAAAGAATGTTCTTCAATACGCTTATGACTCTCAAAAGTTATGTAAAATTGAAAAAATTACTTGTGTGTATAATGCTAAAATAACGAAAAATAAACGGATAAAAAACAAAGCCGATTAAATGTCGCCTTCCTAGGCACGGCTTTTTACCTTCCCCTAGTCTAGATTTACTCAATCAGATCTAAGACAACATTAATTACTTACTCGCTGATTAATTATTAAGTACGTCTTATTAGGTAACTATGTCCCATTAGGTATTTAATTTACTTGACACAAGACTGTTTCAACATTTTCAGTTTCCGGGCCCCGAGCAACATGACAACCCGGGGAAACAAAAAGGTATTCTATTGTTTATATCTGCACTGTCTTGTTCAGTTCCTCGCATTTGAAAACTGCTGCAATGTGTATTGTGTGTGCAGGGGCGGAGTGGGCGCACTGAGGGGGCCGAGAGGGCGCAGCGCCCCGCGCAGGGCTCCAGCTGGAAGGACGAGGATCAACACGAGGGGTAACTTTACATTAAATAAAGATTGTAATTATGAATTCCTGTTTATTTCTTGATATAAAATCTGGACTAAATATAACATTAAAATCGTCAACTACCAACTCTTCGTGAAAACGGGCTTTATAGTAAAATAATATTTTGAGAAAGACTTTTTGTTCATTATTTTTTAATTTGTCTGGACGCGTTTTCTTAAGGCGGTGGTGGTAAGGTTCGAGTACATAGATAGATTAATGTTAATTGTTTTTTTTTTATCATTCACTTTAAGATCGATTTCAACAATTAATAGATAAGTATTGCATACATTGCTTTAACATGGACCACAGTGAGCACTGGTTCACATGATGGAAGAATGCAGTTTCGCGATCAATGAAGGTACTCTCTGGCAAAACTTTTTCTTTCTTAGTAAATATATATTTACACGTCAGTACGTTTGTACACGTTGGAACTGGTGAAGCCTTCATTGATCGCGAAACTGCAGTCTTCCAGCAAGTGAAACAGTACTCAGTGATACGTGTTAAACAAGGTATGAAAAACGTATGTATTTAATATATATATATATATATATATATATATATATATATATATATATATATATATATATATATATATAAACTTAATATATATATTAAGTTTATAGGTACGCAGGTGCTTTTACGAAATTATGTTAATTTTCAATATTTTTATACATTAAGCCAAGGAAGCCAAACTGAAATCACTTAGTGGACTAAATAAACCAATACGTGTTTTTTAATGATCACACATAAATATTTTGTGTCTCTGAACAATTTCACGAGGAAAAACGGTTCTCGCCTCCAATTTTACGACTCAACTTTTTTATGATCAAATAAAGAAAATGTAGAAGCTCGAAAGGGACACAAAATCTTGTAATTGGGTCACATGTGTCCCAGTGGGGCATCGCTGCGTTTAAAAAATAGTATCGCTATCGACTTTTATTTTATATTCGTCGAATTTCATCTGATAGTATTACAATAGCTATCGACAGGATTGCGTCAGAGGAAGAGAAATTTAAGGGTTGAAGTGTTTGCAGGAAGCGTTTGCCGGTCGCAGAAAAGGTGTTCCTGGCGCGACGCTCGCTGCTGACTGAACTGCTAGAGGTGTCCCACACTCGTGCCCTGTACAACATGTGCATCGTCATCTTCATCATTCTTATCCTCAGCACCGTGGCTTTCGATCTGCTCAACACTGGCAGGTGAGTTTCTTAAATTTTTTCACACGAGATTATGTTGAATAACTTCGGAAACCATTTAAGATAAAATCAGTTATTTTTCTCTGTGCAGTCTTAACCTCGGATTCAAGCTGGTTATCAACGCTTTCGGCAAGAGTGGCACCGTATGTTGCATCTGGGCAGCCATGCAGGGCACCACACTGGCGGTGCTGGGCGCGCCCTGCGTGTGGGCGCGCGCGCGGCGTGTTGGGCTGGGCGCGCCACGTGCCTGGGACGCGCTCGCACTCGTGCTACTTCTGGGTGTCCACGCTGCGTTGCTGACGCTGCCCGTGTGGGCCGTGGTGCATTACGAGCTACCCATCGCGTCGGCGGTCATCGTGCTTACTGAGATGGTGAGTCTGCTATAATTATTACCGCTTCGGGCGAACAAATCGATTTCCCTTCGGTCGGAGACATAGCGAATAATACCTTGTGATTATATTTATAAAAATATGATCTGTTCGACCCCTTCATACTGTTACAGAATCACACACAATCGTCCATAACAGAGCGTACAAACTAATGTTCAATTAAATTTTCCTGTTCGTAGCTGAGGTTCGCCATGAAGATCCACGCCGTGGTGCGCTCTGTAGTCCCGCGTGTGCTGCGTGGCGGCCCCCAGTCGCTGCCACCCTTCAGTTGCTACCTCTACTTCATGTTCGCGCCCACCCTGATCTACCGGGACGAGTACCCCAGGTGAGTGAGCCTCCGCCCCCAAGCTTCCGTACCAGCCCCAGGCACCATAATGACTCTCACTCTGCGCAGGAGCGGGCAGCGGAGCTGGCGCGCGGTGGCGTGGTGGCTGCTGGAAGTGGCCGTCATCATCATGTACATGAGCTTCATATCCGAGCGCTATCTCCTTCATTACTTCGCGGAGTTTGGCAAGCCTGGCAACGTGAGTATTTCCCATCGCACCGCGCAACACCCTTAGAACCTGTTTAACCTTGTTTACTCCCGTAGGTAGTGGCAGCCGAGGATTTGGCACTGACTGTGTTCAGCACGATGCTCCCGGCGCTTCTGATGCTTACATGCGGCTTCTACCTGCTGTTGCACTGCTGGATGAACGCCGCTGCCGAGGCATTGCGCTTTGCCGACCGCCGCTTCTACCTGGTAAGAGTCACTCCGAGTATCTTTATCGTTTCTCTCGTCACTCGCTCACGGCCGTCTGAATGTTTTGCAGGACTGGTGGAACCAAGGCAACTTCGCGGACTATTACCGCACGTGGAATACCGTGGTGCATGACTGGCTGCACTGCTACATCTACCGCGACGTGATGCTGCTAGACGGATCGCGACTGGGCGGGCAATTGCTGGTGTTTTTCGTTTCCGCCGTGTTCCATGAGGTGGTGCTCGGCTTCGCGTTCGGCTTCTTCTACCCTGTGATGCTCATGTTCTTTAGCTTGAGCACAGTGTTCGTGTTGCTGACGCGGCGCGTGAGCTCCTCGGCGGGCAACGTTTTCATGTTGCTCACGCTGGCATTCAGTAACGGTGTGATGTGGAGCTTGTACAGCATGGAGTACTTCGCCCGGCGCAACTGCCCGCTGCCGGAAGACGCAGATGACCTGCAACGCGTTCTGCCACGCTCTTGGTACTGCCACGGCATCCGCCTGCACCCCGACTGGCGCTTCCACAACCCACTGCGCAGCTGAGCAAACCATCATGTCTGCATCTGCCTTGGACTAATTTGGTGCTTCTTTATATGTAAAACTTAGCATCAGACTCAGTTTTCGTCGGGTAACGAACTTTCGTGTACTTGAGGGGCAGCACAGGCCGCCTGTATGCGTCACTATAAGCTAATCACAATTAGTACGGTTAAGTTTGTATCTAAGTTTGTATAATCATATTCCTAAATGTACATTATTATTTATTATTATTACTATATGTGCTCCCTAGATAGAGCCGTCACAAGCTGCCGCCATAAAGTTCAGTCATGATCCACGCCTCGTCTCGTGTCAGCTTTGCCTTCTAGAGATTCTCTGGGTACATTATATGTATAGTTTCGACGGCCTTCCAGGATATCCCAGAAGTCAAAAGAAAGAAAAATGTAATTGATTAAGACCGTAGCAATAATTATTCCTCACGGAAGGGAGGGATTGTCGATGCTATTTATAACCATTTTTTCTGCAAATTGAATCTTTTCATATGGACATGCATAGGAATTCAATTAAGGAAAATATTCATTAATGATAAATTAGAGCGATAAGCCTATGCTAGTTAGATAGCTGACTGCCTAGCACGACAGGTTCATTTTCTACCTTTGCCGGTGGCATCAGTTTCCTGCATATATATAATTTAAAATTTGTAAAAAAAATACTATTTATAATACTCTTTTTTTTCTTGTGCTTTACGGGTGCCGAATGTTCCACACGTATTGCTATGAATATTTTCATAAAAACCATGATTTATGTATCTTATGATTTATTCTTTGTTATATAGGGGTCCAAGTATTCTAATCTTTCGTGAATTTTATTACATATTCATTTGTATGTTTTTTTAGAGTGTAACATTTATGTAGTGTAATAATTGTAACATTAAAATGAAGTTAAATATATTTTTTTATGAAATATACTCATAAAAGAAAACAAACTTATTCAAAATACTTTAATTTATTATAGATATTTATCGCAAATTGTAAATTATTTATTCTGAACATTTAAAACAAATTCTGACCAATGTATGTATTGATAATTAAGACCGAAACTGTTAGAATTCTGATCGGAAAATGCGTACCTTTGGAAAACAGCACCAAATTCTTATAAAACAAGGTGTTATTTCTAGACTTCAATTTAAACGCTTGTCGCAAGATGTCACGTGATATCAATGTTATTCAATTTATTAAACACCAATGATGCATACCTGTACATCCATTATAATTCGCCAAATATTTTGTCTTTGAATACTATCAATTTACTTCAGCGTCACACCAGTCCTGCTTTATTTTGGACAAATCTCGGATGTGATAATCAACCCATTTCTAGTCATTCAATCGAGCTAAAAAAAATCTCACTGGCGTAATGTCGATGATATTGTGTTTTGAGGCATTTTTTTCTCCGATATATCGACCACCGTTGCAATGGTCATTTTTTAACGTGTTGTATTAACGATATTCTTCGCATAAATATGACGGTGGATGTGAAAAGAAACACACTTTCCATCATCCAATCGAGCTGAAATTTTGCAGATCAACTTAAATCTAATGACAATGAATTTGTCTATTAGGAGTCAGAAATAAATACAGTAAGGACAACACAAATACATATTTAATATTCGTGTTTTTATCATCAAATGTCAGACAGCCATTTGTAATCATTTTGTGCTTGCCATGGAAAATTGAAAAAAGTGTTGGTAGCGATAAAAAAAATTAAATGTTTTCGAATGAATGCCAGTGTGGTAGGTATTTCGAATATACCGATATATTAAAATAAATAATATTACATTCATATCTTTCTTGTAACTGCCCACTGCTGGGTGACGATCGCCTTTATCAATAAACAAAGTAGATTTTATGTTGATCATGAAGGTAAGCGTAGCAGATGGCGCACAAACAAAAATGGACTGCCTCAAGGAAGCGTGCTAGCGCCCTTACTCTTCAATGTCTACACAAACGACCAGCCAATACTGAACAATACCAGGTCCTTCATCTACGCAGATGACTTGGCGCTCACAGCACAAGGGGTTTCTTTCGAGGAAGTAGAAACCCAGCTTACTAACGCACTCACCACCCTCTCTTCGTACTACCACCAAAACCGACTACAGCCAAACCCAAGCAAGACCCAAGTCTGCGCCTTTCATCTTAATAACAGACTTGCCAAGAGAAAGCTGCACATTACCTGGAACGACTTGGTGTTAGAGCACTGCGACACACCTAAATACCTAGGGGTCAAGCTGGATAGGACCCTCACGTATCAGAAACACTGTCAGTCTGTTAAGCAAAAGTGTCCACCAGAAACAACCTACTCCGAAAAGTGGCAGGTACGAAGTGGGGAGCCCAACCAAACCTGATCCGCACAAGTGCTCTAGCTCTCTGTTTCTCTGCTGGCGAGTATGCTGCGCCAGTATGGGCGAGGTCTGCCCATACCAAGAAAGTGGATATTGCTCTGAATGAAACGTGCCGGGTGGTTACGGGGTGCCTAAAACCTACCCCAATATCAAAGATATATCAACTCTCGGGCATTGCCCCACCAAACATACGGCGAGAAATTACTACCAAGAGGGAACTCACCAAAGCAACCCACGACGCACTCCACCCTATGTTTGGGTACCAAAAGATAACTACACGGCTCAAATCAAGAAGAAGTTTCCTACAGTCGACAACGGAACTGGAGATACCTGAGGTCACCCTGCGGCTGAACATGTGGAGAAGCGCAACTGAGGGGAATACTTGGATTGCCCCGAAAGAGGACCTAGCCCCTGGACATGACCAAGGGTGGAATATATGGAGGTCCCTTAACAGACTTCGGACCGGAGTATGCAAGACGAGGACACAAATGAGGGCCTGGCAGTTTTACAGCGGACCGACTGAATGTGACTGCGGCGTGGAGCAGACCCTGTCACACCTTCTGGAGTGTGCGCTGTGCCCGAATAGCTGCACCCAGGAAGACCTGATGATGGCCAGAAGTAACGCCATCGACTTCGCCCACTTCTGGGCAGACAGGATCTGACCCTGTTGTTTCCGACACGATTATATAATAAACAACAATATTATCCAATAAAATATATAAATTAACCCATGTCGAATCATATAAAATTTAGTTTCACTAAAACAGAATAAAATCAAATTAAATATTAATTTAAGAATTATTTTTATGATCCATTTGAAATATTTATAAGATTATGATATTTACCTTATGTTTAACTGTCATTCATAAACAACATTTCACCTTTATAACATTTTAAGTTAAGCTTACTTACTGAAATTAAATTCCTCGTGACAATGTACCATGTTCATATTTCTTTTCTTTCTTGTTCTGAATGTACGGAGTAATTCCAGTAATCGCTTTCCAACTTGCATAACATTTCCTTCCCAGCAATCCACTGATCACAATACTTCCAAGATACTCCCACATCTGACAATATAATTATTTAATATTATAATTATAATTTAAAAATTATTTTAATTAAAAAATTAATAAATTAAAAATATTTAGTTTTGATTAAAAATTTATTTTAAATGATTACATGTTTCAGCCTTCCTGAAGACCATCTTTAATAATCTGGTCTTCAGGAAGGCTGAAACATGTAATCATTAAAATAAATTGTGAATCAAAACTAAATATTTTAAATTTATTATTTTTAATTAAAATTAATTTAAAAAATACCTGTATAATTATGCAGTTTCACCAAGTATTGTCAGTTGATAACTTTAATGTTATTAATATTATAATGTCAATGTACAGTAACAACATTGATCAAATAATTTCCAAGTTATCTAAATCCACAGTGGTTTTATGTGATTATTTTTAACAAATTAATCTGGATATAATGTTAGTCAAGAAGAAATCTGGATTGTAAAGAAACACTCATCATTGGAAGTTTACTTTGAACTAGAACTGGTGCTTCGATATCACTAGTCGATATTGTCATCGGGATGAGCTCAGTGGACCAATATGTTTTTTTTTTTTCTTAAAGTAGGTGGATAATATTTTGTAAATGAATTAATAACAATAAAAATAGATATGTTTTATTTGTTAAAATTATTTATATAGGATATATAATAAAGTATTTATACTTTTGATTATCTGGACCTCAATCAACTTGATTAGTTTTAAATTTAAAAAAAGATTTGTATGATAAGATAATTTAAAAGGAAAATCAATCAGTCACTAATATTAACTTAATATTATATATTGTCACTATAGAAGAAAAGAACCTGACATACATCATTGTACAGGATATTAAAGTAATATTACCAAAACTGTGTGCAAATGCTTCAAATGATAAATCAAAATAATACATTTGACAATATTTCTTTTTCCTTTCAATACAATACATTATTTATTATGTTTTACAGATTATTCTCTAATAAGTCTGATTATCGAGGTTTAACTGTGAAACAGTTTATGTAACAAATTCTTTGAAACTCCTAATAGTTCAAAATTTGATTAAATTAAACTTTCCAGGAGTATGGTACATGTATGTCAACGCATTTGACTAACTTTGGTGTCATTTATTTTTAAATTGGCACTCATCTTACTAAATGCGGTTGAATATGATTTACAAATATAAAAAGTAAAGAAAAAATAAGAAAATAAAGCTACTCCCCGGATACAGTTTTGTTTGCAAAAATATCACTCCCACAGAGCTACAGATTTAAAGGGTAAGGCAAGTCTTGTTGAAGTCACTGGAACAGAGTTGAGGCTCCTTGAGGGCCCGAGGGTCCTAGGCGCGGTGCGGGAGGCTCTCCGGGAGGAAAGCTGCCCACGCCCGGGCGCTAGAAGCAAATATATTTGTTTGGTCAACCGTTTCGAAAACATTTATTTCCAGAGAAAATTTGCATGAAAATGATGATATTTTATATTTTCTATATTTTATTATATTTTTAGTAAACTTTCACACTTAAAAACATATCCAAACCTTCTCAGCAAATATATGGAAACAAAATATTTAAATATTTTTGTATAACACTAAAACAACAGCCATTCAATTAAGTAATACACGGCTCATCATCGGAATCGTGTCGCGTCTCACCTTATTAATCTCAGGAAAGATGGTGCTCAAGTTGAAGTTGGTGAGACTGGTGCCCCCGGGTGCGGGCGAGGGCGCACGAGGCGCTGCGGGGTATGGGTGCATCTGACTTGAAGAGAAGTAGCCAAAGAACGAGTCGTCCAAAGTGGCGGGAGCCACATCCGCCGAACCTCGAGCGCGCTTCACTCGCTTGGCCGGCGAGAAGAACTCCTTTTTGCACGGCTCTCGAGCCTTCTTCGTCGCATCTCGTAAGCCGAGAACCTCCCCCGAGTCAGAGATATCGAGGATCGGTTTTGCCTTCACCGCATCCATCTTCGGAACGTAGAATATATTGTCACCGGGATTGGTCAAGTAATCAACAGAATCCGATGGAAACCCAGAAGCGTATCCGGCGCCCGACGACGTCGCGAAACCGGCAGTCGGGTGGTAGGAAGACACCGTCGCGGGAACCCCCAAGTAACTGTCGAACTGGCGGTTTTGAGCGAAGTCTTCTGAGCGGACGCCGCGCTCCGTCTGGCCGGAGCGAGAGTCGCCCGGGCGCACCCGGCGGTTGTGGCGCAACGCCGGCCGGTCATTCTGAATGAGAGCTTCTGCGGAATAGTTGTTTCGGTTTGCGAGTTTATTATCGGGGAACTGATCTTCATCGGAAGGGAGGATCCTCGACGACGAAAACGGCAGCGAGCGCGCCGGCTGAAAGGCCGGCGGCTTGGAAGCTCTTTTGTGAGCGCACCGGCCGGGCGGCTTAGTCGCCGGGGGGCCACCTTCACCTCTCTCCATTAACTGACTGACCGAGAGGAAGTTTTGCTGGCCGAGCTTGTCCGCGGGCTGTCGTGCCGGTCGCTTACGCACCCCCAATGCGAGGTCCCCCACCAGTGTGGGCAACCCGGGTTCCCCGGGCAGCTTGCAGGGCCCCCAGCCTTGTTGCTCTTCGCCGCCGACTCGGATGTGATAGAAAGGCAGCTCGGAATTTCCTGCATCTCCAAACGGCTGATGAGCCACCGAGTTCTGTTCTCGTTTTATCTCCCGGCCGAAGCTCGACGAGAAGGGATCTTTAACGGACTGAACGGAGTTCACCTCGGAAGTCATCCAGTTGACCGTGCCTCTCTGAATAGAATAATCTACTTTTGCGATTTTTCCGTCTCCGCCGGGCTCCTTTATCTCCTTGGCACTGTATTTGAGAGGATGTGTATGCTGTTGTACGGTCGAACCTTTCAAATGTGCGTCGACGTCAGTTTTCATGTTTGAAGATTTACTCGTGACCGGGAAAGGAAACCTGAAGTCGGGCTGAAAATCTGTTACGACGTTGGATGACAACATCTGATTATTGTTATCGGAGTGAAACTTTCTAGTGAAATCGTTCTTCTGAAAATCTCCCTCGCCGGGAGCGCTCTCCTCGGCCCAGATGTTGCAGTTCTGGACGTGCGGAGCGTTGAAGTCGGGAAAGTAGGAAGTCGAGGCTTTACTCACGCCGGTAGAGTTTACAGGAAACTCAGAACCGAAAGGATTGTACGCATTGCAAGACGGATAACCGTGTGAAGAGTTTTGGAACGTCATTTTTCCTTGATTCTGGGAGGGAAAGGCCCCGTCGACAGTCTTATAGTTGACAGAGTAATCGGGGACGACTCCCGGGATGAGGAATTTATTTGAACCGTCATCGGGCGGCAGTTTTCTACATCCGTCTAGATCTTCACACGGAACTGTCGGGGGCGCGCCATAAGGTTTTCCGTTGAAACCGGCGGCATCTGTACAGGTCGTAACCATGGACACGTAGAGACCGTTTTCGTTTCCGTTTGAAATTTTACCTTTCACATTCGGTTGATTTGAGAAATTTTCAAAATAATTATGTGACTTGGAGCCGGAACCGTTGACTCCGACGGTTTTGGCGCCGTTCATTACCGGCGTGTGCTCGTAACTGAAGATGGAGTCCGGCAGCGAGTAGCCGGCGGCCTTGACCGGCTGGAAGAGATTGCCATCGGAGTGCGCGCAGGCCGAGGCGGAATCGGCTCCGTAAGCCGTCGCACGATTTATTTGACCGAAATTTTGATCTCCGATTTGAGAAGGCTGGCGGCCGATCGTTTTTCCTGATGGAAATTCTGTCGGCTTGGGCGGGTCTAAAAATGCACTGTTGAGAAAGTTAGCCCCCGAAGACGACTCTTTCGTCGAAAAGAAAGTTGAAAAATTATCCAAAGAGCAGATGTTGGGAGTCTGTAGGTTGTCGTGGAGAGGCGTGTCGGGGCGCGGGCCGGCGCACACCAGGGGGAAGGCCAGCAGGAAGGCGGCCGTGGGGGACGCGGCCAGCGGCGAGGCGGTCGGCGGGGACGTCCGAGAGGCGCCCAGCGAGGCCAGCAAGTCGGCGGCCATGTCTGCCGCCGCGCCCTTACCCAGCTCCATCTGGCAATCTGCGGCTCCGACGCCCTCGATGTGCACGTTTCCAGAAGAATCCACGTTCCCTCCGATCAGTTTGTTTTTTTTGGTCGCGGAGATGTCACTTTCTTCGGGATGAAAATTAATCGGAACATAAGGAGTCTTTCCTGCGACCGCGAGACAAGGCTTGGGAAACAAATCTCCACTGTTATCTGTCGACATCTTCCCGGTGAAAACTAATGATTCGGAGATGTTCTCTTTTCTCGGATACGTTTTTTCAATTCTAGCCGTTAAAACATCAATCGATAGAGTCTCTTCGGGCTTGGAATCTTTTGATACGGGAAGAGCTTTGCCACTGTCATTCAAAGCGGTCTTCTGGCCCATTCGGCCCGGAAACGTTTTAGGATTTTCATTTTTCAAATCGGCGAGACCTTTTTCGTCCACTTTTAAGCCCCCCGGTCTGCCGACGAACCCTTCAGAACCGGATAACACAATACGAGACTCTCCGCTAGGTTTCTCTCCGGCGGCCGCGAGAGAAATAGATTTTTCCGCACGCGATTTCTTTTTTTCACGCCCGACTCCGTTCTCTTTATCGTTACGTTCCCCTGAAGATTTAGCGGCTCTCAATGATTTTAAAAGCCTCCGTCGTCCTAATTGAGTCACCCGGACCGGGCGGAGGGCGCGGGCCCCAGACGCGGCGCTCGAGCAGGCCGGGATGGGGACCTTAGTGGCCGCGGTTGTGCGAGTGAGGCCGACGGCCGGGACCGCAGCCGGGCGCTGCAGCAGCAGGTAGGTGGGCGGCGGCGGGGGCAGCAGGAGAGGCAGGAGCAGCGGCGCCCCGGACACTGATACCCACACTGAAACCGGACAATTAATACATCACAATAATTATTGAATGCAAAATCGAATGAATCGGATCTACGCGATCTACATAATTTGCTTTTACCGTCTCTCGGGCCGGCCGGCGGTCTCAGCGGGACGGCTACAGGGCCTCGCAGCACGGCGGCGGGAGCCTTCGAAGCGGAACGCTTCCGTCGGGCTACTTTCTTTTTGGTCAGGCGCAACGGACCGGCCGACCGGGAAGCTCCACTGTCGCTGACTTCGTCTGCCGCTGCGTCACGGGTCGGGGAGTGGTCGGAGGAGGCCGGGGGACGGCAGTCTTTTGGTTTGGAAGCGGATTCCAAGTTTGTTGCAGTGATCTCTTCCACCCGGTTCGATACTTTAACAGTATTGTTAGTTTCCTTAACCGCTTCTAGAACGAGAATGAATACATCATAAGTACAAATGTTGGGATTGTATCGGAAAGATCCGGAATAAGTTAAAAGCCGACTCTCACCGGGAGGGGCGACAAGCGCGCTAGGCTCGCAGTCACTTAGCCCATCGCGCTTGAGCAACTGCACTAGACGATCGCAGCGGTCCTGCAGGGCGCGCAGCTCCCCGAGGTGGGCGGCAGGAGCAGGCTTGTGAGCGGGCTGGGCGGGCTGGGAGGTCTCCACGTTCTGTGCCGCCTGAAGCTCGCGGATGTAGAGCAGCGCGCGCTGCAGGATGAAGATCTTGCTGGCGGCGGGCGGCGCGGCGGGAAGGGCGGCCGCCAGTTCGCTGAAGGCCGCCCCGAGCCGCCCGCGCCGCGCGCGTTCCCACAACTTGCATTGCCTGCAACAGAATAAAATTAAACACAGACGGTCACAAAAGCGAGAAACGTCAAATTCTCAATCGTCCCGGAAAGAGGAAAGTTAATAAAAGACCGAAGTCTTCGGAGACTCGTATATTTTTGGTTGACGTACCCTTGTATTCTATTTTTAACGCTCGGCATCTTTCTTTTCGGTTCCCAGAGACGACCGCCCCCAATTATCTTCCATCGTCAGTCGAGTCAAATCAGAGCTCTCTACAAAATAAACACGACTGACATTTGTTGAATGTGTTGCCAGGTAGCTGGACACAGTTTTCCCTACTGTCAATTCGTGTTCGTTGAAGGTAGGTATTTAAGCTGTTGCAAGATACCTTTGTAATTAGACAGGTCGTTGTTTACTTGGTGAAAAAATCATTCCCATGGTAAATTAAAGAAGGGTTTTATTTTATGTATTCCTCGGAAGTGAAGACAGCTCTCTACCTTTAAATACTGATCTTTTTTTAAACTGACTTTTTCATTCTCTTCCCCACTCATTTGAATCCTAGAAGAATAGTGCCACAATAAAGTATGCATTTCTATTAATTACTTTACGGCTACATCATGACTACATTTTTTTCCGATTGCTACTCTCGTGTTCGGAAATATTAATTACTTGTGGATTCTCATGTTTCGAAAAACCCCTGTGAACTGTTCAACATTGGCCTCTCAGAAATGCATTACCAAAAGAAGTTAACCGTCTTTCATTTTTTTTTTTAAATTTAATAATTTATTAATTCTTGTGATGTACTGAAAAGACAATGTGCCAAAGTATCATCATGCTGTTAATTTTTCGATATATCTAATAAATTTTTAGCGTGTTTTTTTAATCTTTCTTATGTGTATTTCTGTAATTTATTGTATGATAATTTATTGGAACACTCGTTCTGTCGAAAATAAATATTGTTATGATCATTCGTTCATCATTAAATTCAATACCATATCTAATTTTATAACACTACAAGTAAATATTATATTTTTTAATAATATATGAGAAATCTTGACATAACAAGGCATGTATTTTTGAAGCACAGTAGTTATTGACCATTTTTTAAATACTTTTTACGTTTATTTTCGCCCCCTATGGACAAATCTTGGAAGTGACAACTAACATACTTTTGTTCATCCAATCGACCTGAAATTGTGCACATCGACTTAATGTTAATAATAATGATATGTTATGCATTTAATCTATAGGGTTTGATGTGTTTTAAGGAGATAAACTGGATACTGAGTTTTACTCTAATATAAAGGTTTTATATTGAAAACTTTATTTTCGTGTATTATTTTTTATTTAAATAAACAAAACATTGAAAACATTTTTTATTCAACAAGTTCCATAAAAGAATATCAAATTTTAATATTTAATAAAATAATCAATATATATATAATTATAACTTTGATAATATTTAAACAAAACACATAAAAACAAAAAACAAATAAATTCATTACATTTATAATACAAAATACAATTTAGAGAGATTGTATTTGGTTCGTTACAAAACGTTATTAATTCACCACAAATGTGTGTTATGTAATTATTACACGTAGTATTTACTCTTATCTCCTTAATATGTTAAATAAGACTGAAAAAGAAAGGTTTTTTTATTAAGTTCTGATACCAGATTTTTAAAATTCTGCAGTATGTAACCCCTGTACGATAATATTTACTTATTTAATAATATTAATAACAATACTTATAGTCATTAGAAAAAAAGATGTTTCCTAATATTTTATGATCATTTTTGTATTGTTTATCGACCAGTAAAAATGGAAAATATTTCATCTGAAAAAAAAATTATGCTATTATTCTATATGATTATAATAATTTATTTGTTAAAGGAAATCATTTACACTAAAAGTTGCTATTTAGTAATAATAAGTTCCTTTAAATACAGAGTCCCAACCGCTCTATAGATAGATCGATTCTTAGATGGATCAAAAATCTCAAACACAGAAATGTCTAATAGTTTTAAAATCATTGGCATTTTCATCCTATCGTTAACCCTTTCACTACGGCTCGGTTTGAATACAAATTATACTGTCAATTATAAAACTAGTATTTGAAGCATAAATGTACTTATCTGGTCTATTTTCATATATTACATTGGTTCTTGTATCCTTTAGCTATCAGATGATGCATTAAAAACTATTCTAAGAAAGTAGAAAAATGATATATCACGTCAACCGATGTCAACGGTCGGGGAATATTATGACGACAAACGATGCGAAAGGGTTAAAGCAAAAAACATATGCTTCATTTGCCGCGTATATATACATTGTGTGAATTGCACATTTTATATTAAATTTTGGTTTTTAAATGGGGAAGAAGAAATAGTTACGCATATAAAACTTGCCGGAATATTTGTCGGTATTTTTAGCATTGATGAGAATTGGGTCTTCTTCAGGGCTGATGACTTTGTTGACAAAGTCATAAGGCCTGAAGAAGACCCTGCAATGGCGGTCGAAATATTGGAGAGAAGAAATTCGCCACACACGGCTAAACCCAAAAGTTACAATATCGAATTGGATATAAGTTTTTAAACCAAAAATGAACACACAAATATCAATGAATGCCTCGAACTATGTGAGAAAGATCTCGTGAGGATAGTTTTTATACTCAATTTTGTTCGGAAGCGACTCCCTAAAGAAAAAATCAATGTTCGTGAATGGCGTGAATGGTCCGGTTTAGTCTTAGTGTTTACAATCGTCTTTTATTGATCACGTTTTTCCATCAATTGAAGATTTGTCACGTGCTTCATATACTCGATTGAGCGTATATATAAGTACATATATGTATTATTTGATTCCATCTGCGAATTTCTCAATCCGCATTGGCCTGAGGGCGGCGAATCATAGGGCGGAGGCTGCAGAGGGCGGATGCGAGCCTGAGCGCCTGCGCCCCGCAAGTTATCTCGCGACACTTTTTTTTAAGTAAACTCATACAGTAGAATACCGACAGAAGATGATAGTGATTTTGAATCTTTGGATTTTATGACGCTTTCCATTCTACATATGGATAAGCGCTAAATGTGCAGTGTTGATCCGCCAACGTCATAGTCTACAGCCCGACATTCACTCAACATTCACGCATCAATCTTATTATTACAGCAATTTACTATGAATGGGTGGTTTTCACAGGACCACTTTCGTCTACCACCAATGTTGATTAATAGGCTATCTGGGGGTATTTTAGAGCGCAGAAATAGATCAAAAATCTTTATATATTTTTAAATCTCCGTCGGGGATCGAACCTACGACCTTCGGCTTGCCAAGCAAAGGTTTAACCTCTGAGCTATACACGCCGGCAAAATTATCAATGATCACTCTATCAACGTCTAGCTGTTTAAAATAAAAATCAAAAATGAAGCTGCCGCAAATAATGATTCCATCGCTTGGCTCTCTGCAGTGATAAGGTTCGCCCTCAGCAGTCGGAGAGAGCCGAAGATAGCCGAGGTTAGCCGAGTATAGCCGAGCAGCTGATAAGGCGACCTGCGACCCTCGACCTGATACCCGGCCAACACATTTGTGCCCACAATCTGAATCCGGGTGACAAATCTATTTCTGTAACCGAGATAAGTCGCTTCTTGAGATGGCAGCGTCATAACGCGCAACCGTAAAGAAGAATGAGGACGATACAGGCGCTGTAAAGAAGTTTTTTTTTTATCGAGTAAAGCGGCGAGTTCCAGATATTGTACGTTGAATTAAAAGACACTCCAGCGCTTCTAAGACTAAGAGAAAGCGAGCTTTTTCTGCAGCCTACTATTCTCAGTGACATGTACTCCGAGATATCTAAGAGATCAATACCGAGAGCTTAAATATGCCGTGAACTTGATAATAGTTATAAAATACGCTCAGAACAAAATGAATGTAAAATAGTATATTTACAAGGCTAGGTTACAACAGTCTCTTTAAATTTGAGAGGATAAGAGATCGAGGAAAAAGGAAAAGAAGTAATGATTTATAAAAGTAGTATCATTATCTTATGCAACTGCAATGTGGCTTGAAGCATTCGATTTGGCTGACAAATCAACGCTTCGAGAGGAAATAGATACAATTAGAGCTGGCAATGCGATGCAAACAGATGTTTTGTGCGGCCATTTTACTAGCCGCGCGTTCCGAGGGTTTCTTCCAAGTCGACGATATCTGCACGCGCTTACATTAACCTTTCCTTTACGGTGCTAAAATGAAAACGCGCGCTTCGGTGTTGGGTAGTCAGTACACAATCAAAAATCAACTATTTTAAATCGGAAAAATAAGAACATTCATAGCTAATCCCCTTAATTAATTATAATTGAAGTCAAAAATTATAATAATTGAGATTTATTGACTGAAATCGTTGAAAAACCATCTGGAAACGCTCACGGAACAGACATAAATCCACTCTGGTTTCAAGCTCGATAGCTACTGAAGGTAGTTGTGGAAGTGGCCGGTGTGGCCCACTCCCACTGTCTTTCCTCTTTCTTCACAGTCAAATATAAAAGAGTGGGATGCGAATATAGTGTCGCACTTCCCGCACATCCTCCAGACCCAAGGTCGAAGCACTCACAGCACGAATTTGTTTCCGAATTTCACAAAATACCTCCGATATACCCGATAAATTCTGATTATTATTAATATTATTTTTTAAATCAATGCGTAAATATATTATGGAGGAATACCTAAAATCTTAACCTTGTATTTATTATATTTATAGAGATATTGATGGTGAATATTAGAAGCAATGTGAAGAAGATACATATCACAGGGAAGGAAAGGTTAAACACATGTTATTATTCTGCTTTCCTTGTTGAAAGTGGAAATGAATAATTCTTCTAACATGAAATACAAAACAGTAGTGAGTTTCAACTGGTGATCAACACAAGTCTCATACGAACAGCAGCATACTGACAGATGGTGATAGTGATGCTGAAATCTCATTTGTGGATTCTATGATGCTTACCATGTTACATATGGTTAAACGCTGTATGTGGAGTGTTGATCCGCCAATATCGTAGACTACAGCCCCACATTCACGCATCATTACAGGTATTCACTATGAATATGTGGTGATCACGGGACGACTTTCGTCTACCACCAATTTTGATTAATAAGCTATTACTATCATTTAACGGATTAGGGATCAAATTCACACCAACCGGGGGTATTTTTAGAGCTCTGAAATCAATTAAAAATATATATTTCTTAATCTCCGTCGGGAATAGAACCTACGACCGTCGGCATGAAAAGCAAACGATTTAACCACTGAGCTATACCCGCAGGCAGTAGTAAAAATATTAATGCGAGAAAACGTGCCTGTCATATTATATTTATAAATATTATTGGTAAGTAACGTTACAGTTATTTTACTGGCAATACTTGGTGAAGCTGCACATATACAGGATCGTTGTCATTAAATAAAATTGAAATTTATTTTTATTTCACATTATTTATTTTGTTTCTTATAACTGTTGGTGAAGAGTTTATTCAGACTGGTCTGAAACATGTGCAATTACTTAAAAATAAAAATATTGTTAAGTACAACTAAATATTTTTAATATGTTACAATTATAATATAAATGTACGTCATTCCGAGAACACCACTCCAGTACCGGTTTTAGACCCTGCGGCGCCCTGGGGCATTTGTTTCAAGCGCCCCATATTGTTTTTATTTAAAAAATCTAAGAATGATTGGTTGCCCTCGGCGCCCCTAGCTTATTCGACGCCCTGGGGCACCGACCCACTTCGCCACCCCTTTAAACCGGCACTGCACCACTCAGTCACATTCACAGTAATTTATGAAATACGATTATTTAAAAATGGACGATGGGAGTGTCTAATAACGTTTGCGTATCACACACAGCAACATAATATCCTCAAAATTGAAATTGAATAAATCATAATGGGCTTAAATGTTTCCATCACCGTCTGGTGGTATTCTACTAAATTTGCTTGGTATTCTACTTGTTTTTGCATTTTTCTTAGTAAATTCAATCCTGCACATTAGAGCTCTTTTTTCGCGCTTCTTTCTCCAATTTCAGTACTTTATTTTGGCATCAGCTACTAGGAACAAAGATAAGGACAGAGTAATGGATGTTACTGATCTGACTTACGAATCGCAGGGTCCCGCGTGTAGACCTTGGGTCTACTTAGGATATCTCTCCTTTTCCTTGCGATAAGCAAGACTTACTAACCCAAGAATCGATAAGGTTTTTTTCTAAAGCTGTCGCATTATTATTATAGCAAGATCATTTTTACGCCTTTAATTTGGTCCTACATTTAAGATAATCGATCTCCCTTTTCTATCTCGCTTTAGACTGCGATAGAGATGTATAATTCCCTTTGTCACTACTTATGGCCGGCGGGTGTAGCTCAATGGTCAAAGCGTTCGCTTGACAACCCAAAGGTCGTGGGTTCGATCCCCGAGGGAGATTAAATAAAAAAGTTTTTAAATCGATTTCTGAGCTCTAAAATACCCTCGGTTGGTGTGAATTTGATCCCTCACTCGTAAAATGCCAGTTATAGTCTATTAATTAAAATTAGTGGTAGATGAAAGTCGTCCCGTGAAGACCACCCATTCATAGTAAATTCCTGTAGTAATAAGGATAATGCGTAAATCTCGGGCTGTAGTCTATGACGTTGGCGGATCAACATTCCACATGCAGAGCTTAGCCATATGCAGCATGGTGAGCGTCATAGAATTCCACAGATGAGACTTCAAAAATTACTTTCACCATCTGTCGGTATTCTCCTGTATGTGTTTACATAAAAAAAAAACAAATTAATCTCAAAGTGAATACTGAAAATGTAAAAAACTCTTTCAAAATTGCAATGATGGGTCTGAGACCTACATACAGAAACGTAAGAGCCGTTGACTTTTACAAGATCGAGTGACCGGGTGATTGGGTCAGTTGTTGTCAGTAGCATCCCCCGTCCTGGCGTTGTTTCTTGGGCGGGGCGAGGGCACAGCAGCTAGTTCTTGAGGTCAGCCTCAGTCAAGTCTGCTGATGATGGTGATGGCAAATCGGTGATTTTGGCCGGTGACAAGCGCCTGCGCATTTGAATACAAATAGCCGCATTACCGGCAGAAGCGCGGCAACCGCTGCTCTCGCCCGACCACCTAAAACACTGCCACGTAACGACACACAATCAGTGTTATATCCCTTAAATCAAAACTAATCTAATTACGATTATATCTAATGGAGGATATGCAGAACAGTGACAAAAGACATGTTAATTATATTTAAGTAAATTATTCATATACAATACAAGCTGTAAATATAACGCCTGTATCGAAACGCTTTTGGAATGACCATGTTGTTATAAAAATACACTATTTAATTGCTGATATAATTATTAATAATAATGTGTCACATCTATTTTCCTCTAGGGCTGTGAATCTTGGCAAATCACCAAAAGACAACGCAGCCGTATAATGGGCTTCGAAAGCAATGCCTGCGTAGAATACTGTACGACGGTTTGACTTTGTGAGGAATGACGGAGTGAGTTTCGGATGCTGTAATAAAGCATAAAATACAGCTGCTTTTTCTTTAAGCCCCAGAGCTTACGCTGTCCTGGAAAGCCGTCGGGAAATGTACAGAGAATGTACTCAGCAAAGTTACAGTAGAGCTGACAAGGGATGAGACGTGGACCATGGCGGTAATGACCATATACTCCAGTTAGGGGTATTCACGTATTTCGTAGATAGCACCGGGTGTCTAAAGAAGACAATTCGAGACACGCTGTAGCACACTACTTTCTCAGCCTTTAGAATGAGGTCTATTTGACATCTAACTGATGCACTTATAATCACGGGAAGGCCTTCATCCACTTTCTAACAAGTAGCTTTTTGTGTCCAGTAACAGGTCCCCATCTAGGTCTCCAAAAACAGGACGGGATGGGGAGGGTTTTCACCAAACGTGTCACCAAGCTCCAGTTAGGAGAGCGGATATTGTGATGATGATGTCTTCATATAGATTACCTATCAGTAAAGTATGTCCATTGGTAGTGTACCTCTACGAACGCCATTTCGGATAGGAACGATGTCTTTGTTCGTTTATGATTGTTTTCTCAAAACTGTTTGCGACCCTCGCTTTTCAACTTCTGTAACTCACCACGTAAATAATTTAAATATAAGAGCTATTGGAAATATATTCTTATCGCTTTTACCCAAATGCTGCATCGATAGGTCGGTCTTTGGGAGATGTTATCGTTCAGATACGGGGACCCTTGCTTATTTAACTTTAAAATTTGTCACTTCGTATTGGGTTGTTTCTGCATATTCAGTGAAGACTGTGTGAACCGGGAACAAGGGTTAAGGCAATTCCCGGACCGGGAACGTGAGACATTGAAAGATGAACTCCGAACCCTGACTATGATAATTATATCAAAAGTAAACTGTGAGAGTTTGAAACTTTATGATGCGAGAAACACACATTTAAATATTCTTATTTTAGAGGCCAGTCAATAGAAACTAAAATAGATAAGACTGTCAGAATAATTATTACAATTCCGACATTTTCATACCATGACCGCTCCCCTAACTGGTCGTCACAAGCTAACGTCGCAAAGCTCTATAAGCCAATATGGTTCCCGTCTCATCTACTATCATTCCTGTCCTAACTCCACCAAATACATTCAATGTTTAGTTCTCGACGGCCTTCCAAGACGACGCGAGCCCGAAGACTTGATTACGAGTATATACCAACCAGCTCCACTTTCCGTCTCTTGGGCGACTGTAGTATGGAAGACTGCCTAGTCCGCTATCACCTCGTCATTACCAAATCATCGTATCCCTAGTATTATACGCAAGCATCTGTTTTCAGAGCAAATTATATGGTTGTGACATCAGCATGATGTAGCCCTTGCTGACTGGTACCGAAAACCTCGATTTACAATCTTTCGTCTCTTATTTCTGTTCGCCTGTCATACATTTATGTGTCCCCATATTAGCATTTTGGACAAGTCCGCTCACGGGTGTGTTAGTTATGTAGACCGCCGCTTGTGGCGCGGAAGAGAGCCCATCCCGAGAGCGGAGCCAGTCGTGTCCCGCCCTTTGGCGAGAGCATATTCTATTGTTGCTCGGCCAAATGCTGTGACTAGGTCGGGCCACAAAATTTGTAAAGTTTTATCGTAAATATATGTCAATGTGCTTCTGAAAAAGTCTTTGTTTTATTGACTTGCTCCTCATCATGCCCTCACGCGACGGAATAACACCTTTTTTTAGAGAGAGGAGGATTTTAGTTGCATTAGCTTTTGATGAGATGCCAAGATTCACAGTCATAAAGAAGGCGCTGTATAGTTGGCACTTTGTTTTAATCAAATAAAGCTACAAGTCCCAGATATTGCGCTTGAAGCCTTCCAAAGACGAAAACTGTGATCTATCTGCAGGCCACCGTTGTCCCTCTCAGCCCTCTCAATTGTAATTAATGAACAAAAAAACATCATCTATTTTCCTATCTATGTAACGGAGATACAAATTGCAACATTGCGCTGCTGATGTTCGCCATTTAGAGTAAAAACCAATATTCCTGTTCGCCATATTTGCACAAGAAGTAATTATTATTTGAGCATTAAAATGTATAAATAGCCCGAGATAGTGTTTATCTGCCACCGCTGTGGACACTGGCTGGTGAGCGCATCATCAAGGAGACTTCACTGTCCTCCGGTGCGATGCGGGTGTGAGACGGGTAAAGTCCAACTAAACGTAACATGTGTAATATTGATCCACCAATGTCATAGAATTCACTTAGTTCGGCATTCACGACTCATCCGTTTTTAACAGGAATCCACTATGAATGGGGGTTGTTAACGGGACGACTTTCGTCTACCACATTTTTCATTAATAGGCTATGACTGGCATTTTACGGGTAAGGGATGAATTTCACACCAACCGGGGATATTATTTTTTTCATATATGTTCCATATTTGAAACGTATGGTCGCCACCAATCGCCGCCACTTCGTCAGTTCAACAGTCAGTTGCCACTATCTATGCCTCATCCACCTGAGAACATACAAGTACATGGTTTCTGACGAAGGCCCGGGGACTGACTTGTTTTGTTATTAGTGTATTTTAAAAAGATTGGATGGTTATCACGACGCTTCCGAAACAGGAGCATCTTTGCCGGCAAGCATAGCTCATCGGTCAAAGCGTTTGCTTTACAAGCCAAAGGTCATGGGTTCGATCTCCGACGGAGATTTAAAAAGTATTTTTAATCGATTACTGAGCTCTAAAATACCCCCGGTAGGTGTGAATTTGATCCCTCACCCGTAAAATTCCAGTCATAGCCTATTAATTAAAATTGGTGATAGATAAAAGTCGTCCCGTGAAGACCACCCGTTCATAGTAAATTCCTGAAATAATAAAGGATGATGCGTGAATCTTGGGCTGTAGTATATGACGTTGGCGGATTAACATTCCACATGCAGCGCTTAGCCATATGCATCCTGGTAAGCGTCATAGAATTTCACAGGTGAGACTTCAGAATTACTATCACCATCTGTCGGTATTCTCCTGTATGTGTTTACATAAAAAAAACTTAATTTCTCAGCCAAGAGTTACAACGGAAGATTGGTGATCATGTCACCCGGGCAGATCGTCAAATAACCCATTTGATTCAACTGGTCGTGCTCTCATCATTTCCCAAAAAAATGTCGCGTCTAAAGCGAGGTAGTGTACAGACTAATTGTACGCGCGATTTCATACCTTTTACTTGATACTTGATGTCCACACGCAACTACGCGATTTGCTGATCCGAGACAGTTATCCCTTTCGCATCGGTTGTCGGCATATGCCGTCAAAGATTCCCCGACCGATGACATCGGTTGACGTGATATATCATTTGCTACTTTCAGTACTCATTGTGACATCTACGGTAGAAAAATTGGAAGTGCAATCATTCCCTTTATCAAACTACATGTATTCTTTACAGGAATATGTAAAGCATGTAAATAAATATTTTTAGGTTTCGTCACAAAAGCGATTTTTCTGTAAGCCACATTTGTCAATGCCACCGCATGTATGGAGTTACATAGTGAACGTTTGTTAAATATAATAGTTTTTTATGCATCATCTGTGATAGCTAAAGGATAGAAGAACCAGTGTGATATATATGAAAATAGGTCAGATAAGTACATTTATGCTTCAAATACTAGTTTTAAGCAAAAAAAATGGTTTGAAAAATTCACGCAGTGTTGACAGTATAATTTGTATTCCACAGAGCCGTAACAAAAGGGTTAAAGACAACCCGCACGTTAAACGCCTCGTCTATATGCGAAATATGACATCGAATAATTTGTAGCAATGCGTATTGAAGTCACCATCTGAGGACGTGGAGCTCGCGGTTTATCGGGGGTTAAAGGTCATGGGTCAACCAGTCACGAAGCGCCTCTTATCTACCACTATCACGGGGACGCATCATTTCCAGCCGCTACAGCCAACTAATAAATCTCACTTTTTTTTCATTTATGTCGATATGTATGTAAAATGTTTAAATTAAAGTAAAATGTATGGTTTTTGGAGAACACCTGCAGAGGGTCTTCTTGATCCTCCACAGACTCTATGACGCTCAATCTTATCGGCAAGACACTGCGTGTGGATTGATTGCGTGTATTGTTGAAGAGATTACAAGTGTTAATCAATGAGTTTTTAAAGAGTATCAGATGCATGTGTCAGTAATCATAGATGCATGGGAGCAGCCCGGTCTAACGGTGAATAGGTCAAAATGAATTAGATTAGATTTCCTTCTTTAACACTACAGGTAGGCTTTGGATTGCTTTCCTAGCAACTGTGTTTTCTTTCACATACAATATGAATCTTTTCAAAAACAGATATTTAATCCATAGAAAAATTAAAATAACACAAACACAAAACATGTAACCTGAATGCAGCATAGGGCGTCCTGGCTGAGCGTCATAGATCGCACTGGTTTCAACCAATGGAATCTATGACTCTTCTGCAAGATTCTTAAAGAATAGTCATACCACAATTTAAAAACTAAATTCACATAAATTCCTTTACTATACTCAAAAAGATATAGCATGATTCCTGATTGTTAATTGATATTTATTATGTACTGTTAAAAACGTTATTTTTAACATAATTATTTTGTATTTAACATCCAAAAGTTTTTAGAGTAATTGTTATAATTAAACTCTCTATCTTAGATGGAATCTGTCAATTCATACAGTCGGGTACGGCACAGGGCATTTTGCCACTCTATGTAAATTGAGGGGATCAAAGTCCAAAACAACAGGTATCGAGGAATTTGCGGTGTATGAAATTCAATTTATTAATATTAATTTTATAAAATAAAGAATGCTTATGCATCGATACGGAGCATTGACCATCCCGATAATCTGCCACTATATGTAAATTGAAGGGATTTTTTGATGTTTGTCTCAAATAACTGATTTTAAGAATTGTTACATTACAAGTCCGGATTCTAGTAAATATTATTTATTTAATTAAATAGTCAGACATCAGCTAAATTTTCTAGACTACATGTAGTAAAGTCAATATTTAGCAATTCAAGAGTATTGTTGTGTGTTTACCTCGGCAGTCCAATGATGTGTATACCTAATATATTTATATTATGAATTAAATTATACCTAACTCATAACACATTGCAACATTTTAATAGATATTGCTTCGATGATAGTTATGGCGTAATGCGACTGTGGATACCTGCAGACCGCCTCACACCTAAGATGCTGCTCCATGTGCCCAACAAGCTGCACATCTCAAGACCTAATGCTGGGCAACACACAAGCTATCGATGTTGCCAGAAACTGAGAAAAAATAATTTGACGTCCCTGACACGAAGAAGAAGAAGAATGGCGTAATATTGAACCTGTTCCTTCGGTACCCGATATATGCCTTGTAAGATTCTCCTACCACAATAATTTAATAAATAAATAAAGGTTTTAAACTAGTTTATAACTTATTATATATTTATAATATATGTATAGAAATACTCAAAAATCATTTTTTATTAATACAATAATTACATAAAAATATGATGCATAATACAATAACAAATTGTGTAGTGGCTACAAATCATGCATAAATAAATAACATGACCTGGATGAAGAATAACAATAATTTCAAATATATATAAAGTACATATTAATACATTCAAATGTAAGCGATCAGGATTACATAATACAAAATGGAACATCAAACATTTTCAAAATGAATTATCCACGGCGGGGACCTACCTTGCTGGATCTCTGCTTTGAAAACCCTACCTTGCTGGAACTCAACACTATCCATTCCGATTGCACAATATGTGTGTAATCACCAGGCCGAACGTTAAAGGCGGGTCACGCAACATGTGTGTGATCGTTCCGCCAACGCTTAGTGGCCGACTATACACAGCTTGTGATGTTTTTTCAAATGTTAGTGGCCGATCACACAACATATGTGTTGTTTTTACTTTCGACTATAATTCAAAGATCTCAAACCTTTTCAGTGAGGGTCATATTTAATTTTATTTGAACACACGACGATAGATTTAGCAATTCTCTAAAAAAAACAGTCGGCCTCCAGCGTAAGTTTATTTGCGTAACGCGCGGACTGGATAGAGTGTAATGAATTCCAGCGACAATTGTCGATCAAAAATATTTTTTTGATCACTACGACACAGTTATCACAGAAATTCGACACTAAATTTTAATTACACATAATGCATAACCAATAAAATTAATATATAAAAGATTACAGCGAATTTATTTAATACATTCTTTTCAGTTAAATTTTTAATATTTACATTTCCATTTATACAAATATGATCACGTTTTTTATGTTTAAGCACGTAAGAGAGCACCAGTTTTAGATCTCACTTTGGGACTCTATAACGTTCAACCTGGTCGGCTAGATGCTGCATGTGGGAAGCATGTGTAGAGTGGTTGTGTGCTTGAAGGGATTGACGCTTATTAAACGACATATTTCAAAACAGCATTTTCAGTTATCGAGAATATGTCCAAATTCGACACTGAATATTTACAACAACAAAAAACATCACAATTCACTATGTTGTAATGACTGTTGAATCGAAAGATTGGTAACATTGTTATTCTATTATACGATTAGTTTTACAAAGTATGTAATTGTTTTCGTCCCTTAAATTTCACAATATTTTTATATAAAAAGGATTATAATTTCGCGTGTTTAATAACAATTACATCATTCTTATTTAATTTGTTAATACGTACACTTATTGTTATAATCAATAATGTTTGATTTATATATTTCTAACCACAAAAATCTAGCACTGTAACACACCTAACCTCACAAAAGACTAACGATTACTGAATATTACACCACATATTAGTCAATTCTTTTTTAAACCATGTAACAATAATTTTGTTTATGGCTTCTGAATACATTTATATGTGTAAATAGGAAATGGATAGAGAATACCGTCAGACGGTAAAGAAGAAATCCGCAATGTTTAGTATTAAACGCTTACACTTTTAAAAATCTAAGCGCTGTATATAGAGAAGTTTTTGTTAATATTTTTAGGTTATAAATCATTTATGATATAATGATAGTGAACCTATTACATATTATTCTTCAAGCAAGGGTGGCCGTATTATATCCTCAATAATATTACAATTAATAGTAGTACATACAACCAAAATCTGTTTTTTTTAGGTATGTATGATACATACGATTTCATACAAAACTGGGCCTCGCTCTGGTTCATTATGAAATAGGTCGATGATAAGGACAATGGGAGTGTCGCTAAAAGATAGAGTACGAAACGAGGAAATATGCAGAAGAACTCAAGTAGTGGATGCTACCCAACAAATAGGCAGTCTCAAGTGGCAATGGGCGGGACATATCTGTCGAAGAGACGACGGTCGATGGGGAAGAAAAGTATTGGAAGGGCGCCCAAGAACTGGCAATCGAAGCATTGGCCGACCCCCTGCAAGATGGACTGACGGCATAAGAGGAATAGCGGCAGTGACCCGGATGCGGAAGGCGGAGGATCGAAGAGGATGGAGACTCATGCGAGAGAGTTACGTTCAACAGTGGACGGATACAGGCTGATGATGAAGGACAATAAACTGAGCACATATACAATATATATATATGTTCGTTTATGATAACATTTTAGTATTAAGGTAAATAAATAATGCGCAATATGTTATGAACAATACATTAGTAATTAGTATTTTGGAACTTTCTTTAATGAAAATGTTTAAAAACAGCTGCAATGATTTAAAAAAAAAGGTTGTAACTATCATCAAATTTTTTTTTAAGTCGACAAAGTACGATATTTTATAGCGTAGCACCGGTGCTCTGCAGAGCATCAGTTTACACCAGGGGTCGTCAACCTTTTTATGCCTAGCACCCACTTTTACCTGTTTTTCATAGTAAAATTTCCCTACCGCCCACCAACCTCGCTATATTTCATTTCAGTACATGGGTGGGAAAAATTCTAGAAAGAATATGGAAGATTTGAAAATCTACAAAAATCGCCCACCGCCCACCACGGAAGGCCGTATCGCCCACTAGTGGGCGGTACGGACCAGGTTGACGACCCTTGGTTTACACCTATTATCTACAAGTAAAGCACTCGCCTTTTTTGCAACAGATCGTGGGTTCGATCTTCAAAGTATTTTACAGAATACATTTTTTTAAACCAACATAAGAAACTCTTAATTTTATTCACAAATAATTGACTTCATCTGTTGTAAAACTATACACCTGCAAGTAAACTACCTGTCATAGCATATTATTGAAAAAGGCAAATAATTATTTTGTCAGTATTTAATTCAATTAATGGCCAGTAAATATTTAAGAAATGGTAAGTAATAAATACATAAAAGGTCGGTAAAGATAATAAATTGTCAATAAAAAATAATTAATTAGCAGTAAATAATTAATTAATGGAAATTAATAAAAGATTAGGTTAGGTTACGTTTCAATTTATTTAATTTAGTGCCAGTTTATTTAATTTACTGCTAATTCATTTAATTTACTGGCAAAACCTAGAATTAGTAACTGAACGAATAAATACAGGCCAATAAAAAATAATAGTAGACTACTCATCCCGCGAACTCTATCAATTCAAAGTGACCCTTGAAGGTAAAATATCAGGAATTTGTGACGAATTGTGAATGCCGAGCAAAAATCTTATAACGTTGGCGTTTCAATATAGTACAATAAAAAATGGGTCATGACGTCATAACATCACATTTTTTTTTTAATATATGTTTGCATAAACATATAAAAAAAAAATATGAATCGACATCCTATTTGCGATCCACATTACTAGATTTTGAAAACCTTCAGTTAGAGCCAAACACGTATGTCCTCGGTTAACTATTCTTGAAGAAACTCCTCTGGGATCATTGAACCATTGGGACCCGCCCTAGTTATATTTTATATATTTTGAAGCTAAAAGCCATCTATTCTAGCCGGACTGAACGTCCCCTTATCGGAACACAGCCGATTAGCGTCCCCCAGTGTTGCCGATATGGGACTTTTCACATTTCAGTTATCGAAACGTGTGCAACTCCATAACTATTGTGTTGGCAACATGGAGCAGTGATATGTGTCAGTTCCGCCACACGCGCCATTTCAGGGCTACACAACAACAAAAACTATGTCAGAACTCATTTTTTATATTTAACTTTCCTGGAGAGACACGTCACGAACAATGAGATTCTCAGGATAATCAAGGAAGATAGGCACCTAATAAGAACCATCTCAGAGAGGCGAGCCCGATGGATCGGCCACATTATGCGCCACGATGGTTTTCTTCACGACATTGTGGAGGAGATGGTTGAGGGTAGAAACTGTATAGGGCGCCCTATACGGGAGTATTTGCAGCAAGTGTTCAAGGACATGAGTTGTAGCTCTTATGCTGAGCTGAGGAGGTTTGCAGAGGACCGAGAGGAATGGAGATCGAGATGCAAGATTCTGTTGCTGCAAACAAATCCACCGGATTGATACTACGAAGAAGACATGTATCAATTCATAGGGTTGAGTCACCCCTTAAGGACAAAAAAATGTCCAAGCCTCGGAAGCGTCGAGCTGATCATTCGATATCCTTTAAGAAAAACCCACATCAACACCCAAATATTTCTCTGGTCCTACAGCCGCTGGAGGCTCCCGGGAACCATCTATCTTCCCATGTGGACCTCTGAGCTTACAGAACTGTAAAAACGGCAATTTGCGTTGTCCATATGCTCCAAATATGGAACAGTTGTGGTAAAATACAATCGTGCTTTAATTATGCTATTTTTTATTACTATGTTAAATCAAAGTAACCGAGGCACTACATGCATCTTCCTATATCCGTTCAGATCACCAGAAGTTGTACAATAAATGTCTGTCTTAAGACATCTCTGCACTCGGAGGTCAATCTAGGAACATTATATGGTTTTGAAGGCCTCAAACCCGATGACTAGGAGAAACAGCAGCATATCAACAGCGGCGTCGCGCTGCTCTGGAGAAAGGCGGCCCTGCTCGACGTGTCGGTAGTGATGTGTAGCAGTTGATGTGATATATCGTTTTGCTACTTTCTTAGAATAGTTTTTTATGCATCATCTGATAGCTAAAGGATACAAGAACCAATGTGATATATGAAAATAGACCAGTTAAGTACATTTATGCTTCAAATACTGGTTTTATAATTGAGAATATAATTTGTATTCAAACCGAGCCGTAATGAAAGGGTTCAATTTAAATATATATTTTTTCTGTATTTGCTTATTATTTATTATATTAATTATGGTATGTAAAATTTTAATTATGGCATTAGTGGCTGAATAAATAAAATTGAATATAATTTTATCTCCATATGCGTAGCACATTTGAGTATTTTGGATGATTAGTCTGAAAATTCTTAGGCCTGGACCATTTGGACCAAATGATCGGCTCAACCCAGACACAGTCGCAAAATATGTTTTTTTAAACAGCGAATTCGCTGATAAATACATTGTTTGCTCACTTTACCTGAGCAATCACTCAAGGCGCTAGCGACTGTTTATCTTTAGCACCATTATCTACGGGAGCGAGCATCGAGAGCGAGCACTGGTGGCGAGCACTGAGAATGAGCCTCAACAGCGAGCGTTGACGCAGAACATTTAGAACGAACACTTGTAGCTACTAATAAGACGGAACATTTACGGCGAGCGTTGAGAGCGAGCATTATGTCCGAGCGCAAGAACGAACGTCTATATAATAAAGCAAGTGTGTGACTAGGTGTGATTTATGTCAACTTTTTATATCATATTCTATTTATATATTTATTGTTTTGACATTTTTGTATCGCGTTGTCTCGTACATATTAATATAATATAAATATGTTAATTGATATAGAAATATGGAATTTTGCATCTCGATATCCATTCCTCTCGGTCCTCCGCAACCCTCTTCAGCTCAGCATAAGAGCTACAACTCATGTCCTCGAACACTTGCTGCAAATACTCCCGTCTAGGGTGCCCTCTACAGCTTCTACCCTCAACCATCACCTCCACAATGTCGTGAAGAAGACCATCGTGGCGCATGATATGACCGATCCATCGGGCTCGCCTCTCTGAAATGGTTCTTATAAGGTGCCTATCTTCTTGATTATCCTGAGAACCTCATTGTTCGTGACGTGGTCTCTCCAGGAAATTCCGAGAATTCTTCTGTACGACCACATCTCAAAGGCCTCTAAGATAAGCACCATGTCTCACAGCCGTACATCAAGATGCTCCAAACAAATGTTTTGGCAAGTTGCTTGCGGAGCCCTAAATTAATCACGGTATTATAGGCTACTTGAGTGGGACCAAGATAGTTTTTAAGGAGGCCGGGTGATCAACCCGTTGCCCTCGATTGTCGGAATGCGTCGCTCTTGTATCACGAAGCCTTCAGGTCGTTTTCTTCGGTGAGTTAACCACAACAGCCATAACATATTTTATCACCACTTTTTATTATAGTTCTGTAAATGAAAAACAATAAAATGTTATTTCTTTATTATTTATCGCACGTACAATATATTATATTTTAAGCAGTATATATTTTAATACGCTACCGATAATATAACTACCCACATATAATAATGTACTTGTGCATATCACCAACATTGCAATTCCGCAACTCGCTTTGAACCAAATATATGTATTATAAGGTGACCAATGGTAACAAAATTGCATTACGGAATTTTGCCACAGATTATCTGCGCATGTGCAAAAATTAGACTTATTATTTGCATTCCTAGTCGAACAGTCTCATTAAGCCGTTCTTTAACGCAACAGATAGGCTTTGGTATGTTCTCTCCCGCACATGAACACCGCAAATTGCCATTTCTGCAGACTGTTTAACCAAATCGCCTCGGATGTTGATATATTTTACGTAAGGGAGGCCCAATTCAGACATGAACTCCACGAGTTTCTATGGAGGAATAATTTGATGGCGTCGTCTGTTTGATGAGCATTGTGACCTTCTGTTGCTTGTCTTTATTGCTTTGTTCTTAGTACTTAATCATAAGTACCTATATTTGTATATAAGTATTGTATTTTTTTATTTTATGATTAATTCTTATTGTACTTCAGAAACTAATTGAGTTATTCAAATTTGTAATGTTTCTGAAGGAGAAAAAATCACAGTTATGTAAGCTCATATTGTCTATGCCTTGTCCGAGAACACTTGTATCCTGAAGATCCACATGGAAATATAGATGGTTCCTAGGAGTCTCCATGGCCAGAGCCCGCGAACTTGCCTAAGCTGCGGCTGTAGTACCGGAGAAATAATTGGGTGTACAATTATCAAGGTTTTTTAAGGGTATCGGATGATGAGCCCGACGCTCCCGAGGCCTGGACATTTTTTTGTCCTTAAAGGGTGGCTTAAGCCTACCCGCGGCATATATAAAACTTATATTTGATTTAATCGATATAAATCAAGCTTGGTCGGCTTTTGAACTGACGACTGAGTGACAAACAAACGCTTTTACTATTAGACTATTCACCCTCCATAGTAAACATAGATAATATTTATGTTAAAGTGTGATATATTATAATAATAAATATTAATTTAATAATATGCAACCTAAACATTTTTTTTTTCCAAAAAAAAAAGTACGCTATAGGAGGGTTGATTGTATTAATAAGATACTGTACTGTATCTGCATTCTTGAAAAAAATAAAACTCCAATAATTTAATTTAAGCTCACAATGTAATACCTGCATTTCCAATGGCATCCCCATCGTTTTGGCGTATTATAATAATTGATTGTGGTGTTCCACTGGGCGTGCAGGTGTTAGCAGGGGGCTCACCTGGGAGGGGGCGAGACTTCCGCCTGGCTCGTGACTTCCGACCTTCCCAGACGACATTCGGTGTCAGGTTTCGCGTTTCTGTCGGCGAGCGACGGTTTCCAAAAAGACCTGAATAAAGATCGCCGGAGAAAGCTCCGCTTCTTTTATAATTCGATCGATTTGATTGCTAATTTATTCACAATTCAAATATCTAACTGCAACGTCGCGTCGGTGAATGTGCTTCGTGACGATGTGTGTGTGTGTGTGAGTCGTTTGGAATTATTCAAACTTCCATAATATGTAAAGGCTGTATTCACAGCTATCAGATCATCTCATTATCATAGCCTATCATGAAAAAAAAATATAAAAATGACAACGAAACTACAAACAAATCGGTTAAATATTAGTCCTTGGTATTTATTATGGGGATGAACATTATTGGCTAACCCAAGGTTAGGTTAGGTTAGGTTATTTATTTATTGGATTGAAAAATATGGTAGACCACATACAACAAGATTACCCATTATTGTATAACCTAAAAAAAATGCAATTACACAATAAAATATTTAATCACTATATTTTATAAGGGTACGTATTCATATTTTGTCAACAGTTAAATGTTTTGTATTTTTAATCTAGAAATCCTTAATAATATTTTTAAAAAAACTTCACAAAGATAATAGTGGAATCAAATACATTAATGCAATGATTTTTTTATCAATATTTAGACAACAAAATATATTGTCAGAATTTAGATCAACTTTTGGTATGAATAAAAGATAAATTATTCTTCTTTTTTAAGACAGGTTAAGGTAAACATTACAAATTTGAATAACAGGATTAGTTAGGTTAGGTTGACTTGGGTTAACAAATTATGTAAATTGTAAAAAAAAAAACAATTAATAAATCACCCAAAAATATGCCTCAGATACTAATAATACTCGGACTTCTGCTCTGGAGGGTGCCAGGAACCATATATGTTTCCAAGTTCCCAAGACCTTCAAGTGCAGATATGAGGAATATACAGTGCCAGCTGACAGAACTAAGTAGTGGCAATTCGGGGGACCATATGTTCCAGATATGGAATGGATATGAGAAGAAGATTATTGAACATGTTAATGAAAGAAAATAATTATTTTATTTTATATTCTGACCAAATATTTTTTTTCTGACTGGAAAAATACGAGTCTTGCGTCTTAAATTGAACATTTTATTTGTTTCTGTGATTGGGTCATGTGGCGGCTATCAGAGAAGCCCTCAGTAGCAATAGTATGGAACAGAAGATCTTAATGATGGTCGATATCGAAAAACTGTAAAGAAACATCACTTAAACCGTAAAAATTTGAACCGATGATGATCGTTAAAGTTAGGTATTGTTTATGAACATGGACAGTCAACAGGCCGACTTAATTAAGTAAATTCGTGAACAAATTTATGTTTGAACTCCGTTATAAATTCGGTGATAAGTTATTTAAAATGTATGCCTCTTCAAGATGGGAGATAAGAAAGCCCTGGCGCCATAATTCACGGCCTCGCGGATGTGAGTTCAGCGGCGCACCCGCGGGGGCGCCGCTGAAGGCAGGGGCGTGGCTGCGGGGCCCGCGTGACAACTTTGCATTCAAATAACGCACGCCACCAATTACGCTTAAAGCTTTTGCAAATTTAATAAAATCGCGAAATGCCAAAGTCCGCGAGGGACGACTCGCGCAGTCGCTGGCCCTTCCAGGACGGGAATACACTGAAATAACCGTGTCAGTTATTTAAAACGTGAGAAATTATCACGTCGTTAAATAAGTAGCCGTAAAGATATTAAATGAATTAATTGCTCGGGTATTTTAAACAGGTAATTCATCCCTTGGCCGAGGCGCGCCCACGCCCAGGTGATATCATCGGCGCTAATAACTTACTTTTAATATATCGCCTTCACACGCTACAGGGCTATCCGCGCCCGCCCTCAACTGGCGCTACTCCATCATTATATTCCATAATATATTGACGCGTTTCTCATACGTCCGCGCTAAATATTTTTTGCTCGATGCGACGTTTTATTAATTTGTTCGTTTACTTAAAAAGCTCAGCCGGACAAACGACAACAGCACATCTTAAGCGCGACTCTCGTTACATTATAGAAGTTAAGCAACATTGAGGGCGGGAGAACATTTGGATGGATCAACATTTGTAACTAATTTATATCGTTAGTCGAGTTGTACTGCTTTTTAGTATCAAATGGTCTCAAGGCTTCGAAAGCTAATCTCCTTACAAAATCCGATTAACAAATCATCCGAAAATATGTCTCAGGTCTTTTGCCCTAGAGGTTGTCAGGAACCAAACATGTTCTCAGGTGGAGGAGCTTCGGGTGCAGATATGTCTTGGAACGAGCCATGGACAATGGCAACTGACAACTGTATAGCGACAATCTGTGGTCAGCATGTTCCACATATGGAACGGATATGGAAAGAAAATATGAATAATGTCCAAAAGATGATACACGTTTCAGATGCGTTAGGGTAAGAGGATATGGATTATTGCCTCTCCGATACATTAATGACCGTTATAATGCATATTTTAATGAACGCATGCAGTAAGTATAACTAATACGCGCTCAGAAAGTTTATCCCTCCAGTGAGAGACACTTAAGATGGATTCCAAGGTGGCTCACATAATGAATATTATACGAGTATGTGTTAATAGAACAGCAGAACACAAAATGAAACAGAACTAAATAATAATATGAACAAGATCTACGAGTATAGTTTATTTACATAATATATGATAAAGCCCCTGATCACTCTCTTGAAAACTTTTTGTAAAGCAGGTGCTCGGCGAAATTTTATAATAGTTTATTTGATTAAATACACATACAATTATACATCAAATTTTAAAACGCATCAATTCGTTCAGAAAAATATCGACAGACGCGGGATTCGAACCACGAGCCTTGCAACCTTTGCTCCGTTCTACACGCCGCGTCAAAAGACGTCTGTCGTTATATAATGTTAACAATGGTATATATATACATCAGGTATTCAATTTTAATTACTAATAATATTGAAATATAATCAACGATCTATAAAATAAGATTAGAGTATTGAAAAATATTCTAATAAAAATTTAAAAATATATTTAGTTTTTACGATGCTGTAAATTAAGAGCTTTTGTATCGAGTTTTGCTATTGCAAAGTCAAGACGTAATATACCTGTATAAACAACAGCTAAGCTAGTTGGCTTAAGTGCAAGTGATTAGGAGAGTTTAATTGATCTAATCGATATCTGTGAGTTTAAAAGTAAAATGCAAATGAAATGACTTCCCGACTGGGAGCAAGCCAGCAGATGTGATTATTCCACTTTCTAATAGCGTTGCGGCTGATTTAAGAAGATTTGCAATTTAAGCACCCAAAATACATATGAGCGACCTACACCTACGGCCCACGGGACAGAATTGGTTTAGTCTCTTTCTGCTAAATTACGAGTATTTGGTATTTTTATATGCATTCGTAAAATAAATTCAGTGCGTAGAGCCGATAATTCTTTTTTTATGTAGCACATACAGGAGAATACCGACAGATGGTGATAGTGATTCTGAAGTCTCACCTGTGGAATTCTATGACGCTCATCATGCTGCATATGCCTAAGCGCCGCATGTGGAGTGTTGATCCGCCAACGTCATTGACTACAGCCCGTGATTCACGCATCATCCTTATTATTACAGGAATTTACTATGAATGGGTGATCTTCACGAGACGACTTTCGTCTACCACCAATTTTAATTAATAGGCTATGACTGGCATTTTACGGGTGAGAGATCAAATTCACACCAACCGGGGTATTATAGAGGTCAGAAATCGATTAAATATCTTTTCTTTGTAAATCGCTCTAAAATTTAAATAAAATAAATAAATAACCTAACCTAACCTAATTAAAACCTAACCTAGTAAGGTTAGGTTTTAATTTATTTATTTATTATATTGAAAAATAATGAAATAAATTTGATTTATATGGTAGACCGCATACAACAATTTGATTTATTGTATATGGTAGACCGCATACGACAAGATTATCCCATTTTTCAAAAGAAACAAGGTTACATTAGTGACTAGTGTTCTATTGGAACAATAGTTTAAGACACGTGCTCTATAATATTGACGATTACTCAATTTAGGATGCTAAAGAAAGACTTTATATATTTTTTCGATCTTTTAATTTTTTTAATTAAAATAAATATTCGCGGATGTTCTCGAAAACAAGTATTACCGCGGTTCTCGATCGTTGGTCGATGTTTGCAGAAGTCTTGCCTGGTATGCCTGGCGCGTGTTTGCGCGCTTCTCGCGCACTTGTGTAAGCGGACGGCCAGACGTGGCAAGCGACATTACACGCGAGACAGGAGCTGCGACGTGGAACCATCAAAACTTAAACCAGTCGTCTCCAGCAGCAAGATGGAAGTTTCGGTGACGAAAATATGGACATTTACCTTGGGACCGGAGATTTGGGTCATTCAATGTCCTAGCAAGCTAATGTTTGCAATGTTTCGTCGCACAATAGATTCTTCCATGAACTTATTTTAATACTATTATTACAAATTAATGTAATCCGATTGTGAAATGAACCAAAAGCACTCCTGTAGGGCATTGAACGACGCAAATCTGCGGTCCCGTAAGGAACCGCTGGGCGTTTAAAGGTTAATGGACATCATCGATTTGTCATTGTTTAGTTCTGCAAGACTCTCTGCCGCTTGAGAGAAGCGTCTATATGACATCTACTTGCCAGTGGGTATTACTTAATGGTTAACCATTTGCACACCATACCAAAGATTGTGGGCTCGATAACCGACAAAGAATTAAATAAAAATATTTTTTGATCGATTTCTAAGCTCTATAAATAGTTGTTGTGAATTTGATTCCTCACCAGTATAATTCCAGTCCTAGCCCATTAATGAAAATTGATGGTAGATAATAAACGAAAAGCCATCCCTTAATCACCGCCGGTATTCTCCTACATGTGTAAAAAATATAAATACTATTTGAATTTGGAGCATACACACCACTACAGTGACCTCAATCAACCAGCTGATATATCTTTGCTTTTTTCTTCAGTCAATTGATGTGCATACTTAAATTATATAAATATAATTTATATGTTCAGTGATGGTTTTAATAACATAAACCATATGTTTTCATGCGGCAAGTATTCCTATGGGACAAAACACGTTGGATAATTACGAGGTGCTCAAAACCTTCATAGCGCAACTATTCGCCAGCATTGCCGAAAAGTAGATTCGAAGAAGGATCCAGATCATTAATTTTATTTTCATCTTTCTTATCTTTCATCTCTATTATATCATTAAAAGATATATAATACATTTACGATTATCACAATCACTCTTGTCTCTGCGATTGTGAAGATCGACTGCGGAACACACGCCGGTGGTATTGATTCTAAATTTACAGCGAGACGAAATCAAAACAATGAATTAATTGTGTGCGTATATAGGGAATGTATTGTGATAAATAACATTGGAAAGCTGTAACCGGGCGAGAACAGAGATTTGTCGTATCAACGCTAAAGCATTTATATATTAATGACTGGGACACAGGGCCGCCGCAGGAGAACAAAAAATATATGTTTTGAACTGTTTCTGCATGTTTTTCTTTGATAACTTCGCCAAGTTGTGCAAGCATGTGAGGAAGTCGGTGGGCGGCTACTGACTACCATCCTGCACTACGCAGTACCGGCTTCAGACCCTGCGGCACTCTAAGGCATTTCTATTCTAACGCCTCATATTGTTTATATATAAATATCTAAGAAGGATTTGTTGCCCTCGAATAAGACGCCTTGAGCCACCGACCCACTTCGCCACCCTCTTAAGCCGGCACTGGCACTAGGCGAACCCGCCTAAACAAATAAACGCGAAAGAAGGCGGTTTATTATTTCAGAAACGACAATTTGTTTGAAACAATGTGTTTGCGGGCGGCCAACTTGGCCGCCGCCCAGGCGTGGTCTCCCTCCCAGGCCATCAAAATTCCTCAAATTCTTTAGTTCTAATGGAGCTGCCGATCCTCGGAGATCGAGGGACGCAAGTTCGGGTCAACAGGTCACCGAACAAACAAGTCGGATGATAAAACCCCTGACATTGCACTCGCCCGAGCGCCGCCTTTACGTAACGAAAATTTCCACTCCGACCGTAAATAACGTTTTAATTATTGTGGAGCGATATCGCAGTTTATCTGGAGGTGACGACCTCTGTAACGACTCAGAAGTCTCGAAAACATCATCTCTGTTGCTGTGGTGACAATTTTTTCCTCGTGCTGTGCACGGATTCAAATAAAAAATATTTTACTTGTTAATTATTACAAGGAAACATAAGAATGACTAAAAAGAGAAACGCCCAGGAGCTTGGACTATACACTCACATTAAACTTCAGGAGGAATAACCAAGTCTTTCATTCCATCCATCAATCAACACGTTAACGTGGAAAAATAAATCTCCATGGATCTTACACAGACATTTACTGGACACGGAATATTTAGAGTTCCTAAAAAGGTTAAACCTCTCTTCTTGCGACGCTTGAAATTGTGATCCTATCATAAAACAGACAGCAAAACATTATGTGATATAGTTCATCATCCATGAGAACAGGAGACGTGTTCTGTGTTGTCGCCTGTAAGTATCTTGTCATTTTTGGGAGGAATTTTTGAACTGCTGCTTGGTTCTGAAGGTCCCTTGCTATTAAAACTACACGAAAAATGTCGTAGGAATAACAAGCGCGGTAAACAAGACCGATATGGAATAGACTCCTATCTTTTTATTTTGGTCTCTTCGTTTGGTCTAACCTTGTATGTAATTTGCAGGGTATCACGAGCAATCATAAGTTTCCTACATTTTTTCAACTCAAAAGATATCCTCTAATCCGATGAACCTTAATCTTATTTGATCACATTGCCGACCCTCTCAGAGTCCAGAGTACGCGAGCGTAGTTCACCAGAACGTCGGAGGTTATCGCATCAGTTATCGATGCATATAGATGTATTGTAATACAGTTTACCATGAGAGACAGATCACAAAGGTCACGTCGATTACGATACACTTACTACACTTAGAAATAAACCAGTCTGGTGATGAGGGACACGTGGCTGCCGCGTGTTAATGGGGTAATTATCCCGTCACAGACGAATGTAACCGAGCTTCCCAGGTTGGCAGCTAATTAATTAAGTTAATGGTTTGTTCTGCCGCTAACACTGACAAACAATAAACGGTTCAATAAACGTGCGACATCTAATTTACATTTTTTTGGTAAGGAAATAATTTTCAGACTATTATGAAAAGTGTGCAGTGCGATGTTCAAATTGAATTCTTGATTTGAAGTTCGGTCCAATTTGACAGCCAGTTTTTAAGTTAAAAACGAATGACGAAATTTATCTATCCGAAGAAGTCCCCTCAGGAAGAAACCTGCGAGCTTTGCAGGAACATAATTATATTTTTTAGGAGGTATGGAATATGTTAAAATTGAGTGCAGTGTGACGACTTTTAAGAAATTACATTAGGTATTCATTTCCAGACATCTAGACATCATCATCAATTCGCGTTAGACATTTATTTATTTTATTACACAGAACTAAAAGTTCCAATAAAAAAAACAGTAGAATTTATAAAAATAGGTATAAAATAAAATTATGTAAAATAAAGTAAACTCAAAAATAAGCGTAAAAAAGTGAGGAAAGTAATTAAAATAATAAAAAATAGAATAATACATGTCAAAAAACTACACTGAGGTCTAGAAAACCAATACCATCGACAAAATAGGATGTGAAAAAGGATCGAAGTGTGCTGTATGTAGAAGCGCCATTGCAGTTGAATTAAATTGAGTACTCCAAGCTCCATAAGTAACAATCTGAAAGGAAAATAATCCATAGCTACTAGTACGGGTATAGATAGCTTTTCGAAACGTATAAGTTAAAGAATAAAGATTCCTAGGGTTTTAAATAGACATGAAGGTAAATATCGCGCATCGCCTTCGAGCGTTCATCCTAAATGCTGTCCTGTCAAAATTCTCCATAAAATCGAATTCAAAAACACACAATCGCCTTAACGGAAACGCGAGGTCAGAGTGTTCCGGAAAGATCGCGATTCGCATTAATTACCTGTCATTAGGCGCCGGACAATCGCTGCAATGGCGGCCGGGTCACCGTGTTCGCTGCCACTCGGTGTGTCGCCATTGCGGCGGTTCCCACTTTAAATTCCAAATGAATTATGCAAGAAGCGACGGCCCGGCGGCTTTTTATTTGCATGTATTTTCTAAAACTTTCTGGTCAAAGTGCAGTCTTTCTAGTGACGACGATCACCTCCGCTTCCGCCGCAAAGAAACCAAAGTATTATAATGTCGATGGCGCGAACGAGAAATATTTCCACAACATACGAGTACACGTGTGTCTCATCGGGCTTGGTTTGATGCGATGGGTGGTATTGTAGGATTAGATCAAGATTAATTGCATTATACACATAATACATACAACCGATTTAGATGTTTTATATGGCAATCTACGGCGAAGCGCACGATGATAGTCGTCCCCTCGGGTAATACTAATATGATCGTTGTATCGACAGAAAAAATACAGGAAAAAAACACCAATAGAAGTCCTCTCAAAAATCAAAACAAAAAAGAATGTCACATTCCATCTAGATTTTCTGTAAAAAAAAACCAATAGGCGTTAACGTGCTTGTTTTACCATTTTAACAGACATCACTTTCAGTTTTAGTATTTTTTATATATACTTGCTTCTTAAGGTATTGACAAATATTAATTCTTACTAAACTTGTCTTATTTTTTAGCTGTATGCAGATGCCATTATACTTGTTACAAAGATACAGCCGGTTCGGTTGAAGAATTCCCATAAATGATGCGAAATCTATACATTTTTAAATTTACATACAAAAAGTACCGACCAAATGAATATGTAGACCATTTTTTAAATATATTATTTAGTAATATTTTTGTGGTACTTGTGACTGTGATGTTTTTATGACTGCTTGCGAGACCGGTTGCTTATGTCGGCAATGGGCTTTCACTAGTATTATGATAAAGAAGCTGCAGCTAGGTGCAGAGGTGCTGCTGTGTGGGCGGAGAACTTTTCTTCTGCAGCCGATGGTTTGGAGAGCTGGCGACATCTTTACCTGACAGTATTAGAAATTGAAACATGAAATCTAATGCCGCCCGGTAAGATGTGAACAGCGACTCCTGGTGACCTGTGAGCACGTGGTGTCTTCCTGGTGCCGTCCTTGGAGTACGCGAGGATCTTCTTGTTCAGACTCTTCCTTGTGTCTGTTCCGGGAATGTTGACTTCTCACCTGATTGCCAGATTATAAGCATCCTTCTCAACAAGAAGACACAAAATAACAGCCGTGACCGATGAACTTACGAGTACCTTAATAATGAAGCGCCTTTTATCAGAGTTGCTCATTTATAAGGTTTATAATTTTACCACTGAAAACATTGTTTACATACTTTTCAGGGTTTCTGACATACTATATGTACTGAGAAATTGAATTGACAAAATTAAATAAATGTATCAGCCAATGCGCTAATTCAATTTAAAATAAGTTTTTTTTTTTTACATACTCGTACGTAACTGAATGTATTTACGTGTTTTTAATGGCATGTAGGGTACGTAGTTGCAAAAATGCACATACGGAGTTAAATCAGGAAAAATTGTCACTGTTTAGTCTTAAACATAATTAGTTTAATAATAATATAATAATACATTTTATAATTAATTAATAATAAAATATTTCAAACTAAAATCTCTTACAAAAATAAAAATAAATGTGGTTTATAGGATGGTTGACTGTGTATAAATAATATTATTTGCGAGGATTTTTAACACTCAATTCTTCAAAAATATGCAGCAAAAATAAACCAAAATATATTTTACACAGACTCTAGATATCTCATGAGATGTAGGCGATTAATTATGCGTAAACGGAAACGGCTATTACATGTTTGTGATAGTGAATATTCGTACTTTAATAATTAATGTAACACAGCACGTGGTGGAACGCATCCACCATATTAAATGATATCTGAGCGTGCACTGGTTCGTAATCGAGATTTATTTAATAGTAAACCAATAAATTAATTATAAGTTGGGGCAGTGGCCGTCACTAGGTGCAATAACGTGCGCGACGGATGGAAAGGTGACAATGAAAAATAAAGCTAATTTAAATAATTATCATAAAGATAAGAATTCATTAGCGCACCCGAGGCATCACTCTCCATAATTGCTGGACGGCCAACAATGTCCAGGTGCTGAGTGGCTCTACTAGTTAACCACCGGCACAAGTCTATAAAATGTGATAAACTTCATTTGATATATAGGTTCAATGTAATCGGTATGTGTCGTTCTATTAGCATCATGTGCAATTGTTCTTAAGTAGTTTCAAAAGTTAATGCTCGTTTATAGTGAGATATTATTACAATGACGATTCTATAACGTTAATACCGTAAGCAAAACAGGCCAAGAGTGACCAAAAATACATATTATTGGTTCGTTTCTTTAAAATCTTATGTCACACATATAAAGGCAACAAAATAAATATCGGAATAATTCTAAATCTAATCAAAGTATTTGTCATAAAAAATATAACATAATTTTGCTGGTTATTTAGGTTTTTTTTAAAATATGTAATTATTTAGTTAATAATGTAGCTACGTTCCCCGCAATGTTCTGTAAAAGAAGTGAACTAATATAATGATGAACGGTGCATGTTTTCTTGTATACATGAAAAAAATATATACTCGTACAAGAGTTGAATATACAAAAATTAAACTTGATTAAAGTTTATTGTTTCTTGATTTAAATGAAGAAATACTTATTAAAATACAGATAATTCACCTCCATAAATATCAGTCTATTCACTACATATCATTAACAGTCAATAGGCGTAACCATTTACGCACACTTAGTATGGCATACATTTCATCACCTAAGGTCTAAAGCCCTTCCTTAACTTTAACTCCCCCCTTTCTACTTCCTTACATACCTTTCTATAAATTTCTTAAACTATTTATCAATAAATATTTTTATAAACGTTTGAATCTGATAATGTTTTCAATGAAGGCGAAACCGCTAATTGCTTTTTATTGGACCGTGCCATTTTGTAATCTTGTTAAAAGCCTATAAAACGGGAGATTTGTATTTTTCAGACATGAAGTGAAGTGGGATGACGATCCCAGCCTCGTCCTACCGGTGGGCGGCGGTGGGCGGCGGACGGCGGACTGGTCTTCCCGGGTCGGCGACCAAAACTTAAACTCGTTTCCAAACTTTACGACCGACGCTGCCGGTTTTTTTGTAATAACGCGAACCAGAACTATTTATGCAAACGTGCCGCCGAGAAGACTCCCAACACATCCACAAACTGACCAAAGAAGAAAAATAAGACATACCAGAACCCTTTTAACTTTTCCTATCAATTAAATATAAGATTTGCCGTGTTTCGTAACGGGAAATCGTGCTTTAAGTGTAAAGCTTACTCACAGGTAGGCTGCTGAGAGTTTGTTAACCTTCTGGTGGGGGCGGGAGTGCAGGACGCAGGTTAGAGCAGGTGACTTGTGTAAACAGGACGCAGGATCGGGAAAGCGACATGTGTAAACGATCAAAGTATAACTCGCATTTGTAAGGCGTCGTCGACGGCTTTAACGCCACGCGATTTTCTCTGAGTACCTTCCCACTAGGTAACAAACTATTTTATTAAATTTATCATCGATATTACTGTCGAAAAGGAAAGATTATTTTAAAAGAGTTTATTTTAAAAATAACATAATTTTTTATCGTAATTATTTGGGAAAATTATGATACACGATTTTAGTTTACTTCACCTTCTATTAAAGCAACACTACAGATTTTCAAACTACTCCCGTAATTAGTTTTTAAAGATTTTTTCCGTTATCCTCTTAGAAGAATTGCGATCACACAGAGAGGGAGGCGGCCTGCACATACTATTATCAACAATACCGGTGAAAATTGAAATACATCGACAAAGTTTATGCATCTCGTAAAGAATTCAAATCTACAACATTTTTAAATCTAAGGGGCGATATAATAATACGAACACAGGTTTGAATCGAGAGTCTCTCGTTTCATAAAAAAATAACAGTACAAATAGGACATCTACTAGTAAGATTGCATTTCATAAACAATTGCACGGATTTCAAATGCTACTAATTCGTTAATATGTACGTAAGAATCTCACATATAAATGAACACTTTGGCGATAAAGCCGTGTAATCTATCACGGTAAGGTGGTGATGATCCACCTCGTGAAAGACACAAGCCAGCAAGGACGAGGCCGAGAGACAAACAACTTTCTAATCTTTCACCGAGTAAGACAATAAATAATACTTTCATGACTCAAATTACTAGTACATAGATTGCAGTTTAAAATTGTCATTAATTAAATGAGTATTAATTGCACTATAGATAAGCTCCCGTACATGTTAAATAATATATTTAATTAAATAGTATTTCTCGTTTTGTTAAGTAAATTAATGAAGATGTGTCATTACAAAAAGTGTCTTTCAAAGCGACTCTGAGAGACAATTAAAGTATGTAAACTGAAACTAAATAAACGAGTCAAACCGCTAAGAGCTGGGGTCGACCACATTTATAAGGATACAACTTTATTCTGATTGGAGTTAAGAAAGAGTACCTGTTGTGATAATAAAGTATATCCAGTAATAACTTTACAAAATACCACATTGAAGTGTTTTTCTAATATAAAAAAAAAAACATATTTTTAACCACCATTCTTCTGCTGCTTTAGTTTTCGTATTCTTCGATTTTTTCGATCGATAATTCTTGGGAGAATTCCAAATTTTCAATGATAATGGATTCGCGCTGAAGACAAAATATGTCGTTTAAAATAAAACTAGAATTCAATCTAAATACTTCTCTAATGTAAGTAGCTGAAAATACTATATGTACTCATATATATATTGTTTTATTTTTAATAGAAATCCATTGCGCCTTTATTTTACTCGTATAATAGTTTTCTTAATCACAAACGTCAAGATTTTTTCACTAGAAGGCGCAGGGGGCCACAGGGCAGCTACTTATAAATTACTAGTCATAGGTCGTGAAAACTAAGATAAAAAAGTAGCTCATAACCTTAAAACTTTTATCTATCGTATCGATGGTTTACGGCACGTTTTTTACTATTATATTGACTAACCACAGTAGGTAGGCCACAATGGTGGGTAAAAGCTTACCAGTACTAAACCAAAAAAATAAAAACCCTAAAAATGAAATATCTTCCGTTATTAAAATGTAATTTTATTGATAATCGAAGAATTTAAATACTTTCAAAAGTTCAGGTAAACGGTTAAATATTTAATAAGTGTTTATTGTTACATACACTCTGATTTGACAGCAAAAAATAATGATTCAAGATTAAAAATATGAAAGATATTTAGCTTTTTATTTCATTATTTCAACACAATTTTATTTTCATTGTTTTTTAAGAACGATGGTCAGGGACGAAGCACTTAATATTCAAATGGATACCAGACATCACATGTGTGAAGTTGGCATCGAAACATCATTCCTACAGAAACGCAAAGCCTTGACAAATACTCGTAAACGTAATAAATATGATTCAAATTCGGAACAAAATTTAGAATTTTGTTTTTCTTATATATTGTTTTTTTTCAGCTGTGTTACCCAACGTTTTTTGGTGTGACGCCAACCTATCTTTTGACAGTGATCGTCCTGGTCGTAAACTAGACTTAAGGGCAATGTTACTAATGTATTTCGTAGTTTAAAGGTGATTTTTGTATTTTTTTCCACTTTTTCCAATAAAGAAGAGTTACCTGAGTGCCGTGGCTTCTTATTTTTACTATTTTGGTGTCAATACATATATGACTTGCGCCTAGAGTTGACCCGGAGCTGGCGACGATTTGCATATCAATGGAAGTCAGGAGTCATCAGTGATTAGTCAGCACTGACAAACAAGCCCCAGGCGGAGCAGGCGCCAGCGACTGCGGAAGAAGAGATGCAGCAAACTGCAGCGACCTTCATCACTAAGTAACACCACTACTGACGATGCTTTATTCAGCGATGTTAGAAAATATGGTACAATACACACCACATGTAACGCATTATCTCGGTAAACTTATGTAATTTTAACAATTGTAAAAACTTGTAATTTTAGTTATATTTTTCTTTAAACTCCGAATTCACGCTGTCCTGGAAGGTCGTCGGTAACTTGTAGTAAACTTGAGTATTTATAGAATGTACTCGCAAAGGCAGAGCTGATATTCGATGAGGTGAGTCATGGCGGTTGACAGAGCTTCGTGATGAACATATGCATCAGTTAAGGGAACCGACATGGTGATGATGATGTTAACACTTATAAACCACTTGAATGTACGTAAATGTCATGCGTCACTGCGAAGTTGAAGGCAATAAAAAACGAGTTCACTGTTTTATATTCACTTCTGGAATGTTAGAGCTATCCGAAAGACTTTTGAATGCGGGAAGAACGTTCCACATGGGAATTGGTAGAGCGTTGGAAGGAAAACTTTTGGTTTTTGTAATCGTTTCGTGTTATCGGGGCGGGTGTTTCGAATTGTCGAGCATTCTCAGTGAAGACCATTGCGGCGACACTCCTCATAGACAACTGGTTAAGGCGGCAGAACAGAGCTCGTTTCTGCTCCAGCTGGGCGGGTTGAGGGGGCGGGGGCGGGCCGCCCACTCAGTTGTCGCAGTAAATCGCCCGCGCGATTTAATCGCCTCGTTTTGTTAACGCGGGAAACAAGAACCGAGAGAAATAAAAAAAACGCGGCGCTGAAAGTTTTCCGCTGCGAGTTTTTGTTAATTTTACACCGAGCTGCTGCGAGCCAGGACCGGCGACGACCAGGGCAACACTTCAACAATTTAATGTTCTACGAGAATCTGAAAGATAAAAGAGTTACTGAAGATTTTTTCAGTTTTTTGGCTGAAACGATTGTTAGCGGATTTGCAGCAGAGTCCAGACAATTGGGGAGGGACTCGTAACTAAGACGAAGCTTGAGATACTCATATAGGGTGAAGTGTTTGGTCTTAGCTGTCGAGTGCGATGGCCATGTCTCTTGTCGCGCTGCAGCTGGAGGTGTGGTGTTAATGAACCCGCAAATGTTCCCGGCGAGCGAGAATTTCAGGTTTACAGACCGGTCGCTCCTGCGCGCAGGACCCCGGGGGGCGATGACCCCGGGGGGCGATGACCCCGCCAAACTCTCGAGAGCCGCCTTAACGGTAACAGCTCCATTTAGATCCCGTTCTGTTTCAAAAAATAAATAACTGAAAATGCAGAATGGACGCGAATCGTTGTGTACTTCCATCTCTATCGTTATGAAGATTAATCTTAACATGCTTTAAGTTGACATTCCGGATAGGTATACCCGTGTTCATAGCCATCTAAAGGTTTCCCATACCAGTTGGTAGATGTGGAGTTTCAAATACTCAATTCGGTTCAACGGCAATGGCGCTTCTAAATGTGCTACCAGCACACATCGATCCTTTTTTTACATCATTTTTCTTTCTTGTCGATGGCATTGGTTTCCTGGATCTCAGTACTTATCGACATGTATCATATATTTATTGCGCAATTTTGTTAATTTATGTATCATATTTCATTGGAACATGTGTTCCGTTATAAATAAATAAATAAACGATGGAATCTTCAAGAAAACGACTATGCTATTTTCCGAGTCCTCAAAATTAAAAAAAGCTCCACTTTTCTCTGCATTGTTAGCTCTCTTCATTAACACGCTATAACTAGAAAAGGCAAAAATGTTTGTCACTTCTAATGTCGATAGATTGATAGACGTGTGTCAGCCATTCCCGTCACTTCAGGCACGTGTGTGTCCTCCTTCAGCATCGGTCGATTGTCCGACGCGCGAGGCGCCGCACCCCAAAACGCTTCAGAATACAATTAATGCTAAAACTGCCATCCGACGGAACATCGTATTAGGCGGGCGGCTAGGGGGGCGCCTTATCGAAAGGAATTCACAGTCCGCGTGAGGAGTGGGCGGCGTGGGGAGGTCGTAAATCCTAGGGAAACTGCTGCGGCCACGCGAGGGGCGCACAGCAACACGACCCCAACCACAGGTGACAAATATCCGCCCTAACATCGCCACATACGCACAGAACACCTCGAGGTCCATCGCCGCGCCCTCGAAACTCTTAGTGCAGTGTAACAGGTGGCGCTTGTCTGCCACGATACAGTACAATGAATACAGTAAAACATCGATATAACGGACGTTTATTTAACAAAATTCTGATACAGCGGACAAAAATCCGGTTAAATTAAAGTGTAAGTGATAATCCACATCATACGTCTAGCACTAAAATTTGAAATACAATGCCGTGCTGCTCGTAGACTGCATGTACCTGGAGCCATAGTGCATGTATTACGAGATTCCCTGAAATAACAACGCGTAGGTTTCGACGCAGCACACTGGCGTTTGCTACTCCGGCCGGGGATTCACGCAACTCTACGCAGTTTAATTTGAAGCGCATGGACGCATTTAGTATAATTTTTACAGAACGGATTTTCGGCTTTAACGGACACCCCCTCCCTCCATTATTTCGTTATAACGAGGAACGACAGATTAACTGTACAGTGTACACAGTTGTTCTTGCCATTGCTGCAGAGTTCAGATGTCTTCGGTGAGACTTTTCGATCGATCCGTATTCCAGTAAAGCTACGACTCGCCGACCTCGCATGCACGCGCAGGTGTGTCTCGGGCTGTAGAAAAAGAGTTTTATCAAATAATCATATTTTATGTTTGGCCACCATGCTGCTTGAGCGGCACGCACGCCGGGGTGCGGCAGGGCGGTGCCCGCGGCAGGGATTCCCGATCGTCCAGTTTTCCTACGCGAAAAAGGCAAACAATAACTAAATCTGCAAGTTCAAGATTAACCATCTCATCCAAGAGAGCACATTGCGAAAGCCGTTTTTAACAAATCATCAAAGTTATAGCAACATTGAACGCGGCCTAAAACTTGGATGCATCACAGTGTGTTGCTAACAGAGGCACCATGGCAAGCAGATCAGAAAGAAGGTTAAATTTTACACTAATTTCAAAACTAAAATTAAGTATATTTATTTGTAATTCTAGATTGGAGACCGTTGGAAACCATATGTTTTTTTGTATCGGATAGAAGAAATTTGCCACGAACGGCTCAATCCAAAAGCTTTACAAATCTGGCTGTGAAAACCTACGAAATTACATGTTTCCTTCTTTGAACTTCCGGGCAAATGGCAACTCGCAAAACACTGTTGTAGGAATTTAAAATGGCCACATACTCCAGATATATAACGGATACGGGAAGATAAACTTCCTGGATCGACCGATCACTGAATGGTGAATTTTCAATCTACCAAATGCAGGGGAAAACTGAAAGAGACGTTAGCTCTCAACGGACTTAACTTCTAAATCCCGTTGGCTTCATGTCAGAAAAATGTGTGGGCCTTGTGTCATTCAGGATTTTAATTAATCGACTTAATGAAAATTGGATAAGGAAAAAAACACAAGATCCAGAAGGACGTACCCAATGAAGGGCAAAGAGAAGAAAAATGCAAGAGGGTTCAAAAGATTGATCGCTATCCTTGGCTACACTTTTTAACCGTTAATCGATGTGAGCAACAGCCATAACATATAAAATGAAGATAGTTTAAATAATATGTATTTTGTCAAGGGAATCCCCGCCCTGCAGGTTGCCCCGCCCACTTGGGCTGACGTCACGCGGCCGGGGGCGCAGCTACTTCTGCGGCATGTGAGGCGCCAACCCTCGCGAAGTCAACAACAGAACGTTTGCATTAAACTAACATTTTGGCAGCGAATATGCTTTCCTGAGACAAATTGATATTAATCCTCTAACTCGGAGTTGCGGAACCGATCTTATCTACGCGCAGTGGATCGCACTGTAAACTGAATGCGACAACGTGAGGCTTCGTCCATAAATTATTGTTTTACTATCACACCTGAAAACTGGGAGTTAATTATATTTTAACGATGCGACACGTTTAATGGGTGGTATAATACGATACATTTGTCGCGTTACGACCGTGTTGCGACCACATGTCACATGACTAAGCACGCACAATGTTTTCGTGTGTCGATTAGATTATGATCAATTGTGGCGAACATATGCTCCAGCTTATAAACACTTAAGAAAGTAAAAGAAGAACAAAACGATAGCATTAGTAAATTTCATGTCTCATTATTTAGTTTACGTACATATACTTTACATAATTTTATGTTACCTCTTGATTAAATTAAAGTTAAGTAATAGATTGTTTCAGAATGGTATTGAACCAAATACTAACTACCTAAAAATATCAGAATATTCAATCTGAATATAAGACAACCTGGAGCAATGTAAAAATAATAAATCAGTCCATATCTTACACGTTTAAATTATGTTATAATTAATTAAATAAGTTTGTCATCAGTATTTTTAAAACAGGCGTTTAGGTCCGCCGAGGATTGATATTAATACTAGTATAAGTAATGTCCTCGTGTGTCAGACACGTGTATTGTGTGTTATGTGTTGTTATGTGGGATGCCGTGCAGGTCTGGCTTTTTACGGCCAATCCTCTAGACTCGGACACGCCTATCACATTATAATAACTAAAGGAACCACCATTAACGCTAATTAAAACCCGAAAAATCAAATTGCCACTGATAACATTTTATTACAAGTCCAAGTCGTTAAATGGCAACACTTGTAAATCCCACTTCTTATCTCCGGCTAGACTCCAATAAGAATCTAGTACGATGCGATTTTTATATATTGTCCATATGTGTTATCACCGTAGATTTTTTTTAGGTTTTCAGCATTTTTTTCATTAAAGGTCAGCAAAGAAATTGAAGAAAAAAACATCGTTGACCCTTTAAAAAAAAATTAGTGGATATTATATACATATACATCTGAAGATTGCCATTTTAGAAGATTGTTGAAAGTAGTGTATAGTTGTTATACACCAACGTCAAAATACGGCCTTTTTAGAGTCTCTTTTGTATGTCGATTGTGTTTACAGGACAAAATGAATAATGATGAAATATTCTAAATTTTGAAAAGCGTGTGGGCTAACAAATAATTATTGTTATCAAAAACCTAACATGACACAAATCCTTTGCTGTGAAGATGACGATTATTAATATTATCATCATTGCAAACGTTCTTTAAATACGTGTATAATGTCGTTCTAAAATGTAGTTTTCATATACATCCAACCGGTGCACACAATATATTGAAAATAAACTAACTGATAACCTGCTAAATAAGTTCCTCCTAAATCTTCATATGGACGTTCAGCCACTAAAGATCGTCATTCCATGCGGATCAATTTCTAGCTTTCATTACAGAGAGTAAAACAAGTACTTTATATTTATGTACACAAAACATTGTGTAATGAATGAAATGGAAGTTATTCAAAATCGGATGTATTATATACCAATCGCATTATAATGTTCAGTGGATTCCTCAGTTCAACTGTGCTCCCTGTGGTTCGTAGCTGGTTGCCTAAATGTATCGAAGCCCTCGCCGTAAAACAAACAATTTAACTTCTTTACACGTATATTTTTCAATTCTGTAAATCAGCAAAGGTCTACACTAGTGAGCAATAACCTCAATAGGCGTATTTTTCAGTTTTTTCAGCTTTGGATCAGCGCACGAGGGCGCGCCGTCGCGTGCGCCGCGCCCCCTAGCGGTATCGATTAGAGGTGCGGTCCTCGGCGGGGAGGGCCCTCGAGACACTCGTGACTACGCCCTCGAGGATCGTCATTCTAGTGAGGATCGTCTTTGTTTAAGGCTAAACCAGAACATTTCAAACGAGTGTAGAAGATCACCGGAGAAAGCTTAAACCTTCTTCGGCTAACATTGACGAGTACTTTAATTACAAAAATCTTTGACAAAAGACTAGTACTAGCATAGAACATGTTAAGATCGTAAAAAAACATTGTAATAATTGTCATATTGTTTACACAAGACACGAAGTTGCTTGAAGTTAACCGAGAACGGGAATCTGGAAGATCATTTCACACATTGCTTTTCGCATCTGCTTCGGCTAACATTGCCTAGTACTACGCAAAGATCTTTGACCAAAGTCTAATATGTACAAGTATAGAAGTTTTCAGATCGTAAAAATCATTTTAATACTTGCCACATTATTTGGTGTGTAATACATTTCTTTATGAACCATAACGAAATGCTCGAAAATAAAAGGAATTGTCAAAGTTTCTAATTTCATAACGGAGGCGCCGAGTTGTGGTCTCGAAGGGATTTAAGTAAATAGTCCGCTCGGAGGCGATTGTAAGGTCACGGCTGACGCTCGCGAGGCGGCGCCCGTTTGTTTTGCCTCATATCTCCCTGAAAATATGTAAGCTGGTCACAGCGGATTTAATGCTACTATTTTATTACGCGTCCATTTCCATTATTCAGAATCCATTTTTCAACCTCACAATTTCCTCATCCATCCTCACGTATTTCTTGGTTACCAAAGAAGGCAATTTAAGACACGCTGTAGCATACTAACTTCCCATCCTTTAGACTGAGGTCTATTTGACATCTAACTGATGCACCTATAGTCACGGGAAGGCCTTCAGCTACTCTCTAACAAGTAGCTTTTTGCCTGAGACCAGTAACGGGTCCCCATCTGGGTCTCCAAAAAGGAGGGTTCTCACCAAGCGTATCGTATTACACAACAGCCAAATCACAGTATAGGGCACGGGTCGTCAACCTGGTCCGTACCGCCCACTAGTGGGCGATACGGACTTCCGTGGTGGGCGGTGGGCGTTTTCAAATCTCCTACATTCCTTCTAGATTTTTTTCCATCCATATACTGAATTGAAATATAGCGAGATTGGTAGGCGGTAGGGAAATTTTACCATGAAAAATAGGCAAAAGTGGGCGCTAGGCATAAAAAGGTTGACGACCCCTGGAATAGAGTAACAATGCTCAGAAGTCTATCAGAAGGAGCTAGTATATGGAACTCTCAAAAAGACCGAGGATCGAACACTAAGAAGATACTTTCATTGCAGAGTAATTTCATACACTCTCGCTGACACGGTTGAACTCTCCAAACGAATCATTTATCCGATATTCAAATAGGTATTACATATTTTTTAAACCTTTTATCTAACCGTTATATTGTGAAGGATACTTTTTTATTTATATCGCCTATACGTTTTTTAAGAATGTTTCAATACTCTAATGATATAATCCTTCATGGTAATGCTTGTGAATAAATAAAGTTTGATTAAATCTTAATAATATAAAAAAATACGTCTATCATAATACAAAAGTAAAAATAATACAAATACGATAAATTTCGCCAGTCAATTAGACAGAGAATTAGTAATGGTTGGTTGCGCTGTGCATAGAACAGAACTGAGGTGCATAGTTCGCGGTTCGAATCTCAGCGTCTGCCGTTTCTTTTTCTCCGAAATTGACGAGAGAAATGTCATAAAAATATGATATATGATGTAAACTTGTACGTGTGTCAATTTATTAATTAGTATAATATTCAGGCAAAATTATTGCTCTTTTCTTAATTTGACGTATTTGTAAAATTGACAAATTGACACTTAATAAGCCATCAAATAAATAATCTGACATGACAGTCCCGTGTGATTGTCTCCACCAATTGGGAGGCAGCCGTTTCAAATCGAAATATCCGATCGGACTTATTGGCGGGATACCAAGAAATATATACATTATCTTCATTGATACAATTCTAGGGGACACTAAACCTTTTATTTCCTGCTTCTTTGCGTTTTTCAACTTGATTTTCCAATATCCAATTTTCCAAAATCGTTACCCATTTTATTACATATCGATCTCATCATAAAGTATTAAATAATTCCTCACCATAGTACAAAACTTTTAATTTTACAAGTTTTTTATTTTAATTTATGTTTGTATATCCAGTACCGGCTTTGGAGCCTACGGCGCCCTAGGGCATTTTTTTCTGGCGCCCCATATTGCTAATATTTTTAAAAATCTTAAGCATGATTGGTTGCCCTCGGCGCCCTTAGCTCATTCGACGCCCTGGGGCACTGTGTATATCCAAAAATAAGGCAACGGAAAATACAATACTCGAGTGATTGAAGTGCTTTGATGTTTGTGTTCCAAGAAAGTAGAAGGCACTTACCAGCTGTGCTCGGTTGGGAACTCCCCAGCAGGCAGGATGTAGCTGCACATGTATGTATGCTCCATCCTTGTATGATTTCTGGAATAACAATGCGCTGTTATGGTACACTGGCTATAATAAGACATTTTGCAATATACTCGTATTTATAAAAATGAAAATTCGTAAGAAAAGATGGCGTCTAATAAAAGTCATATAAATTATAGATTATTTGGTGTGAAGGTGATTGCGATCCTTTTCTGCACGGTTAACATATTCATGTTATTAATAATTATAAGAGCGATATCTTTTTCTTCATGTCAGCGACGTCAAATTATTTCTGCCCAGTATCTGGCAACATCGATAGCTCGTGTGTTGCCTGCCTAGCATTAGCGATATTGATTGATCAAAAGACAACATGAAACCAAATTGACTGTTGAGCTCAAATAAATTATTTGCATCTCGACTGCCACTAAATGAAAACTAGAACCCGGAGCAAAGATAAACATGATAAAGAAATATCCTTTACCATCACCATGTCCGCTCTCTGTAGCATATGATCATCACAAGCTACCGACACAAAGCTTTGTCAGCCGCTATGGTCATTGCCTCATCCCATGTCAGCTCAGGTCCGACTGTAATATGAAAAGTTGCCTTGTCCGCTCTCTCACCTCGTCATTCCTCACAAAATCAAAGCAACCTATACAAGTGTTCTACGCAGGCATCTGCTCATCGAATCCCATTATACGGCTGCATTGGTTCTTGGTGAGATGCCAAGATTCACAGCCGTCGTCCCTAGTCGTCTTTGAAAGCCTATCGCCCTATACTTCTTTAGAAGAATAGGGACGATACATTCTTCTTTGGAATAATCCTTGTATCGTGCTTTCGAAACACGCATTTTCGAGAACGAAACTCGCTAATTGTAACAGCATCGAAATGAAATAAGCTCGCTTCCAGTACTAAGAGAATATTCTCATGTGATGTAGTCAGTAGTCAGTGGTCCCAGTGGGTGAAGTCCGTCACGAAGAGGACGGCGCCGGCGATCAGCTGAGCGGCCTGAGAGCTTTTTTCTTTTGGTTTCCTCCGAGTTGTTACGGCGATTGGGTAATAAGCGAACGACGGCCGCTTTCTAAGAATAGAAATAACCTGTTCGCCGTCGTGAAATAAAAATAAATGCCGATCGCGGCGCTCCGACACCGTTTTATAAGGCGGCTTGTGCAAGCGAAGCGGTGCGAGCTCTTCCGATCGAGGATTCGCTGCGATCGGATGAGGCGACATTTAAAGCATATGCACAAAAGTTTTCAATGTCGAAGCAGTGCCGATTTTAGGGGGTGGCGAAGTGGGTCGGTGCCCCAGGGCGACGAATAAGCTAGGGGCGCTGAGTGCAACCAATCTTGCTTAGATTTTTTTAAATGTATACAATATGGGGCGCCAGAAAAAAAATTCCCTAGGGCGACGCAGGGTCTAAAGCCGGTACTGTGACGAAGAATTTTAGACAGACTAAAAATAGACGTCCTGCCCGAGGCTGATCGTGGCAGTTTGTAATCAGAGGATCGAGTGAATAGCCCGATGTTCCCCGAGGCCTAGATCATTCAATCCTAAGAAGCGGCTTACACTGTTCAGTTGGTTAATAGGCGAAGGTGAACCTAGTTGACACATGTACTAAGGAAGCTATTTCTTTAAGCCCTCGGACTCGCTACGTGAAGAAGGCCGTAACTATGCATATAATGAGCCCGCAATAGGCGGCAGATGTGGTGGCGCCGCCCTCAGCTCGTGTGGCGCCATTAGCCTCGCGGTGGCAGGTGGGCGGCGACAAGATCGGAACGAGACGAAAGTGACAGTTTTTATAGCACCCGTAATGTAATCGAAGATCGCCGTAAAACAATCAGATATTATTAGATACGTTTGCTTGAACACGAAACGAGCCAGTGGACATCGGCGTGGATTACGTGTTGTTGGCGGTATAAGATAATTACATTTTTTGAAAAGAAACGTTTACATCTGCCCCGTGAACGACTATATAACTGAAACATTTTTCAATTAAACGAAATAGAATAGCATGCGATCCATTTAAAGAAAATATACCTGTATATGAAAGTGTCAGCAATCGGTCAAGAGGCGAGGTGGACCTGGCTGGGACATATAATTAGGGAGCTTTTCTTCAAGCCCCCGGGTTCTCGCCGTCCTGGAAGGCCGTCGGGAACTATACATAGAATGTACTCGGCGGAGCTGCGGGAGGCGGAACTGATTTAGGATGATTCAAAGACTATGGCGGCTGACAGACCTTTGTGACGGCGGTTCCTGAATGCCAAATGCTCCAGTTAAGGGAGCGGACATGATATGATGATATCTTCCATTCGTTCTCCTTCAATGCCGACTAGTTGCATTGTTTAACCGCTTCTGTGCCAAGAGCGAGATTACTCGCATTCTTGGCCGTGCCCAGCAGGCCGGCTATAGAAAAAAAGCGAGTATTCTCGCTCTGGTTTGAGCCTCTGTGTCATCATATGTCCCATTTTTTTGGTTAATTTAAAATATAGAACACGCAGTGACATCTCTTGCTGCCATGTTGAAATAATTAGCTACTACGTATTGTCAAGAATTGTCGATAATACATCGATTTTAAAAATAGCTTTTGAATTTTCAAAAAAATGACGGCCCTCGGGGTCTTCCCATACGAAAACCGCTTGGCATAGAAAAGGTTTAATGATACTCGCATATCCTCAAAGAGTGATTCCTCTCGGCAGACTGTTGGGCGGCACGTGCCAATGACGTGCTTATCACGGTAATGCGCGCGAATAACATCCAAACAACAACGCTACACCTATTAAGATGTATCGTTTGTCAAATTGAGTGTGGGTACTTTATGACTGCGTTGATTTAAGAAACAATGATGTATTGCGCGAATTACCGATTGATCGCGTATAACAATAAAAGCCTTCAAAAGCTCAGGCATGACTCGTAAGCGACATGTCCAGGAAGCTTTGTTTCATCCTTGATTTCTTCTTTAACATCCTTGACGCACAAATGCGGAAGGCGTTCACAAATAAGCATAATTTTGTCGGATTAAGGAATCACATTTGCAGTCTGTGCCGCGGCGTCCTAACGGGGGATCCGCCCTTGCACTTGTGTGGCTGCGGAAGCGAGGAAGCCCCGGAATGTGGGCGGGGGCGGCTGCGAGCTCGTCAAAAACTGAATAATCCTTTCGGCAAAGATAACCTATAATGTAAGTATTTGTATCGCGACACAGCGATGAATCAGAAAAAGTGGCCAAAGCAAGTGTTTTGAAGGCGCAGTCGTTTTCTCGTGGTTTTCCTCTCTTCCTGGACGGCCGTGACCCTGATGGATGTGCGAGCGTGAGAAGTGATGTACGGGTAATTGTCAATCTGGACAGTCCGGGTCAGCGCGACCCGCATCGAGAGCAATGGCTGAAGCCTAATTGGACCATTGTGTCGCTTATCGCGCAGACACTCCGTGGAGAGAGGTAATCAATAGCCATTGCCCGGCTGCTCGACTTGTCCAATGGATAACCCAATCACTACACAGAATTTTCGTAGCTAATCTACCTTCACCGTCCTATAAAATTAAACATAAAAACAATAAGATGATTCCGAGTCCGCAGAGAAATTCAAAGACTTGTATAGTTTCGACAGTATTGCGCAATGCACAAGATTATTTATTTTCTGATCACCGATGCCAGGTTTGCAAACCTAGAGCACACACAGCATAAACGAAAGGTAAGATTCGCACTTGAAAATTTACATCATCCCCGTCAGCGGCTATTCTAAAGGTAGAGGTTAGAGTTTTGAAAGCTGTAAAAGCATAAAGAGATAGATCTCAACTCAGCGGAGCACCCCAGTGTCTTGTTACAGCATGCTAGTGCTGCAGCCCGAGGTACAGAGCTGCACTTACTCTTGACTCGGACAGAAATAACCGCCGAGGTCGCAACACCTCGCGCAGCATTCTACAGCTGCCATTCGGCAAAGGTATTAACAGGGTTATTTTTAATAAAGTTTTTTTAAACCCTTTAGCATTATCTTGCGTACGCCTTCCTTGAACATGTATTCCGTGTTGCACAATGACAATCGTTTTTGATGGTATTGCATCACGATGTTTGCGGTTTTCAGGACCAAACGTAGATCGTTAGCGTAGGCAAAAATAAAAATACGTTGTAATTAATTAATTAATAAAACTGCCTTTGTAGAATCGTTACACTTTCCTTAATTAATTTTTAACTGGCAAAAAAAGTTGATTCTTTAGTATTAATTAGCTATAGTATAATTGACTACAATCATGTCAACTCGCTACAAGTGACGCGGAGCCAGAACTATGGCGGCTGACAGAGCTTTGTAGCGGCAGCTCGTCACGATCACATGCTCCAGTCAAGGTCACAATATCGATATGCTCCCGTTTGCACTACTCCTACTGTCTTCACTGAACAATGCGACAGTTGCGGAGAGAAAAATTGCAAAGCAAGTGTCCGGGCTGAGGAGCTGCGGGGGCGGGGTCAACGGCCGCGTCGCCATGGAGACGCAGACGCGCCATGTGGCCACGCGGCTGCCCACGTGGCGAGTGACAGCTGCGGGGCATCTGCAGACATCCGACGTGAAGTCACTTCACACTTCTTCCTCAGGATGCACAAGTGGAGCTACCTCTTAGGACTAAATGATCCACCCCCTCGGGAACATCGGACTAATCATCCGATCTTAAATTATTTAAATATGTATTTTTAAACCGTGAATTTTCATTTAATATCTCAGACTCTCGAACACTGTTAAATTTAATCATTAATATGTATCTAACCTTAAAACTTAACCAAACCAAAATTTAAGACAATTTGGCTTAACCCAAAAGACAAAATTCATAATAACCCAAAACAATATTGTACCGTAAGAACGTACAGAAAAAATAACGATATTTTAAATACAAAAGTTAAGCGATCGATTTTTGAGAAATCACGCATATTTATTTTAAATCGAGATAGAAAGGGGGCTGCTCTAAGGACCAATGGTCCTCCCATCAGCTCACACGCAAGACGAACTGTCCCAAGCCTCGGTAGCGAAAACATGTTATCTTGTGAGATCTGATATGTAATCTTATCACACGCGCGTGGAACTAAGTCGACATGAATAGTAGTCTTCAGCTCCATCTGCTACCTCCAATGTCAAGATGACAATAACATGCTTATGCGAAATACTTCGAAACCATCGAAGAAATTGAGAGATCGAAAAAAACTTTCGATAAAAAATAATAATTGATGAACGCGGTATTGGACAAGCTACGACAATTTCCGTCAGCGTAGAATCTAATTAGATTATTGTTATGCGAAACTTTGTAAAATCAATGATTTAGAAATGATGTAAAAATGTAATACTGAATCCTCACACTGGGTTAGTAAAAATAATTTAGACAACTATACTGCAGGTCGTAAGAAATGCTCGAATTATGGGAAAATGATTTTTTTCATTTTATATGCACGGTTATAATTTAAATGCTTGTATTTGAAATTTATTTTTAAATATTTTTATGTCTATTTGGAAAATAAACATTATTAAAATGTTAATATTGACTGTCTCGTGATGCGCGGTGCAAGGATCGAGTATTTCAACAATTGCATAGAGGTTATTTAACGTCAATTGCTGGAGAAACTAATCATTTATTACAACCACGTATTACTTCAAAATATTATTTGATATTATGTGATTTTTGTAAATGTTTTCACGAAGAACGAAACGCGATATGTCAAAAGATTAAAATATAAGCTGATAAAAAACGGAAACAATTTATTATACACGAGTTTAGTATAATAGGAAGCAGCCGATCTGAAGAAGAACTCTAGTAGTAGAAACTACCCAAAGAATAAGCACAGTCAAGTGGCTATGGACAGAACAGATCTGTCGAAGAGATGATGGTCAATGGGGGAGAAAAGTGTTAAGAGTGGCGTCCAAGAACGGGCAAACGGACTTACAACCTTGAAAGATGGACTGAAGACATCACAAGAATAGCGGGAGTAGTCTGGATGCGGAAGGCGGAGGATAGAAGAGAATAGAGACTCATACGGGATGCCTACGTCCAACAGTGGACTGACACAGGCTGAAGAACTCAAGTAATGGAGGTTACCCAACGAATAGGCACATTCAAATGGCAATGAACAGGACACATCTGTCGAAGATATAATGGTCGATGGGAGAGAATAGTGTTAGAGTGGCATCCAATAACTGGCAAGCGGAGTGTTCGCCGACACCTGCAAGATGGACTGAAGACATCATAAGAATATCGGGAGTAGCCTGGATGCGGAAGGCGGAGGATCGAAGAGAATAGAGACTCATGCGGTAGGCCTACGTCCAACAGTGGACAAACGCAGCCTGATTATGGAGTTGCCGACTGGCTATCTTAAACAGAGAGTCCACTGTATGTTTTTAACTTGAGTTCCGCTTAATGGAAAACTACAGCTACTACCAGGCACCTTGGTATTAATCGCGATTAATTGATGACTTAGTTAGGAAGCATTTGTATGTTTTGTGATGTGTCTATGATCGTGTAGCGATGAGTCCGCATTCCCCAGATTCCGCAAATCGTCGCGGCCGAGGAAAAATAAACCACATGAGAGCGATGTTATTATTGTCGCCGGTAGAACATTAAAAAATATATAATCCGCGGGCCGAGTGTTTATTTTCAAGTGTAAAAACATAATTTATGTCGGAATGGCGACCGTCCGGATAAATAAATCATCTAGCCGACCGTTCCCGCGGCGCGCATGTGGGGGCAAGAGCCCACGGGCGCATCTGCCCTGGGATCGTCGGGAACCATGTACGATCCCAGGTGGACTTTCGGGGATGAGGCATGGACAGTGGAAATTGACAGAACTGAGTTGCGGTAATTTATGTACATGGATTTAAGACGAGGACAAAACACCTGAGCTCATGGCGCTAAGACGTTATGGACTGGTGGTTTTTTAATAATACGAGTACTTCATTTAATGTTTATCCTCGGTACTGCCCCATTCTCAGACAAACTTTTAAAGGAAGGGCCGCATTAGAAATTAAACATAATTAGTAGACCACAAATGCAATGCCCGAAATATTTTGCAAACAAAAAAACGCTTCAATCAACAAAATGTAATCTATATTTTGTATTGCAATTATCTTTGAGATTAATTTATTTATTATAAATTATCTACAGATGTGAATATAATTACAATTGAATCATTTATAAGTATAATATTTGTACTCGATATTATACTGCATACGAATAACAAGTAATTTCCCGCTAAATTGCCATTATGAGGATGTAATAAAAAGCGTATAAAAATTGCGTACGATTTTTTAATTTCAATTATTTGAACATAAAAAAATGTCACATTATTTCGTTCCACGAAACAAAAACGGCTTTCTTAAAAACAAAATGACGAACACCGATAATGATATCCTTAAAATAAGTCGATGTATTTGTTATTACATATAGAAAGCCACTACCGCAACAACGCCCATTTGTCACCGTTTGGCTTGTTGTGACAATTTGTGTCACAAAAATTTTAGGATTTTTCTGAAATATGATGTTTATTTATTGTTGAATAGTTGTACCAAAGATAAGCCAAATGTCGGCAAACGTTAGTCAGCCTCGACAAGTCTCGATAAACGTCCCCTCCGTGCTGGCAAGAGCGAGGAGCAGGCATTACATTTCAATAATAAAACACCATTATTTGTTCAAGAACAGCAAAATTACGCAACCGGTGACAAACATTTATTGTTGTCGTTGCCGGCGACTTCGAAAAACGTTCGGGAAACGTGGACAGGAATCCGGTTCTTTCGATAAATAATCGAGCTATTCGGAGACGACCGGGCAACGCCGCTAGCCAGCATTACCATTATGACATGGACTACCGCAGAGGGAACCGGAAGAGTCACCCAAAACATATAATGAATCCCTGATGCCATGGTCAATGCATCCGGAAAATCGGACTAATCAAACACATGTCGATTAATAAACGTTTAAAATGCCTCGGACCCTTCTGTATTCTATGTAAGTCCCAGAACCTCGTGTTGCACTGCAAAGCAATAGGAAGTTATACACAGAATGGACTAAGTAAAGCTTCCGAAAATACTTATTATCGAGTAAACTGGCGCCTATTTGTGGCAATAATATGTTTCAGCGAGGACACAATCATGTCGCCGTTTCCACGTGTTGATATTTCTTGCTTTTCCTTGCGATAACAAGACGAGCGTAATAATGATCGTAAAGTCACGTGGAACTGAAAGGACGACAGACGGAAGGGTGCACGAGATGCTTTCTAGCAGGTAAATACACTACTACATGTGGATCGGCGCTGTATCTAGTGATAAGTGATAGTGAGTAACCAGCAACGCTCGCTGAACCGCCTCATCTGTCCACGGACGACAGAGAAAAAACGGCAGAGACTAAAAATATAAGTGCGGTATTGCCGGCCGCGCAGTTATCAATCACGGCGATAACGAGGCAGCGCGTGGCGAACGAACTGTGACATTAACTAAACTACAGGATTGTCCGATTGTCCAGCTGTCCTTCCTCGACAGAAGCTTCCACCGTGTCCATCTTATTTATAAACCGCGGGCGTCGCTCCCGCAGGAGTCCTTTCGAAAACCGCGCGGGGGCGGAATTCAAATGACATCCGCGCCTTCCGATTCAAATCGATTCAAAAAACGATCATTTTTAATACAACATAAATTTTTTTTTTCAACGAATGTCAATTTTCACTATCATCGATAAGATATAAACGCGTTGATGTGTGATAAAATAGTGTTGTTGCATAGCGATACGTACTTGTCGTGTTCTGCGGGCTCGCCGGGTTCGTGGTCTCGGAAATCGCGCACACGCGTACGGACCGCGCGCCGGCCGCCGGACGACTGGCGCTCGCGGCCGCGGCCGGCCCCGGCCCCGTGGCGCGAGCACGCGACACCAACTGACGAACACTTTTGAATATTCGAATAAAGAAAACCGTTTCACGCGATCGAACAAAATCGAATGGAAAAATTCAAATTCTCATTTGTGCGGGAACAAAAAAAAGAGCGGGATTTTTAAAAAATCGGAATCACCCGGAATCACATATATAAGACCAATTAGATTTTTTTCACTTTATGCGCTGCAATATTTTTTTGTCAGCTACTATCGTCCTTGTGTCAACTCAATTCAATAGATAGTGCGTAAATACCGGACTGTAATCTAACGACGTCGGGGGATCAATATCCGTTTCCTAGTATCATCTGATCCTCAAAAAGTATCGCCACTAAGCACTGTCAGCCTTAATGCTCTTTGCCTCATCGCATGCCTCTCCATTTTCTCTGCAGGACATTTTTAGTAAATTTCCCGACGATCCTCTACGATAAGAGCCGTGAAGAAATATCGATAGCCATGAAGAAGACCCAAGAAGAGGCATATTTGAGCGTTTGATAAACTTTATAATTTAAATATGGTTTGAAGCAATAAAAAAAATACATTTCGATCTCCACTGCGTCAAATCATTAGGAGTCTTCTTCAGTTGTAAGTTGTTGCAATATGGGAGATGACATTCATGTCCTCGAATACTTTTGCCAATACTCTAATAAAATGTGCTCTATGCCATTCGTCCTTTTAATCACCCCATCTATACTATTATGGCGTGAAGAAGACCGTTTTGAAACATAAATTGAGCGATCTATTAAGCTCGTCTCTCTGAGATGATTATTTTTGACTCCTACTTTTGATTCAACTGAGCACCTGGTCATTTGTAATATGGTATCTCCAAGAAATTCTTAGCGTTCTTCACCAAATCTGAAAGGTCTTCAGTCTTTTTAGTATCTTTCGATTATTCACTACGTCCATATTTGCACCATATTTTATGTATTTAGGTAATATTGTTGAGGAACTTTTAATTCGTTGCTTTTTGACTAAGGAGTCTTCATATTTTTGGTAATCCCAAAATTACTCTATGCACCTGGCTATCGACTTCTCTTTTTATTCTACCATCACAGATAATCTTACTTCAAAGGTACAACTATTTTACGTCATCCAGTGTTACGCCAAGAATTTCTACACTGGTGCCATTCTGTCATCAATTCAATCTTTTATATTTTTATTCACATGTTGTATTCTGTATTCAACATTTGATTGGCTATTTTCATTATAAATCATTTTAATGCAAGGTGTGAGTTTGTAAATATATGTGAGAATGCATTGTTATTGACACCATGTCGATATGCAAATTTTCTGCTTGCATGACGGGAAGAATAGATTTTCACTTCCTAGATTTTTCCACAGCTAAAACGTAATATTTTGAATTGTACAGTTAACACATAATTAAAATCCCATAAGATTCTTATAAGTGAGGATGCTAATGTCAAAGTAATTATTGAACAGCCGAGCAATTTAATATTTAAAATGTAGCCCCGAGTCAAAAGGTTGAGTTTCTGGTGTGCCGTGAAGTTGGTGATTATGCTAGCAGACGATATAATGTTATGTACATACATACATAATATGTACAGGCGCCCCGGCTACCACTGCGAGCTGCCTACTTACGCGGTAATGTGATAACACCAGGCTACACATTCTAACAACGTTATAATTATTTTGTATTATATAACTGCTGTTGTTTCAAATTACGAAAACTAGCAAAATATATCATTTGGACCCGATAGTATAAAGTAGTTTTAAAAGATTTCGAAACAAATAAAAAAAAACTCTTTATATTTTATTCCGTTCGTTATGACATACTCTAGTTGCGGAACATCTAAAACAATTATTATGAGTTTAATATATATAAAAAAAAATGTTAATAAATACTAATATTACTATTATTTGTCATTGATTTTACTGCTGAGCATCGTTCCCGATTACCTACACTAAATCCGTAATACAATTATTTTCAAACCCTCGTAGATGTGGATTGTGTGGGCTTTGATGGGAATACTTTTATCAAGTCTACCTACCTTCACGTTGGCTGTCATCTTGATCGTGTCACTACAGCTATGACAACTCCTTCTCTAACAACATGCGCAAAGTATTTGACAATTCTCTTTGAACATGGTGTTAACAGTCTTTTTATTTAGCACACTTAAGCATAACATGGAATAGATTAAATCAATCCGTGTTGATAGTTTATACTCAATCATTAGTAACCGCTCATCCCTTTTTGACAATTTAACTGTATAAAATCCTATGTGATGTGCATGCATATGCAAAAATGTGTCAAAATTATTCCAGAGGAATTCGATTTCGCTCATCTTTATACTGAATTACGTTCGGTTGTATTGTGATTCCACTGTAAACAAACAAGATTCTTTTACCGTTACAATGCCGTAAAAAGAAATCGCCGGCGTGAAATGAATTGAATTAATTAATAAAAATGAATAACCTGGCAGTGAGCTGTAAGTTGTAGAATAGTTTTGTCCGCGTGAGGTTTGAGTGTTGCTCGCACCTGTACAAATGGTTGCCAAACACCGCGCCGCATTGACACATTCTTGTCTTCATAATATTGATATCATCATAAACAGTTTTAATGCGGCAGAAGAACTCTCCAAAAAGAAACCGAGACAAGGTTTTGAAATAGAATTATTATTTCTACCAAAATGTAGGTATTTAAAAAATACCTATTAGAATCTATTTTGACTACGTTTTTTTATAAATCGCCTAATAAAGTTGTTTGATCAACTAGAATTTTTTACCAAATCCATATCTGGAACATATGGACACCACTTTTTTGGTCACCGTCTATCAGTTACCATTATCCATACTTCGTTCCAAGACACCTCTTCACCCTAGCGCAGGAGCTCGAATCCTTAAAAAGACGGTGTAGTAGTTAGTGTCCGGGGCATACTTTATGTTTATTTGTTCCTCAGTTTTCTTAAAAAAACATCGGATGATTAGCCAGACGCCAGACGCTTCCGAGGCATGGACTATTTTGTCCTAAGGATAGGTTCAACCCAACCAGCAACACGTGGTTAGCAACAGGCGGTGAGCCACCCAAGTGCTAACGATAACCGCGCTAATGACGTGGTACTGTCGCTACGCTTATAGGACATTTTTATTTTTGTATTCGCCATATCTTTTGAAATACTGTCTGTCTCCATAATTTGGAAACTCTTTTAAAAGATATCGATTCGCATCTCTTCATCGACGTCGATCTGGAGAGCTTTATCGAGTCGACCCGAAGGACATTTAATAATAGATTACTTACCTAGTTACTGTTGAGATTGCAGCTCTCGGGATGATATTATACTCGTGCAATACGCAATCTTATCTGGAATGACCTGCGACCCCGGGGTCGGCCTGACCTGAGGATAACGACACAACAGATACACCGATACTATGGCAGCCACCCAATATTTGCATGCGGCGCACACACGCAAGCGCAACCGACAACGATAACATCGCCAGGGACGATTGCAGCGAGACGCTTACAATTTATGCAAAATTATATAATTCGTGCGTAATTAATAAAGGCATCATTTATATTTATTTCAGCCGATAAAATAAGAGCGAGCGGCACTGCGAATAATCTCGACAAACAACATTAGTGAGCGCAATAAAGTTGTAATAATTATGTCAAAGATCGCTTCAAGCCGACCTCGTGACAGCCTCTGAGGACTTGTGGAGCTGTGAGGAACCCGACTACATATGACGATTTTTTAACATTAAATAAATGAAATGATATATCTTTCAAAGCAATGGGGAAAACAAACAAGGTGTCTTTGACAACAATAAGTAGGTAGTTATATTAAATACCTAATGAAATCGATGGATAGCGGGCTCTGGAGGTTATATATTAAAACATTACGAAATTATTGTAATAAGAACGAACATCACATGCGACGGGAATAATAAGAATAATAGTAACAAAAACGCGTCATTAAGACAAAAAATGTAATAATTGTTACATGCTAAGCACCACATGCTGCTGACGTATGTGAGAACTTGAAATATGATCTGCCGCTTTGATGATGTTCCGAACATGAACTTCACAAATGGACACAATAGTTTGATCTGAAAGGTATCATATGTTAGGAGACGCCCGATAAGCCTCAACGAGGTCTCCAATTCTACGAGCATTGACTAAAAGAGATAAGTATTATTATAGAGATAAGTATTATATGTTCTGATAGAATAAACTGGAAGAGACAATGTTCCGATACTCGTATATGGGCTTAAAAAAATAACTTAAAAATGACGATCAAAAATTTTATTCTTCAAATATAAAAGGGGCTCACTTAAGTATCTTCTTAAATTTGACATACGCCATCGAACCCTTTGTTATAAAATAAAAACTTTTTCGAAATATTATCTAATTGCAGCTTAGGTATATATTTTTAATATATTTGGACATATGATTTTTTTGCTCATTTTTTTTAAATATAATTTTAGTTAAAGTAGATTTTCAGCTACCTTTTTTCAAGTCCTCTGCAATATTATAAAAAAAAAATTTTGGTCGATTGCCAAACAAATTTTCAAAGGGAATTTGGTGATAAGCCTAACACTCTCGAGACCTTCACCATTTCATCTTGAGGGACGAGTCAATCTAACCAAGAATACGCTGTGTTTACAGGAGTTCACAGTTCGAAGTACTATCCGCGCCCAATGTTCCTTAACCTCGTTAATCAAACAAGAACCAGTGCTTCCAACACGGGATAATCATAGGAACAGTTTAATATGTTGGGTCAATATTGGTTCATTCCCATCCATAACTTTAATACGTGAACTCTGTGTTAACTATAGTGATAAATGTACATAATTATTATGTGTACTGTTAATGTATTTAAAATACATAAATGTATATTAGTATTATGACGTACATATATCAATATTTATTGTTTACTTTTATTGTCTACTAAATGTGATTATACTTTTAAAATGTCGAGTCGAACTAGGTAAACTAACAATATAAACATCACCACAAAATGCAAATCTCTCGGCGAGGTAAGCAATACTTATCGCTAAAAAATTAAAATCTAACTGCAGGTTGGGGTTATGTTTAATTTTTAAAATCTATTTTTATGATAATACAGCAAAAAAATATTATTAAATAGAATAATGTATATATCACACAAAACTTTTTCAACAACGAAAAAATAATCTATGTATTTGATTAGTTATGATTATCTATGCTAATTTATACAAAACTTCTCTTTTTTATTTTATTGTCAAATTACAGGAATTGTAAGATTCTGTTGCTGCAAACCAATCCACCGGATTGATACTACGAAGAAGACAGGAATTGTAGTTACTATTTTATGCTGATATATCTGATTAATTTAAAATATCATGACAAAATATGTCAATCAATGAAAGTTGTTAAAATCAATTTGCACAAAAGCAAGTAAGCGCTACATAATGAGCTCTGCAATACTACTCGTACTATCGCATGAAATTTTGTTAAATATCGATAATAAACTGTTGCATCGTTACGTATCGAAATTTGACAAAGATCTCCGCGATTATTTTGAGTACGTTTTTTTGAATTTTTTAAATTTAAATATGTTTTCAAACCATATTTACAAATATGTATGTAATTGTAATTAATAAACGTATTATTTAAATAGTTGTAAAGCACACAACTGATTTGCCACATACACTTACAAATTTCACAAATTCTGTCTAACATTTACATAATTTAACATCTTAAAAAAAATACATTTTCGAATAATTATCTGCCCAAGGACTTTATGTTATCTGCATGATTATCGATGTATTGTTTTAAAGTATAAAATGATCATGATATCAGATAATTATATATTTGAAAAGTAACAATAGAATATTTCAGTGGGAATAAATATCCGGCACTTGGCAACACTGAAACGGATTATTTGTCTGCAGCTGTCAACTGTCACAGATGCTGACATCCAAGTGTAACGAGTGACGGGTCGTCGGCGCGGATGTTGTAGCTGCGCCATGAAACCATGAACGCCTTGTTGGTGCTTTTCATCACCGCGGCCTGCGCCTACTGCATCATATCATGGTTAAAACCTGCAACATCCCTACACAACAACATAACCTCAAACCTGACTCACCCGTCAAATGCAATGTTTATTTTTGGTATTATCGTAACAAAGTACAACTGCTAGGAAACCGATTATGTCCTCGGATCCTGTTGTGAATAGTTGGCATCCTGCACAATGACGAGTTTGACAAAAATTTAAGTCTTCTAACACTTACACATCCTCGCCCTCGATAAATGTTCATTGTAGTGAAATAATCAATTGCGAAAATTCGCGGTTTTGCGACCCCTATTTATTATTATTATAATCGTTGATATATACATTGAAATATATCAACGATTAAAGACAATATATTAATCACATTATGAATGTTAGTATTATTTTGAATGACTGATTAAGAATATATTTGAAAACATTAGTTGCTGCAACCATTTCTCGTGCTATATTTATAAATTAACGTATTCAGCGTAACACCAAAACGTATTGAAATCCTTTGATAGGCTCTATGACACTCCACCAGAGTGGCTTGACGTAAGAGTTGGAGAGATTTTTAGTATACTCATATATTGATTATTTTCTAAACTTCTAAACTTAATTGACTCAGTTCAAAGAAGAGCAATTCGTTTGATAAACAATGACACCCTTACGTCTAATCTACAATCAATGGAACACAGACGTAAGGTTGGTTCTCTTAGTCTTTTTTACCGTTATTACCACGGTCGCTGCTCTTCGGAACTTAAAGAACTAATTCCTCCTGCACCCACCCACAGCCGACAAACTCGTCGTACACTTGCCGAACATCCATACACGGTTAATATATGTCGACCAAGAACTGTCAGCTTCCAAAGTTCCTTCCTTAATGCCACCGGTAAGCTATGGAATGCTCTTCCAGCGTCTGTGTTTCCTCCTTCCTACAATCTGGATCTCTTCAAGAAACAGATAAATATACACTTGCAATCTCCCCAACCCACACACAAACACGAACACAACACACGTTTCCCGCATGCAGCGTCCAGCCTCCCTGGCTGAGCGTCATAGAGTGCACTGGTCTTGACCGGTTGTGCTCCCCTGCATGCGTTTACATAAAAAAAAAAAAGTTTATTGAAAAGATCTAGATTGGATGAGAGATGCCTGACGGCGATACACCGGGGTCGGTAGAGGCACTGGGAGGCAATTTTTAGCGGGTATGGTCCTCCCTATGACGAGGAATGAGTCCCGCACAGGCCCATCGGGCGCCTTTCTCAATGCGCGACGCGTACAGACAAGGTACGGGCGTCCTTTTCGGGGCGTTGTTGGGTACCGTGAATAAATCATTTAAAGCCTTCCAGTATAATAAAAAAAGACTGGATGAGAGAGGAAATACAAATCCAAGAGAGCATTCTTAAGGGGTGGTATTCAAAAAGTATTTTTAAAATTTGCCTTTTCTCAATCGACATACATCAACCATAAATTGATGTTCAGCAAGTGTGCGACAGGTATAACCAGCAGAGTCACTGTGTTCCAGGCTGATTCCGCAGCTGGTGGGCTGGCTGCTGGAGCGGCGCTACCGCGTGCAGCTCAAGCTCGGCCGCATCCTTATTCCCAAGTTCATCCTCAAGGATGTGACGGTCATCAAAAATGGCTACACTGTGGTGAGTATTGCATTTAATTCATAAATCACTTACGAGTAAGCACTTTATACATTCAGCTCTGCTTTCTTCTCTTATTTAATTTTTTTTTTTTTTTGTGTAATCACATGCAGGAGAGTACAGCCTGTAAGACGAATTTGTCGGTTGTGGGTGGGCGCAGGAAGAAATAATTCTTTAAGTTCCGAAGATCAGCGACCGTGGTAATAACGGTAGAAAAGACTAAGTGAACCAATCTTACGCCTGTGTTCCATTGATTGCAGGTTAGACGTAAGATTGTCATTATTTTTCAAACGAATTGCTCTTTTTTGAACTAAGTCAATGAAGTTTAGAAGATATTTTGGGGCTCCAATCCAAAGGTGACTGCCATAATTCAAGGATAGGTTATATTTGTCCTTTATATAGAAGAAGTTGTTTATCATTGAAATACCGACGTGATCTATATAATACACCTAGTTTTTTGGAAGCGAGACCGGCTTTATACTTAATTGTATTGAATGATCAAACAAAATTAAATGATAAAAAAAAAACAAGAAATTCAGCTTGTTGATGTAATGTGGCTAAACGTGTTTCAGCACATGGAAGAGGTGAGCTTGCACAGCAGTCTGCTGAACTCCGAGGTGCGCAAGTTGCTGGCTGTGGTGGTTCGTGACGTGCGCGTGAACAAAGATGTCCTGGACGGACAAGCAAGTGCGCGCCACGCCTCGCCCCCGACGGCCGCTCCGGACTTTCGACACACGCGGCTACCTCTGGGAGTCGTCATTTTTGCACAGGTCAGAACTGAGACTCGGAAACTCCACCTTTATTTCAACTCTTTGAAAACTGCTATCGAATATGCCCCAAACATTATCTCCTGATTCAGTTTGCTTAATTTTTATTATACTTTTTCAAATCGTCAGCTTTTTTTAACTATTCTATGTACATTAGATGTCGCCTGTCTCTCTTTAAAGCAATGGAGTCATTAGGATATTTTTAGTCCAGAGTGATCCTAGATTACATTAAATAAGAAAATTAAAAAATAAACACTTTTTTATATTTAAGGCACCGGCTTATCTTGTATATGTTGAGACCAAATAAAGAAAATGACGCATGCAAGCGCTATGTCTTATAACTAAATAAATCTAAAAGTTTGATTAAAAAAAAATATATGTCGCATCAGACAAGTGAAAAAAAATGAGAGACAAAACATGTATATCGAGGCTTTTCCGCACCGGCCTGAAAAGGCTTTATCGAGTTGATATCAATGTAAATGTTTTACTGTGGGACTGTGAATTTTCTGTTGCGATGTAACGGTTCAGCAGCTCACCTTGATTTTTTGGTTGCAGTTCCTGTCCGTTGAAGTGAACAACTTGTCGGTGATGGTGCTGGGTGGGGGGCGGGAGCGCGGGGCCCGGCTGGCTGTGGCACGGCACGGCGGCGGCGCTGCGCCTGGACGGGCGGCGGAGCGCGGCGGCGGGCTGGCGCTCACGGCCTCCGTCAGCGAGCGGCGCTAAGCTGCTGCGCCGCGCTGCGCCCAAGCAGACCTGTCTGGCCGAGCTGTCCTGCGGCGCCACGCTGCACCTCACGCTGTGCGGGGAGGCGCCCCTCAGTGTCGAGGTAACACTCCTCATCCGACTGAAACAACAATTAATACCGATTAGCAATAGTTCGCTAACAGAAGTCCTTAACCCTTGCTTTACGATGATATGTATTTACTACAACTCGACTCTAATAATGAGAATATCCATATAAAATATAATAGATACTGAATGGAAATAAATAATCGGAGATATAATAATAATAATAATAATAATAGAATCACGCGCCCGTGTCATGGATCTGCGCATACTGACTAATTTATTGTCCGGAGATATACACGGCTTCTCGAATTCAGCCGTACATCGGTCAACATGAGCGCAAAATTTGTTGCAGCTATAGCGGCTAATTGCGATGTTTTTTCTCTTTTTCATATACTTACATTACAATAATTGATACATTTAAACTTCAACTATAGTCAATCAAAGAAATAATTAGGAATATTCACATTTTTCCGGTTTTTTATATGACATTTTCATATAGTGTAGAAAATACATATCATCAGAGCTCACAGATGTTTTTAGCACAGTCAGGCGAGGGTTAAAATCATCCTTTCAACAGTCCATTCGTTTCATATATTTTTTTCCTGTTTTAGAAAGTGCAGTTTACCATCAGCAGCCCGACAGCGACACTCAATGAGGGAGTGTACCGATTCCTGCATGAGCAACGAGCAGCGCGCCCGACACGACCTCCGCCGCCTCCGCCCGTTGTTGCTCCTGCGGACTCTCTGTTTCTCCGTATCTCTCCCATCATTCCCAAGGTAATCGTCTCTTCTCGCCTTCCCCGAGTACACAAGAGTACTCATAACAGGACAGAAGATCTAACTTACCGTGTGTATATTTTAGAATTTTAGTTTGAAGATAAACGGCAGCACATTGACAGGCGTGCGGGACAGCAGCGAAACAGACTTCCGCTGCACGCTGCACAGCCTCCAAGTTAGTAAACGTTGTTTCAAACATGCATTTAGTACATTTTTACATTTGATGTTGATGCCTTTTTTATTGATTTCAATTTAAAAATTGTTACTCCTTCAATTCTATCTCACATTTTGTTTTCATATATTCCAGGATAATGTTCAGTTACTTTATATATACCGCACACAAAATTTAATGGAACTGCGTTGTCAAATAGTTTCAGACATTATAAAAAACGACAAAAACTCTTTTGGCTGTTTACAAATGGACAAGTTTCTCAAACACTAATGAATATTTTGACTTGTAATTTGGCACAGATGTCAGTGACAGTAGTGCCAACATAAAAATAAAAATATTTTTTTGAATCGCCTAACCTGCGAAATAAACTTGGCATTTTTTGTCCACAGTATTACATAATAATTAAAGACGACTGTAAAGTTGTAAAGTCAATCCTACCTCAGTCCATGATTTTCTTAAATAATATCATGTTTGTTGACAAAAAAACTAATCTCCTCTCTTCACAACTAAGAGCAATTTTAATATCCATAAACCTTCTAAATTTTCATAGAACCAACAAGAAAAATTGACACTTTCCTTAAGCTATCTAATCCCTCCAAAAAATGATATTGTTTGGATTAAGCAATTTCTGATTTTATGAATATTTACTTGTAGATAAATGCTCGGTTCTGTGCCGTGGCAGACGGGGGTCCTGGAGATGAAGTGGAGGCGCTGCTGGTGGCTGCGGGGGCCCCGCGCTTGCCGCAGGTTTACCTCGCTTTCCAGATGGATCAGCTCAAGCTCAACAGCAGCAAGGACCGCCTGCTGTTCCTCAACAAACTCAAACTCGACGCCAAGGTATCATCCGTCGTGCGGACGTGTATTGCGAGCTCTCACTTTCTTGTAACTTTTTGTTGCTCTATATTGAAGGATGTTGCTGAAACTCTGTCCTGATAAGGATGCCGGTGTCCTTACGGACTCGGACATCATCAGGGACCTGCAGCGCCTGATGTTGGAGCAACAAAAAAACTCTTAAGTTTTGTGTGTCGGAGATTACTTGGCTTGCCGACTCGGCTTCATGTTACAAATCGTAGACTTCCTTACAATAGTAACTTATTACTGTATATTTCTCCATGGAATATTCTCTTCTTATTTTTAGTTTCGTGTTTATTTTTCTATCCAGAAAAACGGCAAAACGTTTTATCGTCTGGAATAATATTTAATTCTTTGTCATTTCAGTTGGAGAAGGAAGTTTTAAACCTGTACCTGATAATGAATGTCCTCAACATTTCCTACAACCATGAAGATGTCTACAAGTGGTTCCGCATCTCGTTTCCTCCCAGGGATTGTGACCTGGTCGCTGACAATAAACTTATCCAAGAAATTGATAACGGTAATGAATAACTGCTGGAATCTGTAGTCTATTAACTTCTTTTTCAATGTTTTGAGCATTCACTTTGAGATCCATAATAAATTATAAATATTTATTTATTTATTTACCTTGTTTTCACATGGATAATCCATGTGAAAACAAGGTAAATAAATAAATAAATATTTATAATCTATTAACTTCCTTTGAAACAAGTTATCGAGACAATTAATTATATTTCTTATCGGATTATTTTCGAAAGCAGAAGAAATCTACATCAAAATATAATTTCAGAAGAGAAGAAGGTGTCTCCATGGGTGCAGGAGCTGTTGGGTGCCTGCGTGGTGCAAGGCTGTGCCGAACTGCGCGGTGTGGCGCTGGTGGGGCGCCATCAGCAGCTGACTGCCACACTCGCCTGCACCGGCCTTAAGATCAAACTGGATCAGCTCTCCGACATGCGCGGTGAGATCCTGCCCGATCATCCTTCCTACCGAGTTGCCAATTAGATATCTTTATCGTAACTGTTATTTATTTGCACAGGTGCCCCCTACGCTTGGGAGCCGGCGCGCCTAGTGCTCGGAATGCGCCATTGGAGCGCCGAGCTGCTCGTGGACTCGGCTTGGCTACAAACGGGCGCAGGTGAACCGCCGGTGAAGCGCCACCACTCTTGGGGCACGGCACTCTTCTTGAGCGTCGGGCTCGTCAAATGGGGCAGCCACGGAGCATGCGCCACTAAGGCTGAGGCTATGTTGGATTGCCTGCGTCTCGAATGGGGCCCCGCCGCTGCCAAAGTTGTCCTCTTGGCACTGCGCTGCCTCAAAGACTACGCAGGTTTGAGCCCGAGAACCGAGAAGAGACACGTAGAGAACACTCCACTCAAACTGTCAGTCGTCGTCACGCTATCCAATGTTAACCTGTTTACGCTCACCGATGACAATCTCTGCCTTCTGACGCGGTTCGACGTGATCACCGTCGAGAAGACTTCTTCGAAACTCAATTTGGGCGCGTCCGGATTCAAGATGGCGGACATCGTTCCCCTCCGCGGAGCGTTCGTCTGCCAACGTGCTGAGGAAATGTCATCCAACTTTTGTTATATGAAACTTATTAAATTTGAAGTTTCGGAAGACGATTGGAGCGTTCAGCTGCTGGAGACGGTGGAAGCGCAGTGGAGCACAAACCTGCATCTCAAGTGCTTGGCGATCGTCAAAGACGTGCGAAGATTCAAGGACGACATCAAAAGCCAGCTCCAAACTGCGGCTCCCGAGGCGACAGAAGGGCCTCCGCCGGGCAAGCACTGGCTCGTGACCTTTAAAGGAGACGTCGCTCTCCGCCTGACTCTTTCTGACAAACATGATATGCTATTTACTTTCGGTAAGACATCTCATTTACTCTTTAAATCTCAAAATTATAATACGGTATTTAAATAATTTTAATGAATATTTTGTTAAATTAAAATTTCATGAATCTTATTAGGGAAGCGGTACATAATATCAGCTGACCCGGCGAATTCCATCAGAATCAACTTATATGAGCTGAATTAGATACAGTTTTTTTAATTTCAAATGATTGTATCAGAGTTGGCCTCGTGTACAAAATCATCATCATGCATACGCCGCCGTTAATCTATTAGAACCGATATAAATCGAAAAATATGTATGAAAAAATTATTTCCTTCATCATTTTTTGCCGGGGTTTTATTTTTTAAATTATTTTATAATTATTTTTCTATTCTGAATCGAGATAAATCCCACAAATCAAAAATTATAAAAATCGATCTGGCCATTCTCGAGTTATAAATGGTGTAACTGACACGTTTTTTTTTATATATATAGATTCTTATTTCCTACCCTAGAAACCCTGTCGGTGGAAAACTTATCTCTCGGCTAAAAATAAATAAATTGATGAAATATATATATTTTAAACAGATGAGATTTCCTTTGGGCGAGACGAGCGAGGATTCTCCTTGACGAGCAGCTGCTGTCGCCTGGCAGTGGATGGAGCCGAGACCTTTACTCTTCTGGGAGCCGAGTTGGAGCGCATCGCTGACAGCGCCAAGATCCGTGAAGAGAGGCAGAACGCGGAGGGATTTACGCTGGCGTGGAACAACACCTGGTGAGGGACTTCCCATTCTCATTACTGAAAATATATATCATGGAGATTCCTCTGCTAATACTTTTCATTAACGTGATTGTTACAGGAAAGTGGGCGTCCATTCCCTCCGAGCCGTGTTTCCTTATGAGCACCAGTTTTCTGAAGCCGTTCAAGATGAGTTGGTTTCTCTGGTGAAGTGGCTGAAGATCATTCACAACTACAAAAAGAAAGATTTCACCAGCGCAAGTCCGCTGCCCAGCGACCTCTACATCAAGGTGAACACATCAATTAACATCCCATTCACAATATATCAATAACATTAGTGATGGATGTAAGTCATCGTGTAAAGGATACCGACTCTCAGGGAGACGCTTTAAAAATGTATGATGCAATTAGATTTATTATCGTAACGTCTTCATTATTTGAATTAAATTCACTACGCATTTTCAAAAGCACTTTCCTGTGTAAAAGCACAAGTTGCCGACACGATAAGTGTGTTGCTGCAACCTTGGCATCAGATGATATCAACTTTGTAATATGACGTAAATAAAAAGGTGTTAAATGACAATCCAAATATTTAGAACATTACTTTTCTAAATTGAACTTGAATTTCAATTTTATTTCTTTTGGAAACATTACAAACATTACAAATTTTATTTGATACGATTCTGAAATAATTACTTTTAAAATCAAGGATGCTCGAGTATTGACATATTTAGTGTTAACGACTCCACATTCAGCATGCAAGTAGAGTTGTACACAGCGCCAATAGTCAGGAATTCTAACAACAGACACCACGTTTAAGTATATCATATTTGACATAAAAATAACTCTCCTTTACATTTCATGATGATCAATAGTTCTCTAATATGTCATACAATATGGGCAGGTGGAGGAGCTCATTATAGAAATGACAGACGATCCGTTTGAAGTAAAGCTGAGGGACAACTACGAGCTGCTCGAGGACGAATACAAAGAGGGACTGAAGAGGAAGACTATGCTGGACGACCAGATGGCGAAGATGAACAAGCCAGCCTACATGACGTCCACCAAGGTGGAGAGCATCTACTCCAGCCTGGCGCTGTGCAACGCGCAGATCTACGTGCATCGCTCGCGCCAGCTGCAGCGCGGCACGGCCGGGCGCGCGTTGCTCACGTGTCGCCTGGCGCGCGTGCGCCTGCTGGCGCTGGCCGACCCCTCCATCCACGGCACGCGCCACTGCGTGCAGCGCATGCAGACTCTGGACCCCGACAGGTAAAAACTGACACTGTCAAGTAGAAAAAGGATTTTATTTATTTATTTATATACAGAATCGAAATTCCAATTTTTTTTTACAAATATTTAGAAACATAGAATATACATAAATATACAATAAATAGAGAAAATAATAAAAAATAAAATAAAACAAAATTTTCAGCATAATTTAACAGAGGCTTGAACCGGTTGGATACGTCGACCTCATTGCTTTTTTGTCTATGTCAAAATGTCTAAATTTTAATATCTAAACTACAATTTTTACACCCACGTTTTAAGTTACTCCCCATATTTTGTTACTTACATAGTGAAAAAGTGTTCTGAAAACAATGCCTTGATTAGTAAGGATCGCAGGTACAAGGCTACCTACCCAGCAAGCCCAAAAAAATGATATGCATAGTTTTCAGGAGAGCGCGAGCCTAAGAACTTGAAAAGAATAATAGTGACTAAATGTGTTAAACCCATTCACTGCGTGTGACATCTATAGCGGTACCTTATAACTGAATATAAAATATAATGGCTACCAGTCAACAACTATAAACAATATATTAATTATTTATTTACTAGAAAATATATTGCATTCTGTATAATTTGCCAAAATCGATTAAAAAGTCTACCAAAGAGACGTTGCAAAAGATTAATATTCAAATATATATTTTTATATACAAGTACCTAATCGCCCTTATGTATTGTCACAGTCCGTGGCCAGAAGAGGGTCTCGAGTTTTCTACGTTGTGGTGCCGCTTCATATCAGGTTCCTGTGCCGAGTGGAGGCTGCAGCTCCGAGACTTCCCTCAGCCGCTGTTGCGCTGCGTGACGCTGCAGTTGTGGGGCACTCTTATGGCCGGAGAACAGCAGCCGCTACCCAGAGGTAATAACCCTACAGACTGTCCTGAAGTTTCCTCACCCGACCTTATCAATATGATAACGATTGTCACTTGTCATTGCAGCTCGCCGCCTGGCGACCGTGGAGCAAGGGGCGCCGTGGGGACCCATACAAGTGGAGCGCAGCATGACGTCCCTAAAGTTCTACCATGACCTAAACTGCGAGATGGACCAATTCTCCTATGCCTTCGGTCCGTGCTGGGAGCCCGTGGTGGCGCAGTGCAATCTCAGTGAGAACTTTTAACTCCCTCAATAAATTAAATTGATTGACAATAAATCATTGCATTGTATTTAGTGGGCTTTGAAGCGATTTCAATTTTTTTTTGGCCAATACCTGGCAACATTGATGGCCCGTGTACTGCCCAGCATTAGGTCTTGGGATGTGCATCTCCGAGTAGTCGGGCACGATCTTAGGTGTGAGGCAGTCTGCAGGTCTCCACTGCTGTCCTAGCACCCCCTACAGTCCTATTACTGAGGTGAATAGTTTGAATTTGCATTATATGATAGGAAATATCACATTACCAATGTGTGAAAAAAACATGAAATACTCCAGTTTTCATTTATTTTCACTTATTTTTTACACTTAGCGGAGCGCTTCGCTGAGCATCTGAAACATCATTAAGAATAATCGATTTTCGGGTTTTAAATGCATATAATGCTCTTAGGCTGGGAGCAGGTGATCCGCGGCTCGCGCGACCCGAGTGCTGCCCTGCCCTGGTGGGACAAGCTGCGCCTGACGATGCACGGCCGCCTGACGCTCTGCGTGCGCCGCCTCGCGCTGCTGCTGCACGCGTCGCTGGATCCCTATAACACCACCGAAGAAATGGAACTGGCGTGGACGGACCTCGCACTGGACTGGACCAATGGTATCTATGACATGAAACATTTCTCTTATCAATCTATTATATAAAAATAAGTCGGGTTTTCCTTCCTGACGCTATAACTCCAGAACGCACGAACCGATTTCCACGGTTTTGCATTCGTTGGAAAGGTATCGAGCTCCGTAAGATTTATAGCAAAGAAAATTAGGAAAAATTTTAAGAGAAAAGCAGGAAAACAGGGAAATCATTTTTCACACACAGCGCCATCTCTGATACATAGCATGTACTATAACGGCGCAAGAAGTAATGTGGTGTGTGACTTTTAAGATGGCGCCGGTGCGTGATACATTGTTTGACAGCTATGCTTTGTACTCTGCTTAGTGAATTTCATGTGACATTTATTATGCGCACGTTCTTTCAAACGCTAAAAAAAACGGTATTGTGTTCACTGTGAAATTGTGAAATTGTGAAATTTTGAAATTGAAGTTAAGGTGAATTTAACCTCAAATCCACGATCCACATAATTTTGTGAAATTGAGGTTAAAGTTATTCGTTTCCTAACAGTTCAATTGGAAACCATCAAATCAACCACGCGTATTGTGCAAATTTTTATTCAATTTCAACAGCAGGCATTTGTCCTTAAGGTGGTAAGTTGAACTGTGTAAATTATCTGGATCGTGCATTTGAGGTTAAATTCACCAGTCTGTCCGTAGTCCAAGATGCCGAGAGGACGACGTGCGAACATTGGCCGCCGCACTAGACATGCAAGCCAGCAAAAAGTGTATTCACAGAACTTAAGCGAAGAAAGACAAAATATAATAAGAGAAAATGCCAGATTGAGACAACGTGTGAGCACACGAAGATCATTGGTATCATACAATCGCTTGGCATTCCATTATGATCCCACTGCAAACTACAGTGATGATGACAATTTAGATATTGGACCAATGACGACTGTATGCCGATATTGCAATGCGTTAAAGTTCAAAAGAGAAACGGCTGGATTGTGCTGCGCAAGTGGAAAAGTCAAACTGGATCCATTACTTACACCACCACAGCAACTGAAACCATTGTTCGATGGAACTGATCCCGATTCCAACCATTTTCTTCAACGCATCCTTGAATACAATAACTGCTTTCGCATGACTTCCTTTGGAGCTAATATCATTCGAGAAGGCGGCTTCATGCCGACTTGCAAGGTAAAAGATACAACACACAACCAATCACTCACACCAATCAAAAACACAAAAAAAAAATTGCAACACATAACAACTAGACATACACCACACACTACACCATCACACGATCAGAAGTCACACCGTATTCTTTAACAAATGATTGTTCGCCATTACAGATACAAGGACAAATATATCATTTGCATGGTTCAATGGTGCCAACACCAGATGAACCGCATCAATTTCTGCAAATATATTTCATTTCGTCGATGGTGGATCAGCTGAATGTGCGGTGCAATATACAGGAAACACGACAGTTAAAGAGACGAATTATTGAACAGTTGCAAGCATTTTTTCACGCTAATAACGCTGTGGTTATAATGTTCAAAACAGCATTGGAACGAATGCCATCGGATACGCACAAATTTGTCATAAGAGCGGATCGTACCCCAACAGGTGAACATGTGCGAAGATTCAATGCACCCACCATTGATGATGTTGCTGCAATTGTTGTTGGCGATCCAACTACATCACGAGACATTGTCGTTCAGCGAAGAAGCAATATCATGCATCGTGTAAACGCTCTTATACGCATGCTAGCTGACCCGGTGAACTTTGTTCCACCTGAAGGGTAATAAATGAGCAGATTTTGGATTTTATTAAGTTGAATGATTAAGTTGAATTGAGGATTAATGCTTGACTATTACAAACAAGCTACTGATTGAAGTAGGAATGATTGCGCCAAATCGATCGATGCACGATACATTCAACCAAGAATTAAATCGAGAGCTGCAATACAATGTTGATACATTGCAGGAATTCGTTCGAAATAATGTGCCGTTGCTGGATGAACAGCAAAAACAAGTATACGAAACATTAATGCAAGCGGTGGACAATAATACTGGTGGTCTATTCTTCCTGGACGCACCTGGAGGAACAGGGAAAACATTTATCGTTTCATTGATTTTGGCCACTATTCGATCAAGATGTGACATAGCTTTGGCGTTAGCATCATCTGGAATTGCGGCGACTCTTCTAGATGGCGGTCGTACTGCACATTCTGCGCTTAGGTTGCCACTCAATTTAACCACAGTTGATACTCCAACATGCAATATTTATTACCCTTCAGGTGGAACAAAGTTCACCGGGTCAGCTAGTATCGGATAAAAATGAATGGCAGATGGTGGGATTCAAACTGCAAACTGTGCAACTTTTGTTCTATTCTATACACAGCGCTGATCCATTTGCCAATTGCTTCCGCATACTGAGTTGAGAAATTAAAATGTATTGATAGTATTGATACATACTATTACAGATGGCGTTTGTTGTAAATTCCTTGTGAACTTTTATTAAGATTTAATAAATTTTACTTGATTTTCCGACAATCTATTTATTTAATGTATCTTCTGGGCGCTTCTAAACTATAAACTGAATAGAAATAAGTTTCCTTAATCCTACACGGATATTACACAACCTTGTGTGATATCCACATTTACTTGTGTTACTGATGAACTTTCTCTATCTTTTAAATCCTTCAACACATTCTCTTTTATAAATCTGTTATCTCTTGTGATAACTTTCATGCATCCAATATAATGGAATGTTTTCGGTTCCAGCTAAGATCGTTTTCAAGGGGGAGCTGAACGTGTACGTGCGCACGGCCTCCAAGTATGACGACTGCTGCCTGCTGCACCTGCCCAACCTGCGCCTCGCGCTCAAGCTCAGCTGGATGTGCTTGGCCGACCCTAATGACCACCACGCCGTCATGCAGTGCGCCCCGGACAAGATCCCCGAGTACTCCAGCAATCAGGTCAGTTATCGGTCACTTCTGATGCAACATCTCTAATACATTTTCTCTTTGATGTATGTCCTGTAACCCTTTTATTGTCTTTAGAAAATGAGCTTCTCATACCGTTGTGTATGTTGTTTTTTTATGTATACACATACAGGATAATACTGACAGATGGTGATGATAGTAATTCTGAAGTCTCATCTATGGAAATCTATGACGCTCACCATGCTGCATATGGACTGTTGATTCTCCAACGTCATAGACTACAGGCAGGCATTCACGCATCATCCTTATTGTTACAGGAATTCACTATTAATGGGTGGTTTTTACGGGACGACTTTCGCCTACCACTAATTTTGATAAATAGGCTATGACTGGCGTTTTACGAGTGAGGGATCAAATTCACACCAACCGGGGGTTAAACATCTCTAAAAAGAGCTCGAAAATCGACACAGTTGGCGATTGAACCCACGACCTTCAGCTTGCCAAGCAAACGCTTTAACCACTGAGCTTTACCCGCCAGCATTTGCTATAAAGTTTGAGTTCAAGTTTCATTGATCGCTTACTAATGCATAGCGAATGGTTTTCAAAACCCACTTAATGTATATTTATTATTTGGTTTAGGAACACGACTCCTTCCGTGCCTTCCGCTCCCAAGGTCTAGGAGCGCATCTCTCCCTGGAGACCAGGTCAGCAGACGACAGTGACTGTCCGGTACTGCTGCTCTACGGCAGCACTCTAAGGTATATTAAACATCCATTACGATGGTAACATTCGTAATGCTTTATTTAGATGTTTGCAAGTAAGCGATTCATATTTCTTATAGATGGTTCGAGAGCCTGAAGCAGATTCTGTCGGGAGCCACGCGGCCCACGAGGCGCGGCGCTCTGTTCAGCAACGCGCGCCCGCGGCGCCCGCAGCTCTCCAGGCATTGCCGCACGGCTCGCCTCTCTCTCGCGCTGCATCGCTTCCAGGTCACTTAACATATTTCAAATTTTGTATGTGACGATATTTGGGGAATTCACTAATCAATTTTAAAAATATAGATTCAAGTTAGGTCAGTTGTCATCTATGGTTTACGAACCAACTCTATTAGATTATATATTAAGTACATTTCGTAACATGAATGAAAAATTGCATTCAGTGGAGCTGCGAGAGGCAGAGCTCACTTGAGAGCACATATGGAAATTGAAATCGAAATGAGATGAAACGAAGACCATAGCGGCTGACAGAACTTAGTTCATGGCAGCCATATGCTCCAGTTAGGATAACATTACAAATTTAATGCTGAAATAAGTTAATAAAAATATAATTAAAATTCAGTAAAAAAAATTTTTTTTTTTTTTTTATTTAATCAAATATAAAATGATACATTTTTTACGCAGTAATTTACATTCCAATCTCTCTTTTTTTTTTTACATTCGCTTACCACACCACTTAAAGATAAGATCTTGTGTGTGGCGTGGGAATCATCTATGTTATTTTATAGTTTTATATAATTATACAGAGTTTTACATATACACATTTATACATTTACATGATTTTGATATAATACTAACATTATATAAATAAAAATTTAAGACACTATAAATAGAATTAAATCTAAAGTATATATAAATTAATAATACATTTTTGGTACATTTCATTATTTCAATTTGTTATGCAGTGATGTCGGTTCTGTTCGTAAATCTTTTAAAGTACTGTTTCACCTTTTCAATCGATATTTTAATATCACTGATCGCTTTTATTTCCCGAGGAAGATTGTTAAAATTAACTATTCCGTTATATTTGTAACCATTTTTTGCATGTTGTGTGTTAAATTTTGGTATTAATAAGTTGTACATATACCTAGCAGAATGACAAGTGTACCAGTTTTCAATTCTCCTTTCTTTAATAGTTTGTAATATAGTGTATTTTTGGTATAATGTATCCACCGTTGGCACTTTGAATTTATTGTATAGGCTTTCTGTTGGGTAGGTGGGAGGCCTTTTCAATATCACTTTGATGATAAGTTTTTGTACAGTTCTAATGGGGTTGGTAGTATTAAGGTATGTTCCTCCCCAACCAACAATGCCATATTGCAGTTGAGATTGGACAATGGAGTAGTATACCATTTTTAGATCTGCTTTAGTTAAGATGTTTCTGAGTCTAATGAATATATAGATGCATTTGCGTATACGTTTTACTAATTCAGCTGTGTGTGATTTCCATTTTAAGTTACTGTCAATAAATATACACAGGTATTTTATTTTATCAGTAGCTTTGATCAATGAGCAGGTTTTTTCACAGTTGCTATTATTACATCCAGGGTAATGAATAAATAATTTAGGTATGGGAGTTGTCGTTATTTGTTTGTTAATGGAGAATGGGATTAGATATGTCTTTTCTGCGTTTAATGTAAGTAGATTAACGTCAAACCATCGTTTAAGACTGTTAATATCATCATTTGCTAGTTTTATTGTATCATTCCAGTTATTGCTCTCAATTATTATTGCTGTATCGTCAGCATAAGATATTATTTTACCGTTCAGATTCTGTTTGAATATATCGTTTACGTAGATAATAAATAATAGTGGTCCCAATACTGTTCCTTGCGGTATTCCAAATTCACTTGTTTCTTTTTCACTCCGTACTTTATTTATTTTGACTAATTGTGGTCGTTAATAAAGATAACTTTTTATCCATTCCAGTGCGCTATTACTTATTCCAATGTGATTTAATTTCGATATTAGTTTTTCATGAGAAATGCTGTCAAATGCCTTTTTCAAGTCTATAAATATACCTAAACATTTATATACAAATATAGGTACTTAATGCTCATAAAACAGATGATTCCAACAAATTATTCTTCCAAACAAATTCGTGGAGTTCGTGCCTGAACTGGGCGTGAAACTCCCATGCGTGAAATATATCAACAACAATATTATACTGATAATGATTATGTACCCGACTCAAACCAAACCACCCTATTAAATAACAAACAACCTGGATGATTAGTTAAAGATTCCTTCAAAGAAATCACCCACAAGAATCTCTGAAAGGAGGAGTCACGCTTCTTCCATGGCTTACGCTGTGGATCAATGCAGGCTGAGAAAGATCAAAATATTCTTCCTCGAATGATATATAAGGTTGGATGCTAAAGGAAAAGCTTAGCCATCTAGTCATACCAATTGAATTATACATGATTTCTTGATAATGCAATAACAGTCTTGAATAATAAATGATTTGTTGTCCAAACCTCAAACTCACACCACTGTTTGCAATGCCCCAGGTGTGCTACTGGATGTCCTTCGCCATGCAGCGCGGCATCGAGATCTGCGGGCGGCGCGTGACGTGCGGAGCCCAGCACGCCCTGCAGCTGACTGCCTCGCGGGACGGGCTGCGGCGGCGCGCGCGCTCCTCCTGGCCCCCGGCCTACATCAACTGCGAGCTCAACGACGCCGAGGTGTGGCTCAAGTCTCTGCACGACGAGCCCGACAAAGAGGTACCATTGACAACATCTCAGAACCCATTAATTCACAACTATAGGTGATGTGCGGCTAATACATGGATTCATACGTAAAATACGTTGATCTATATAATATCTCTCATATGCAGAGTCGTTCCTTGGCTTAAGGCAACCAACTGAAAACCCATTGATAGCAAGGAGTAAATTGACTAAAGCCACAACGTTGAGATTACTATCATTTATTTAGAAAACATAAACCAAAAATACAATTGGACTTAATGGCATGCATTAATGCAAATGCTGTGAGATTGCGCCACAGCAGCACAGCAAGCACAGTAGGCGCCATGGGGCACAACTGGCAAGGCTACGGGGAGAGTGGTACCTCGCTCGGCCATTATATATATAAAGTGAGGAAGTCTCAGCCCTCCACTCACCTCAAATCTTAAGAAATGTCTCTGCAAATATGGCTGTTAATAAATTGAGCTGTTAATAAAAGTCTTTTGGTAACAAAGTTACTATCCTCCAACGTTTCTCGAGTTGCCTTCCCTGGTGACCTATTGCTAGTCCACAAATAATGTGTACATGGATAAAGGAATTAATTTTAGATTGATTACTTTTGATTCAAGCCGGTTTCATTTTCGCCGAACGTGACCATCGCCAAGTTCTACTGCCTGAGCGTGGGCAAGGTGTCTTACGGGCGAGAGTCGCAGCTCGGGCGCGGACCGCTGGCTGCTGAAGCCCCACCGGCCGCCGTGCACCGCCTGGTCGTGTACGATCTGCGCGGGGCCTGGACCAAGAAGAACAGGGACGTTGGCTTTGCTCTATTTGACACCTACATGAAGAACAAGGTATGAATCTAATGTACCAATGTCATCAATATTATATTATATTCACCCCTTTACATGAGCTTACCTTATTTGTTTGTGATTATTAATTTGCCAGCAACTCAAGAAAAACCTGTCAACGGAGGCGCTGCAGATCTCTCACAGCGAGGACTCCGATGCTGCGCTGAAGCTCGCCCCGGCCACGCCGCCTACAGCGGCCGCCAACACATCCTACCAGGTACATCCTACATACTGCATAATCATGGATAGTGTGGACAATAGGCTCTCTTCTGTATCTCTCATCTTGGGAGAAAATGTCACACACTTGGATTCGAACCGCAATCTTCGCACTTTTGTTCTGTTTTATAAAGAGGGAAATCTCATAAAATATTATATTTGATGTAGATTGTATGTGTGTGTGTATTATTTTTTTTAAATAAATAAATGAGAAATGTCTGGTTTGACGTATCCGCAGTCCAACGTGGGTCAGACGCGCGCCTTGCTGGCGCAGTTGGTGGCCGAAGCAGAGCACAACTCTGTGGTGTTCTCTGATGACCTCTCGGAGGGCAACGCCCAGCCGCCGCCGCACGCCGCTGCCGCTGCCATGGACGAGCCCTCCATCTGCAACTGGCACAGTGAGTGTGGTCATTCCAGGTGCTCTGAAGATCCCTCAGTTGAATATTAATAAGCTAGGGTATCAAATCACAGAATATGTCATGCATTAATTTTTTGGCGCCTTTTTGGTGGATCCATTAATCATTTTTTGGGAAATTAATACAGACTGTAATATATTTTGTAGTAAACAAATATATCAGATATTGCTAACATTACAACAGTAGAATGAAGCTGTAATATGAGGCTACGAATCTCATGTAAAGCTTATGAGCTTATTTTGAGCACTGTTTATTCACATACTGAAAGAGCGCAGTTTCGCTTTCAATGAGACCTTCATCAGTTTTCCACATGCATATATTCCAGTTTGTAAACGGTTCTTAAAATGATCCATATTAAAACAAGATGTGTGGTGTTTGACTATTTAACATTTGAATTGGGTTTCAAAGCAGTCAAATATAAAAATTAAATCTTGTACATTACTGTGAAGGCAGTTTGCTTTGCAGAGTACCTCCTTCAGTTTTAATTATCTCTTACCCAAATGAGTGTACAAGTATTATATATTTAAACAGCATGTGGCTGATGTTGTGTTTCAGTCGCCCTGGTGAACGCGCAGGTGGTGCTGCGCGGCTGCGAGACTCGCGGTTATGTGGTGCTGTGCGCCGCGCGTGCTGAAGTCCGGCAGAAGCTGCGCTGCGGACGCTCCACCTGGGCCGGCTCCCTGCAGAGCATGCAGTACTACGCCACCGTCAACGCCAGGGACAACGACAAGCTCCTAGGTGAGCATACATCAACTGTTGCCCATCATGTTTACATAACAGTACTCTTCTACTAATACTCTGCCTTGTTTGCTCTTTGTTAATAGTCACAATTGTTTTTGCAGAGAATATTCAGTGGGTGTGCATCGAAGACATCGAAGAGCGAGATTCGCGTGCCATTTCTGCTTTACCAGACGTTCCCCGGCTGGTCGGCAGTGGACACTCGGCGGGCGTCGTGCTCGGTAGTACAGTGGGACCCAGTGCAGATCAGGCACACGCCCCACAGGTATGAAACATTATCACTTTTCGTGTGTGAACGGTTTAATATTTATTTATTCATGAAGCTATTCCAAAGAATGAGAGTGATAATAAGATATTGATACTGATTGTCTCCATCTTGTTTAACAATTGGCATCGTACTCCGTGATTTCGGTCGCAAAAGGTAACCAGTGGCGCCCCTGCTAACCGGTAGCCAACAAAAAAACCGTGTCATTCTCTGTCTCACCGGGGGTAACAGGATGGTAGTGCCAATCAAAGACGTAGCGGCAAAACAAGGTACCGTTCCCTGTGTGACTCTCAGTCTGCTGACTAGCACTGCATGGAGTGGGTCAACTGTCACTGTCCTGGCCATGGCACAGCCTCTTTCCATATACATTAATACATGCTTTAGTTTTTAGTGAAATTCTTGTAATTTTTATTAATTAAATGTTCTGTTTAATTTTTAAATATAAAGGTGGGTAATCTCAAAGTCGTGGCATTAATCAATTTACCTCATGGTATCAATATGTGTAAGATAACACATACCCATTGATTTTATAATGTCTTTTTTCAATGGTTTTACCCGCACACAAATACAATGTGTAAATATGTGTGTACTAACGTAGGAACTAATACTTATACATACCTATATGTATAAGTATGCCAGTTTTTTATTTAATCATTATTGAAGACGGTCTCCGGTAAGGCCAAAACATGTAATCGTTTAAAATAAATGTGAATCAAAACTAAATATTTTTAATTTATTATTTTTTAATTAAAATTAATTTAAAATAAAAAAGTATCAATATGTATGAAAAATATTATATAAGATAAAAAATATAAAAATAAGAGAAAAAACATAAAGAAAACGATCATCGAAGAATCATCATAGTCAAAGTGAAATGGGTACTCGATACTGCACAGGTACCAACCGAATGTAAAATAATGGATTACTACAAATTCGGTCATACCTGGTTGTTAATTGCACCGTGAAAGAGAAGGAATAAATGTTTGAGAGCGGCTACTTTATTTTCCTACATGTGAATGAACAAATGGTTACAAATATTTATTATAAATATGTTATTAATATTCCAGCTCCAACGCATAGTGTCTCGTTGCACGTGCGAGTTCTACTACGTGGGCTACGACGAGGGCATCGTGGGCGCGGCGAGTGCCGAGGCGAGCAGCGGCTGGGCCGAGCCCGACGTGACCTGCGACTCCTTCACGCTGATGCACCACGAGCTGGACGTGTGCACCAACTCGCTGCAGTACGCCATGCTGCTGGATGTGGCCAACAACCTGGTGCTCTACGTGGAGCCGCAGCGCAAGCGCGCGCTGGAGCGCCTGGCGCGCATGCGCTTCCAGCTGCAGCTGCACCGCGTGCCGGACCCCCGCCGACCCATCCAGCTGCTGCAGAACCAGGTGCGCACGCTAGTGGCGCAGCTGCGACGGCTCGAGCGCTCCACTTACCTGGTGCAGCGGGCGCGCGCCGAGGGCAGCGCCAGCGCCGAGCAGGAGCACGAGCTGCAGCGCCAGGTGCAGGACTGCAAGGAGCAGCTCACGCAGCACGGCGAGGAGCTGCACGCCATGGTCGCCTGCTACCAGGAGGCGGGCTGCCGCGCGCCCGCCACGCAGGCGCGTCCGGCCGCACCTGTGCGTGTCAACGAAATCTGCTTCAAGCGAGCGCAGTGGCGCCTCACAGACGCCGACGGACAGCTGGGCATCGCCGATCTCATGCTCACCAACTTTCAGTAACGATCTTATAACTATTCATATAATTTTTGTCATATTTGCTTTTTGACAGTGTGACCAAAAAATAGCGAGAATTTGTTTAGAAATCAAACAATGTTTATTTATTCTTCTAAATTTATTTCATCTTGCTCAAAGTGCTGGATGCAATACACTTGTGCTAACGTTTTTTTCCAATTCCAACCATTCCGGGGAGGACTACTTTGAGGGGGGTGAAATGAATTTAGAAAAATAAATAATGATTTTTTGATTTCTAAACAAATTTCCGGTATTTTTTGCCCACAGTAGTGTAAGCAATTCCTCCCTTTAAACCCTCAATTTTTTTTTGCCTGGGGATGAAAGACAGTCAAGAGTAATTCATATTTGAAATATTCGTAAAACGCGTTTTGTTTGAGGTTTGTCGAATTTAAAGAATGAAACAATAAACATAAACTGTCTGAAGTTTGTCCTGAAGGTGGGATGTCACCGATTGGTTGTGTTTGCAGGTACACCAAGAACACCAAGAGCGACGACTCGGTGGAGCACCTGCTGGAGCTGGGCTACGTGCGCATGACCAACTTGCTGCCCAACGAGCTGTACACCGAGGTGCTGGTCCCCTCGGAGCTGCGCAGCCACATGCCCGTGGCACGCCAGCGAGTGCTGCGGGTGTTCTGTCGCGAGCGCCCGCCCGTGGGGGGCATCTCCGTCAAGGAGCACTTTGAGATCAATGTGGTGCCCATCACTATAGGTAAGTGGGCGTTTTCAGGACTGCTGCTTCTTGAAATTTTATGTGACTCCTTTTTTTTCAAATTTGGCTATTCTAAAAATCTACCAATCTCACCTTACATCGTATGTTCTTGCATCTGGTTTTTAGTAGCCACTCCATAATTTTTCTCCTTCACAGCTTCTTACACTTTCATTTTCTCTGCACAACTTAGCATTAGGCTGGCAAATCTTATTCTTATACAAATGTCCATATTAACAGGAGCACTCCATTGCCGTATGCGAAACTTGTCGCTAATGAATGAACTCTAATTTTTAAACATGTTTACTTTTAATAATAAATAGTCCAGAGACAATAGCACATTGTTAGCGTGGTTCTTGTTGCATTACCGAAGTTAGGCAACATTGGATGCGGACCAAAAATTAGATGAGTCACCACCTGTTGTTAACTGCATGTCGTTGGCTGGGTTGCGCCGCTCCTAGGTCCAAATGGTTTATACCTCGGAAGTCTCAGACTAATCATCTGACCTTCTTACTATAAAATATTGATAAACGAATCATTCAAAATAAGCCTCGGATACTATAGCGGCTGCTTCAAGTCCCTGGGTCCTGCTTAGGGGGTCGTTGGGAACCATATATGTTTCCAGATGGATTTTCAGGTGAAGAGACGTCTGGGGATGAGGCATGGCAGTGGCAACTGAGACAGAACAAAACTGAGTGGCGGCAATTCGTGATGACCATTTGTTCCAGATATGGAGCTAATATGGGAAGATACTGAATATCAATAGGCATTAAAATGACAAGACATTCTGAACAATGGTGCTCAAAATAATAAAGTGTGTAAATAATGTTACCTTAGACTCAACGCCCCAAAGGTTGTCTTATTCAGTCACACAATACATGATGAACATAGATATATTATCTTACTTTTTTATTTCAAGGATTGACCAAGAAGTTCTTCAACAAGATGTTGAAATTTTGCTTCCCTGAGCGCGACCCTGACACTATGGACGGCCTGGAAGGTGCAGATGATGACGACGGCCCCCGACCAGACAAAGCCAAAAAACTCAAGTCCAAGAAGGTGGCTAAGGACACCAACTTCTATGTCAAGATCGAGCACAAGGACGATGTCGAAAAGATGAAGGTAAACATTGCAAAAAAATAACTAAATTAAATTATAACATTTTATGTCTTTCTAAGCGGAGCTCGATAACCTCCAAAACGATGTAAAAATAAGTTATTCATGTAATATAATATAGTTCAGAGACCAATGGCTCGGTTCTAAAATAATGGTCAGCTAGTGATGTTGATGCACAAGGGATTCTAATAAGAAAACTACAGCAATATAGGATAAATAACACTTATTTATTTGAAATAAAAGATAAATATAAGAATAAATTCATAAAAACTGAGACAAAAATAATAGTCTAAGAGAGGTTGGCATCATACATTATAAAACGTTAAGAAATAATTGAATATGACAAAAAAAAAATGGTAGTAAAGAATTGAATTCAATTTTTGTTAAATGTATTTTTTCTGTTAGATAATCAATTCAGTAAGTATTTGCCTATCGATGGCAATATGTTATCTTAAATCAAATTCTTTGATAATATTATTTATTGAATACAGTTTTTTCAAGTCTACTTCACCATTTTAAATATGAAATTGATCCTTTTCCAAATGAAATTAACACTTTTCAATGTTAAAATATCTTTTTTCAAATGAAATGAATCCTTTTTTCAAATAATATTTATTATTTTCCAAGTTAAATTAATCCTTTTGCAAATGAAATTATGTTTCAACAAATGTTGTGTCTGCGAAATTTTTACTATTATTATTTTCAGGAGAGAGCTGAAAAGAACAAGCTCTTCATCTACATAAAGATCCCGGAGGTACCGGTGCGTGTGAGCTACAAGGGCAACAAGGAGAAGAACCTGGAGGACCTGCGCGACATCTCGCTGGTCATCCCCACGCTGGAGTACCACAACGTGACCTGGACCTGGCTGGACTTCCTGCTGGCCATGAAGTCCGACAGCCGCCGCGTGATCCTCGCCCAAGCCATCCGCCAGAAGCTGCAGCTCCACCGCAGCCGGGCCACGGGCAGCACCTCCCCACAAGAGGAGGACAAGGCGCGCATGCTGCTCGGGGACCGCCGGGCCGTGAGTGCACTTCATCTAAATAACTTACTTTGCTGCTGGGTATAGCTCAGTGGTAAAAGTGTTTGCTTGGCAAGCCAAAGTTTGTGTGTTCGATCCCCGACACCTGTAAATCTCATCTTATGACAGTATTGCGATTCCAGATTATCTTACTTAATACTTTGTGGTTTCGAGCCTGACTTGACTTCGCTTATGTTCCAGTAATGTCCAATTTAACACGAAATAGGAATATATTTTTTTTATAGTCCAAAATCCAAAAGTTAAAGGTATATTTTTATATGACTGTTAGAAAAGAATGTAAATGTTTTTTATGAAATATGGATTCATTGTATTTTTGAGTAGTAGTGATGAATCCAATATCAAAGTTAGCCGTTCACCTCCCGTTACAAATATTAATCAAAACTAGAAAGGTGTTACCAATAATAGTAACTCATCGGCATCAGAACATCAATTTTCACCCACATTGAACACACCATAATAACAGACATGGTGGAATATATATATTATGTTTTTAAAGACCTCAAATGGTTAATATCTAGAACGCCACTATAATAAAAGTAAAAAAAAAAACAAATCCATCAAAACAATTGTTCTTTTTAAATATATATCAAATATTATTTAACCTTTTAAATAAAAATTTATTCTTGTTATATTACTAAATCGATGATTTTTTTTTCCACAGGGTGACAGCAAGCCACAAAAGAAGAGCTCTATTTTCAAACTCGGTAAATAAACGCACCTTTAATAATCACCAAATAAAATTTAATGTATTTATTAGTTTAAGTATTGACGCGAGACGAGCGCTTCTTCACGGAAAGTTCTAGAATGTGAGGACGCGATGTGTATCTTTATCCATTATATTTTTATATTACCATTTAGAATTCGTGAAAGAGTGAGAATATTTTTATAACAATTATTGTGGTTCCGAGGAAATGACATTATCTATATTTATTTTTAATTACTTTTCTCTTTTTGTGAAGAGTCCTGGGGTCCAAGTTTCTTGAGTAATTAAAATAATTTATATTATTTATGCTACATTTATAAACGATTAATAATGAAAAATCAATTATAAAATCTTAATGATAGTGAAATCTAAAATATACATCGAAGCCGATGATATTGCAAAATTAAATAGTATTAAAACAATGTTATAACTATGGTATTATAATATTTTCTATTTGGTGAATATTAGTATGTAATCACGATGCACTTTATTAATTAACTTCAATTGAAATTCAAAAATTAATTTCTTCTATATGTGTATTAAATAACTTTACTAGATGTGCTGATGAGGAAATGTACGCTTTACTGGTTAATACCATTGATTTGAATGCAGTATTATTTAAAAAATGTATTATTTTAATAGTTTTAATATTTTGTGTCACTCGACATTCAAAGTATTTTTCTCAATGATTTACAACTTAGATAATATCAAGTTTCCTAAGTATTTATTACATGAACGTGTTAAGTTTTCAATAGATATATTATTTATTTTTTGAAAGAATGCTACTTGCGTTTTGCATCACTTTTGTTGTCTTAAAATGCCTCCTAATAGACTGGCCCTTATTTTTTATACTCTTGCCAGTTTTGCCGACATTAAAATATATTCTATGAGCTCTTACAGAATATTTTTGACCTGTTTAATGTAAAACTATATTTTTTATTAATTGACTGTAGAATTCCAAGATGTTTGTATATTTCTACTTTAATGGCTTAAATAAAAACTCTGTCACAGAAGTCGTTTATGACCATTCTAATAAGATGTTAATTATTACATTAGAGTTACGACAATTACAAATTCTGTAAAAGTAAATTTTGAAGGTGGTTTATTAAAAGAAATAATTTTATATTATATCTATGGATTAAAATAGTGTCTTCTATTAGAATAGAATATTACTTTAATAATTATTTATTTTACCTTGACCAATGAAACTGCCAATTACTTTTATGACAGACTCCTAATGAAGATGTATATATATATATTATAATTTAAATTAAAAATAAAAAATAAAAAATATTTAGTTTTGATTCACAATTTATTTTAAATGATTACATGTTTTGGCCTCTCTGGAGACCATCTTCGATAATGATAAAATAAAAACAGGGCAGTGGCTTATATAGGTATTATTTTATCATTATTGAAGATGGTCTCCAGGGAGGCCGAAACATGTAATCATTTAAAATAAATAATGAATCAAAACTAAATATTTTTAAGTTATTAATTAAAATTAATTTTAAAATTATATAATTATGCACTTTCACCAAGTATTGTCAGTTGATAACCTTAATGTATATATATATATATAGAGGCAGAACCTCTGAGGCATTTATAAACCTAAAAACCATTTAAATGATAAAAATCATGATTATCTGTGAAAATGCAGACTATTTGTATAAAAATATTTATACCTTGCTACCTGTTATATCTTCTTAATTAAGATATGAATAAGCGTCAAACAAAGTCATTGTAATCGCAAAATTATCCATATTTTTGTCTTTAAATTTAGTTTTTCATTGCTTTTATTAATTTATTATATTACAATGCCATCACCTATGGAGGTCTAAAAATATTTAAAATTAATAAAACATAAACCAAATTTTGTAATCAATTTTACACTCAATCTGAAAAACTTTGTATTTAATTGTGTAATAGTAATGTCTCGCAATGTCATCAAAATAATGAATATTAAATATATTTTATAAGTGAAATCACCTTGTGTCAAATGAAATAAGTGTGTAATAATATGTAACAGCCGAAATAAACCAAATACAATATAATTTGATTGAATAAATGAAAAATACACAAACAAGGTTGACAGTTTTATTTAACTAGAACTAATTAACATGATTGTAAAGCATTAGAAACACATCGCAGAGTTCAGATTCAAGGCCACGAGGCCTTGGCTTTGTACCCGGCGTACTTCTTTCTGTACTTGAGGCCGGTGATCAACGTGGAGGACTTGGGATAGGCACTCACGCCCTTAAACAATGTGTCTGTCTCTGTAACACAAGCAACAATACACCATTAAATCTATATGCAATTATATAAATTGTGAATCTTCTTACAATACAATTTTATGCATTTTATTTAACTTAATTCCTGTTAACTCGACAAAGACAAAATATTTTTTTGATAAAAAACAAAGTTTTAGGCTATATTCTATCAACATATGCAGTATTCTATGTCCAGCAAAAATATCTTTTTAGATAATATCCACCTAATATTTCATAACAAAATCTTTGTTATTGTATGGTCGCTAGTCCATATTGTGGAATTTGATAATGAAATACAAATGAAATGTTAATTTTGATGAAAATAGTTTAACCAAAAATAAAATAAATCGAGAGGGTATTTGGTAGTTGTTTTCGTTGCCGTGAATGCAGGTGAGTGTGGCAGCGACCCTTTTTAACCGAAATTGAGGGATAGGTAGGATGTTCTGGCAGAAAAAGGACCAAAGTAGGGTTAAGTATGCAATGGTAATCATTGCGGTAATATGATCACACTCTTCTCTGCAGGGTTAATTACAAAAATATCTGACAAATGACAACACTAGATTAAATATTATTTAATTTTAAAAAAAAATGTTGACCTCTATCATCTATCAGCATTCAAAGTTGACGTTTTCTTTTAATGAGTTACAGTAATTGTCGGTTATTATGAAGTACCGAGAAGTGCAACTCACCCGGGTGGAACCTGTGATACTCGTGCTGGATGTGAAGGTTCGGCGGAAGGTCTGCTGATTTCATGGCGTCCAAGGGCGTGGTGGTATTCACTGGGGTCTCATAAAAAGTTACCAAATCATCTGAAAAACAAAAAAATATATATTTAAGAGATAATGTTATTTTACTTGGTACAATATGAATATGTTTTAATACATTCGGCGCACTTCCTCACTCATTCAAATACTGTTAGCCGAGGGTATCAAACTGGCGGCCCGAAGGCTGCCGATGTGCGGCCTGCGGCCCTTGGTCCGCTAAAAAAGGTTTGAAAAAACCGGTCAGTTTAAGTGTATAGGTAAATATTTTACTACGTAAGGGCAAGACATGCCACATATAATAAAACAGATAAAAATACAAGGGCGAGAAGTATGAAAAAGCCATGTACACTCAAATTCTTCAAATGCTATGTTTGTGAACTGATAAAAAGCAAACCACAGACGGGATAAAAGGTATTTTTTAAATTTTCTGTGAGTAGTTTCAAATTAATTAAGCTGAAAACATTTTTTATACAAACGAATAGTTATAAATTATAAGATACCATAAATTTATGATTTTTGAATTTTTTAGAAATTATTGAAGTTCCTTCGAGGTAGAAACGCTGTTGTCACTTCGACGCAATTACAGACAAAAGACAGACTCGTTATTCCATCCGAATGGATTAAAGAATGAAATAATACTCTTTTGTCAAACCACTGAGATTTAATTTTGAATAGTTTAGCGATTTCAGAGACAACTCTCTTTCATCGGGAAAAACTTAAAACTACTAACTAATACTTTTAAGTTTTTCCTGATGAAGGAGAGTTGTCTCCAAGCCGGTAGACTAATAAAAATGAAAACTTACTATTTACTACGTATTTACAAAGTATATTATTTCAATTTTTTAAGGTTATTTAGAATCAATTCCGGTTTTACTTTTATCTTCAGCTCTATTACCGACTGTCTCCATAGAGTTGAGGATGGAGTTTGGCACGCCATGCTGCAGGTCTTGATAGCATTCGTTCAGAAGGGCAAAGCGCTGCGCCGGGTCACTGAGGAGCGCATCGCACTGCGCTGACTGCCCCAGGCGGGTGCACGCTTGCAGCACGCGCTCTCGGGCATCCTGCGGAGGATTGTATTCCTTCAATGGCCGCAGGAATCTGAAATCCAATAAAAACAATATGAGAACCACTTTCAGTCATCTTCCTCCTACATACATTGCATAATAATACCAGACATTACTTGTGATGTTGGCATCAAACCTAAAATTGAATATGTGAGAATGATAAATTTAAAAAAAAAAAATCACATGCCATTATAAGACGTCTTAAAAAGCATGGATTTACAAAAAAATATTAAGAGGTTATGTTACTGTATTCACACTGCATAAAAACCTTAACCTTACTTTACTGGACACTTTTTATTAGTAACATAAAACCCTTCATATAATATTGTTTTGTTTGTTTAATTATGTAATAACGGGAAGGTGTACCGGAGGTTTGATATATGTATTCTAAAGCAACTGACATTATTTAACATTCTTGAAATCCGTATGAACAAGATCGGCGGCGAATAAGTAATGAAATAGAATAAATAGCTTATCCCCGGAACCCTTTTAAGGATATCAAACTTAGTTTCTATACACATCTGAAGATAGATAATGGAATAAATACCCTTTGCTGGATAATGAAGCATAAGTTGCATCGAGCTTCTTTTGGATGGGCCTCCTGTCTCTTCTAATTTTAACTTGATACGATGTAGATTTGTAGCGGACCGCGACCTGGAATTATAAAATGATTCGTTATCGAGACGTCTCGAGTGATGACAGAATCTAAACATCTAAGGATGCTATTTACATTGCGCGAAAAAGAAGACCCGAGGGAAAGCAACCTGGTCAAAACATCAGCCATCTTGCGAGAATGACAACAGCAACTTCATACCGGTATGAAAATAAACAATAGACAAAACGAACATGACATAACACACAAGACACAACGATTGTTAAACTAAACCTCTTGTTTACCTAATCAAATTATAAAGTTAATTGATGATACTCTCACTGCTTAATTTGAACAAAAATAGAATATTCTTTGTTCAAAGTATTCACAAATACAAAAATACTTTGTATTATGTAGTAAAATATAAACTATGGAAACATTTAAAAAAAAAAAAACTTTATTCAAACGAGAAAAAAAACATAAATAATTAAAGTTAGTTTATCGTTCAAATATTTTGAAGTTTGTCTTTCCAAAAATGATGTTCTCAGCATTAATATGTCAATATGTATATATTTATTATAAATTAATTGAAAAGAAAATGTTTCTAGAACCATACGTTTCAATTATGATTCATAGTTGAAAAATATAAAACTAAATTTTTGAATTAATTACACTGCATTTGATAGGTATTTGCGATTTTTTCTTAATTTTTACACAATAATCAAAAAATCTTCTGCAATCTCTGTTGACATTCAGAATAGGACATTTAAGATAAATATATTGTATTATTATTTTTCCGTGATAAATTATTAATTTCACTATTATCTTTTTGACAAAATAAAATGCACAACATTTTATGTTCTTTAAAAAATTAAATGAATTCAAATATTTTTTGTAAAACGATGTAACAATTTGTATTCTTATTTATTATTTTCGTAAGATGAATAAATGCGCTATAATATTTTTGATCATCAGATTACGAAGAGTAAATAAATAAATAAATATGAATCTTCTCAGTAATGTATAGGTGAAGAGTAATGTCTCTGATTGCGTGACTCTGGGCAACTCTCGGCATATTCTGTCCCGCTCTGCCTAGCCGCGCGCGGGCGGAGGTGCGAGGGAGCGCGCGCTAGTTGCGCGGCCGGCCGCGGCGCCACAGTCGGCTTGGCTTGTGTTGTTTCCCATCCGCCATTTTCCAGTCGCCATCGAAAGGTGAAATCCCCTCTGGATGTCCGCGACGGTTTCGTGAATCGGAGCGGTCTCCGCCCCCCGTTCGCCGCGTGGCGCGTCGTGAAACAAAAATGAAGCGTCCGGGACTACCATGACGCATCAGAACCGCCAAACGAACGGTGCCAGTTTGGAGGACTGCCACACGAACTTTTTCGCCTTGGTAAGTCACTTTTACATCGGACCGAAGGCGACTCGCTCGCGGGGTCCGCGGCGGACTGCGAGGCGCCCGCCCGCCCGTGGACTCGACCGGGAGTCCGGCCTCCATCCTCGATCTCGGAGCCCCTCGCCACCTGCGACCTCCCCGCGCCCCTTCTCCGCTGGCTAAAATTACTGAGACACCGAAGAACGCAAACGAGCGGACGAGGTCTTCGTCAGAAGAGAGTCCCGGGAGTGCGCGCACCTGCAGTGACAGTGAAGTTCAGTGAGAGGAACGAGTGCGAGCAGTGGCGGGGCGCCGACTGCGCGGAGCGCGGGAGACGCCGCCAAGAGTGTCCGTGTCTGGTGAATCATTAACGACAACGTTAGACGCTTCCCGAGGAAACGACTTCCGTCCGAAGGGTTGCGCCCGCGGGCGGCAGCGGCAGGTGCGCTCCTGCCGCGGAGGCCGTCCTCCTGGGTCCTCTCGACCTGGATACAGGACGATCGACCTCGCCGACTTTGTTTTGATCGCTCCGGCCCGGTATAGTAAGGTCGCTCGAATAGCGACGTCAGGGAAACTTCAAAGTGAGTATCCTCGACATGTCAATCGTCGCCTCAAAAAGCTGCGAGGGACGTATTTCATATGTCAAAAGCATTAGAGAGACTAATCGTCCTCATTGTGACGCAAGTGAGAAAGTTATTGGAGTGTTAGGGAATTTACTCTGAACATAACGGTCAATATCGAATACAGTATTTGTACCGATCACCTCGACGTAATTGTAGTAAAGTCACATAATCGGGAACACGTCTGTTGAAATCTGACGTTTGTGTTTGACATATTATCGTCCGATGCATCGTCGAGAGTGACAGTCGTGTTAAAAGTTCTTGCGGTGAAACTCATTGTTAGGAATGTCAACCTGCCCTCTGCCGGCACCTCACACCGCCTACAGCCACTCTTGTCAGGTCTTCTTGTGAAACAGGGACTCTTCTTCATCCCTGTTTGTTTGCTACTACATACTAACTCTACTTTTCGGTTCGAGCATTGTGCAACTCGGATGATATGTTTATTAACTTTCGGGACTAATTCGATTGGACACCTGATTATTATTATTATATTAGTATTTGTATAGCTCTCTTTTATGACCGAATGATCATTCCAAAAGCGCTTCTGAGCCGTGCAGAGGGAATGGGGCCGCTGCCCGCGCTCCTCGAGGCGCGAAGCCCCGCATAACTGTTTCATAACGGAATGCTTTATCCGTGTATACGTTCGGGGGTTCGTGGGTTCATGGGAGAACTTCATTTTGCACTCAAACTGGGAATAATTTTATTTGTTTTCGTCTTTCTTCTCGCCTGCCGCTGTACCTCGCTCCGTCTCAGGTGTCGCTTTGTTGTGAAGGCGGCCGTAAACACGCCGAGGTGCTAATCGGGGTCAGTTAACCTGAGATTTTTCGGATCGCCTCTTTTTGCGATTACCCCTACTTGTTGCATTGCAAATCAGTTAAATGATTGTGCATCCATGTGTGTGCGTATACGCTGGCATCAATTTGTTAGTTGTAAGCCGAATGTCGCAATATTCATTCTGATTTGAGATTTTAACCTGAAAGAGCAGAGGAGTGAAAGATCATTCGAGAACGCAACGCTCGACAGAGTTGTACAATGATTTCTTTCGATATTAAGCGATCTCTCGGTGACTGGCAGTCAACAAGTGCAGCGGCATCTGCCGAGTGCCAACTTTACGCTGGATGTAAACAACTCATAAAAATGAATCGCCGTTTTGGAAAGCGGGAAATTCGCCAATCGTTCCGTACAAACTGGATCGTTACGATTCGATCGTAAACGAACGCGAAGTAAAGACATCGTTAACGATGTATCCGTTGATCGCGTTCTTTACTTTAAAATAACATTTTTAATACATCAACAATAGCCTGTGTCCGTCCACTGATGAACGTAAGCCCGCCTTTCGATCCTCCGCCCTCCGCATTCAGGCTACTCCCTCTATTGTTTTGATGTCGTCAGTCCACCTTGCATGAGGCTTAATATATATACATGTTAAATATCTCGTGTCATTCGTAAGTAAAAAAAAATGCAATGAAAGTGGCTTGTATATTATTATATATATTTTTTGAATCAGTTAGATTTTGCGGTTCCATCTAATCCGACTGCGCGGAGTACCCCCGAGTGGCCGAGTACCTGTTTGGCCAAACTACATAATTACCAGCATCATTAATAATAATTGATTATTGCTCGAGGCTGCTCGTGGGAGTCCGCCATCACAGGTTGTGATGGTGACGGATAAAGAGAAAGCGCGCCGGTCGCATATCTGCCTCATCTCTGCATCTATCTGTACTCTAAGGGTCCTCCTCTTCTACATTTCAGTCTCAATACTTGTATTGCAGGACAGGCGGTTTAAAGACTTCAAATCTGAAATCAAAACAATGGATTATTGGGCATTGTGAGGCAAGGCGCGTGGAGCGCGATATACATTCAGTAAAGTACCGACGTACATAGGGATCCAGTCCATCGGTAGACAATGGCATTAGTAGCCACTGCACTTGAGAGGATGTGTAGTGGCTTAACACCCCACGTGTTGGGATCGAGGCAATTGCATGTATCTATTAATCTGCTTCTTGAAAAGATTCGGCGATGCTCTATAAATGTATTTGAGGGAAACCGTTTATTTCTTTTTTCTATTTCCTTTCTATTTCGTTTAGCTAATTTATTTTAGTTCAGGTTAGATGTATTTGTACTGAATGTATCATATATTACGGTTTTAATATATAATCTGTTTATGATATGACCTGCTGTTGCGAGTGTGGCTCAGCACTTTAGGTGTTGTGTTGATTCACCAACGTAACAATATTGGATTATAAACCGGCTTTCACTTTTAGTCCCAATGACAGATTTTGTTGGTTGTCACAGGATAACATCTACCGTAGATATTAAGTAAATATGCATTGACTTACATTATTACACTCTCACAAGCCCAGATATTTTAGAACAATCTTATTTGTCAGTCATTTATTCGTGTTTATAATATTATAATATTTCAATGTATCGCTCTTGTGTTTAATTGTAACTTTTATATACATTTTTTACAACTTAATTTACATTTAAAGTATTCTTTGTTTGTATTGATTTTTTTAAAATAATAAATATTGATACCGCTCACATAAAACGTCAGTAGTATCGTAATATTTAAAATTACAGTGAATATTTTTTATTATTAACGTCATGAGTGAAATTTTAACCCGATAGATACTCGATCGATTTTCGTACACAACACATAACAAATATGTTGTATCGTCAGACAGGAAATTGTGGTTTTTGCTGTTTTGCGAGACTTGTGGTTAGCCTAAATCTAAACACCGAGAACTTGCCAAACATGAACTGCACTGCACTCTATTTGCCTTTATACGCGATGGATACGTTCCATGCAATGCCTGACGTAAGCAAATTAAGATGCTCTTAAAATCACACAAGTTATTATTATTATTATAGTAGCCATATACTATTTCCTGGAACCGGATATGCTAGTTTTTTATTCATCGTATTTGATAAAAAAAATGTTTGAAACACCAGTATAGGAATTGATTTGGTTTTCCTTTTTTTCTATGTAAAATAACGTCAAAAAATATGATTTGTTAAACGGGAATCTAATCACTATTTGTTTTCGTAAAAGAACAAATGTCTTATGTTATTAGGTCGCCACCATCATTGTCAGAAAGTCAATGCGTTAAAAATTATAAGACGCTTGATTCATAGTTTTCTTATTCATACTTCCACCGAGATCCACCTAGACTTTACCCGCGTCACACCCGCATCACGCCGAAGGAGAGCTAGGTCTCCTTGATGATGCGATCATTCAGATTATGATCAGTTAGCAACTGATAAGTCCAGTGGGAGTCCCTCTTAACAATTGTCACCACTGCACCGAAGTGTTAAAAAAAAAGAACCGCAATGAATGCATTCGCAGGTAGTAAAGAGATGGAGATTTTATTTTTATTTTATTTTATTAACGGCCTAGGCCAATACATACGGTTTTAAAATAGAAAATACAATAAATGAAATGGTAAAACAGAACAGTATAATAGCTAAGACAATACATTTAGACAAAACATGAACATGATTAAAAAAAACAGATCTAGTACATTAGTAGAGGGATCTGCGAAATGCTGGAAGGTCCACCCCGAAAAAGTCCAAGTCACTAGGGGAGTTAACCAGTCTACACATTCTTAACATAGGAGAATAGAATCCCTAATTTGTTTTTGAGATGTAAGATAGATTCTCTCACCGAAAATAGAGCAAAAATGGTTAATGCATAGAAAAAAAAATAGTAGCCACAAAGTCTGCATGTCTAGGCCGAGGCGATTCCCTCTAACTGCATCGAAAAGGATCCTCTTTCTAACAAAAGGAACTGAGCTCCACTTGTTCGTAAGATCCGTAGTTCATGAAAATGTAATGCAGTTGACTAATATTTTTTTTATCTTATTCATGGCAGTAAACAATTCTTTGTCGCGATTTATAGTAGCTTACTATTTATTTATATTATCAATTAATGTATCAATTATACGCGTTGAAGATGTATCATCAGTTTGGTGTAATTTTCCACTTCAGTTTTTTTTAAACTGAATATATATTATTTGTTTACTTTTGCAATCTGTAATAGGACCAATGTTGTTATGAGGGCGGCGCATATCGATATATAATATTAATTATTCCAGTCCCACTCTTTGAATCATTGTCACCGGAATATTATGAACGAGCGACATCTTGACCGTCGGTGGGATTACTTTTTAAACACGGGATTAATTAATAATGATATTAATACGTGTTTTCATCGGTCGGAACACACAAAGGAGTGTTGTGACCCGATAGATAGCGCGACGAGATGTCGTAGCATTGGTATATAATCTATTTCACCGCCGACCTTTTGACTCGAATTCCGCGGCCGCTTATCAATAATATATCAATGAATCGACTGTTCCGCGACAACCGGCCGCCTTACAACAACACACTGGAGATGATCGTTTTGTTAACCGGAAACACACAAATCTCCTCGTATCGAGAAGTAAGTGAACGTTCTCTCGTAGAGTTTGAATTTAGGTTATGCTCGGTGCCGTGGCCTAGTGAGCAGCCAGCGGCAGTCCTCGCGCGGAGTGTCAAGGTTCCGTCAGACACTCGCCTGCAGACGATCTATTTATAACGTTTATTATAACCGGGAAAGGACGCGTTTTTTACTCACTTGAAAATGTAACCGATTATGTTGTATCGACTAGTATATTACAATTTATTTCAACTACAGGATAATATTTACAGATTGTGGAGAAAACTCATTTGTGGATTATATTGCGCTTATTATTTTACATATAGCTAAGCTCTGTGTGTGAAATGTTGATGCTCTGACTTCATAGCCTACAGCTCGATATTCGCGCATCATTATTTGTTTAATTCACTATAATAGCGGGTGTTTACTGGACATGTTTCGTTTATTATCGACCAACAATATTAATTAATAGGCTATGACTGCTATTATACAAAAAATACATCTAATTCATATCAATCGAGGTTATTTATAGAGCTTAGAAATCGATACAAATCATTTTTATTTAAATCTTCGTTGGGGATCGAACACATGAGCTTTCCTATGGTAAGCAAACGCTTTACTAATAAACCATAATCGTCGAAATATGACTAAGTTTTAAAGGGTTTGCTTCTACTATAGTTTATGTACAATAAGGAAATATCCTGTTTTAATATGAATCATGTTGAATAACTGTCATTTATATACATTAATTGAGGACAGGATTCCGTAGACTTGTGGAATTCCCCTGTTACCAGATTGAGAAAGTGCATCGTTTGCTGTCAGTATATATATATTTTTTATATGTACGTACTTATTATTGTATTTTAATTGATTGTTAGCGTAATTTATCAAGTTTATTTGAGGAATCCATCCTCCTTATCGGCCGGTCTCATTAAAGAACTGTTGAATCAGCTAACATTCACAATGTCTCGGAACACTGCACCTGCGTATTTGAGCCCAAGACTGTCACATATATTTTACTTGGTTGAACTTTTGGATGCAACACGGATGACTTTTGATAAAGCAAGGATTATGATGGCTGGTGTAACATTATTGGTACCAGGGTTGGGTAATGAAATGAACGTGGTTCGAATCCTCGCGTCTGTCGCTTATTTTTTTCCGATTTATTGATGAGAGAAATGTCATATAAGATGGTGTATCCCGTGAATTTGTATGAGTATCAGTTGTTACTTATTTAGGGCGTTTGCGGCCATCTTTATGCTTCGGCTAGAAAGCGTATATGTTAGAAGAAAGCCCTGAAAGCCCGTAATACAAATTATAACCAATCTGATTTGCGTATGGTCACAGTTTCTTATTATTTGCTCCATTGCTGTAGTGATCGACAATCCCTAAGCTTGTCGTCGCAAACGAGGTGCATATTTGTCAGTCGGCATTTTCGACGCCTCGCACGTTCAGCGCGGCACGCTCCAGTCTCTTGACAGACTGATGACAGTTGGCTTGTGTGGGGCGCCGCTGACGGGCGTGACGTCACGCGGTCACCTGCAGACACAATAGTCCCGAGCTAATCTCCGCCGCACAGATTGCGACATCTGTCTCTTTAATCGGGTGGCGGAATCTAGATAAACGCATCATGGCGCACCTCCACTGCATTACTGTCTCACCTTAAAACAATCAATTTGCACTTTACTTTTCCATAATAATAATGATTCCTCAGCTAGTCTAGTCGACTGTCATGCGAGAGTTTGCGGTGCAATCTCAGATAAGCTTAATAATTATTATATATCAATTCATTAGCTCTGTAATAACTGTGTTATCAATTATCCACTAATGCCACTGGTTGGTGTGTGATTGATGCCTGGCTCGTAAAATACTAACTGTCGTAGCGTATTAACGCGTTTCTGGTTTTACACAACAGTACGTGCGAAATTTCAAATAAAAAGAAGTTTTTTTTATATTATGTAAATACATAATAATTATAATTAAATATATATGTATATGTTTTGAACGATCAATCTATCGTATAGTTTATTGTAATTATTGATGAACTGTGAACACAATCCATGCAGAGTGAATCCCCGTAATACGTAAATGTCGTGACATTTCTCATACACTCGTCCTTAAATTGGTTAACATCATAGAATCCAAAAATGTTTTTTCTCCACGGTTTTACTTTTTTTAACGTTTGCTTATTTAACAGCCGTTTATAATAAAAATAAATAGTTATTTATTACTGTCCATAATACAGATTCAAGGGTGTGAAAAATATTAGGTATTTTAAAGAAGACTCAAAAATACGCGCCTTAATTGGCATTACTTTTTGGTAATATGGTCATGAATTGTATCACACAAAATGTGAGCAGCCCACATTGAGATACACCCCATATCGTCTGTCTTACTTTGCACACATCATCATCATCAGCCTGTGTCCGTCCACTGTTGAACGTAGGCCTCCCGTATGAGTCTCCATCCTCTTCGATCCTCCGCCTTCCGCATCCAGGTCACTCCCGCTATTCTTCTTATATCGTCAGTCCATCTTGTAGGGGGCCGGCCAATGCTTCGTTTGCCAGTTCTTGGGCGCCATTCCAATACTTTTCTTCCCCATCTACCGTCGTCTCTTCGACAGATATGACCTGCCCATTGCCACTTGAGTGTGCCCATTCGTTGGGTAGCATCCACTACTTGAGTTCTTCTGCGTATTTCCTCGTTTCGGATTCTATCTTTTAGCGACACTCCGAGAATGGATCTCTCCATAGCACGCTGGGTGACTTTTATTTTATGGGTAAGACTTGCTGTCAGATTCCACGTCTCTGCGCCATAAGTTAATACAGGGAGGACGCATTGGTTAAACGCCTTAGTTTTAAGGCATTGCGGAATTTTCGCTTTAAAAATGTACTTTAGTTTTCCAAATGCTGCCCATCCCAGTTGTATGCGCCTGTCGATTTCTTTTGAGAAGTTATTTCGCCCTAGTTGTATTACTTGTCCCAGATAGGTATAGTCGTTTACAACCTCTATTTCTGTTCCTCCAATGGAAATAGGATCAAAGGTCTGTGAAATATGACTATTAATCATGGCTTTTGTTTTATCCATGTTCATTTTCAGACTAATTTTGTTCGACGCTTCATTGAGGTCGTAGAGCATGTCTTGGAGCTTGTTTTGCACACAGGTATATTAGAATTATAATATTATTAGCTTATAGCACTTAAAAATGTCAGCACCCCAACAAGAATTGTTTTCTTTCTTCGTAGTATCAATCCGGTGGATTGGTTTGCAGCAACAGAATCTTGCATCTCGATCTCCTTTCCTCTCGGTCCTCCGCAACCCTTCAAGAATTGTAGCGACTTCTTATTAGCGGGAATATATAATTTAAAATTTAGAAGGTAGTCACCTGTCAACTGCCCGATTCTTTGCTCTGTCGCAGATCACTCCGCATTCCAAAGGTCCACCAAACACATGAAATGCTACATGTACATGTTTCTCAACAATTAGAACCTTGGAGGCTTAATGAATATTGTCAGCATAGCCCAAGCGGTGCCGACGACACACCCCCCATTACAGTATCATAGGTAATTGTAATTGAAACCTAATCATATTGTCATAAACGCTACATTAAACAAAGCACGGCACTGCTTTAACTGTTTTGAACTTACTCGGTTTACGCATAATATTTCGTCTTCACGTTTCCCTTTCTTTACATTATATAAAGATAATAAAATTGACAAAGAAATGAGCGCTAGAATAATAGAATAACACATTCTGAATCGAATAAAGTAATGGAACCTTTAGCTCATTAGAGCGTATTCCTGCGCGGTTAAAAGGTCGAGTATATTTCAAAGAATATAACCGATTAAAGTATTCCATGTTTTGACTTATAGTAAATAATGAATACGTAATTAAATGTATCAGAATATGAACCGCTAATGTCTATTTCCGCCTCAACATGTCACTGCACCAGTCACTAAGTGATGACCTCCTGCGATGCAGTTGCTCGCGCCCCCGTTACGTTGCATTTCCGCACATGTATCTTTGTCACCTTCGCAACGTTAACCATGGTTATCGGGCTGTCATACAAATCCACACTCCGTATTTGTATGTGCGAGGATGAGTAAGTAAATAAGTAAAGAGACAATACCTCGATCTACTATTTAGGGTGTTGTTTGTAAGCACATACTCGTACAGAAAAATTCCAACAGATGGTGATAGTGATGCCGAAATCTTATCTGTGGATTCCATGACGCCTACCATGTTACAATATGTGCTGTGGAATGTTGATCCGCCAAGGTCATAGACTACAGCCCGACATTCACGCAGCATCCATTTATTACAGGAATTCAATACGAATGGGTAGCGTTCGCGGAACAATTTTTCATTAATAGGCTACGACTGGCACTATACGGTTGAGGGATCAAATTCATACTGACATGATATTTATAGAGCTTAAACATCGATTATATTTTTTTATCTTCGTCGGGGAACGAACCCACGACCTTTGGTTTGGTAAGCAAATACATTCACCACTAAGCCATAACCGTCGTTTGCTGCATAATCAACATAAAGGATATTTACCTAAATGTTTTACGTGAATGGACCGCGATTGAATCAATTTAAATTTTCGTCTTGGCATTTCACCTTTCATTGAATGTATTTGTTGTTATTTGCGTAAATACTACACGCGCACAAACCTAATATATATTTTTACGCGCTGATACAATAACTCCCACGCGCCCCGCGCTTTTCCTCGAATACTCGGGAACCTTGTGTTTGTATTATTTTATTAAAACTCCCACAAAGGGAAGAGTTGTCATTTACTGAACTGTTCAGCTGCACGATGGACGAATCAAACGATTCAGTTGACACGAATAATTCACCTAATGATATAATACTGAATTGGACTTGCCCACCTCACACCGGAGAACAATTAATTATCCTTGATAATGCACTCATTCAGCTAATGTCCAGTGGGAGTCCCCTCTGAACAATTGTGGCTTATGCACAAAAGTGCTAATGATAAAGAACCTGAAAGATATTAGAATCGCAATCACGGGTTAAAATGAGATGAATATCGAATATAGATTGTCTCACCGAAAATAATAAATATGTGGGAGAAAAAATCAGAAGCCACAAGGTCTGCATGCCCGAATGCGCTGACGCATTTTCCTCGAATTAAATAAAAAACGACTTAACTTTTTGACCAATAGTACTGACAGTCCCAGATAATATATTTGAGAATCTGCAATCATATAATAATATTTCGATTGATTAATATCGGAAATAAAATAATTCATTCCATTTACTTCTGACTTAAATTTATTTTTTATTTACATAGACGATGCGGACTAAACGAGTAGCAAAAAATAATCCTCCCGTAATAATATTGCAAAATTTTGGTGATGTGTTTACAATTTTTATGCCGAGGACTGATATTACCGAGACAATTGCTTGTTTGGAAATGGCAATAACGGGCAATAATTGGGAATAATAATATCATCTCCGTAAGGTCAATGTTGCAATACAATACGCGTCGCCCCTCGCATAAAGGGCGCCCTGGGGCTGCGCGCGCATCGCCCACCCTCTCCCCTTCCCCGTAATTGTTTTGGCGCAAAAAGGCCGCCGCAATTGCGGAAGCTGCCCACTGCATCATATGCAAGAACACGTGGCACAAGCTGATTATGTCATTTATTGATAATTATATTTGTAATATCCTTAGAGTAATGATGGTACTGCCATACAATCACGAAACTATACATTTCTTAGTGTTTGTTAATAATTGCGATGATGAAGACGACTGTATAACCAGTTTTAATATTTACTATAAATCCACGTACATTACGCATTTGTCTCAAGTAAATGGTCCAGGGACTACGTGGTACCTTATTCAACTTGTCAGGTCAAATAGATTAGAAACAGTTTAATTTACTTAGTACAATGATGAAGGTGAACCTTGCATTACTACAAAGACACCCTTCTGCAACATCCCTGACTTGTTTTTGTTCCCGATGATCGATGTTATAATTTTATTATTTCAAGAAATTGCGTTTTTATAGTCATGAAACTGATGTTTATTATATGTCCTTTTGTATATTGGCAAACCACCTATGTGAATAACCATTTAAAAAAAATGTTTTTGCGGTAATGTTTCCTAAATACAGAAAATATTATATTGTTATGTTCCGTTTTGTCTTATCTATTGGTACCATCGTAGTACAGTTTCCGTGTAAATACGCATTTCCTATGTGATTATCTTGTCTGATAAATGGTGGTCGCCCATCAGACGTTCCAGTCTAGTGGCTCCCAAGGTGGTCCATACGGACCCCCTGGGGTCCCTGGGATCATTCAGGGGGTCCGTGGAAATTTAAAATTGATTTGGGGGTCCTTGAACATCGTTAGGGGGTCCACGGAAGGTTCAATATAAAATTATAAAAAAATTGACACATTATCATAAATATCATTAAATATAAATTAAATATGCTTGATATGAATATTGTGAAGTGCATACAATAAATATCCTAGTCTTGGACAAAAAGAAGTAAAATACGGGATGGACCAATAACATCTTAACATTTAGGAAGCCGGTTACTTCCGCGCGAATATAAATATCGGTGCGGGAAGGGTACCAAACTCGAGAACGGCTGATTACAGGAATTTAGTGCAATGGCAACATATACAAAGCATAAAGTGCGCTCTGCTTTTGATATTCCTATCGAAACAAGGATTCTGCGACCGCAGCTAAATGGAAATTTTGTTTTCATTAAAATATTCGGAACGCAAATCAATCTCCAACAATCCAAGCGATGCAAAATTGGGTGCGGAAGTTCGATTCGACGGGTTTAATCTTATATAAATCTGTGATGAAATGTGATATTTCTTAAAGCATTGTTCAGTATGTAGACCAGATTTTCTGGAGCAGGTCTCACAAAACCAAACTGTTTCTTGTATTCCTCATGGGCTTTTTTGTTACTGCACTGTCTTAAGAGTCTTTGTCTAGTTTTGCAATGTAGTGGGGCTTTAATTCCAAACGTTATTCAGTATCTATCGTGCTTGTGCGTCCTCTTTTTCTGGACTCTCGGTCAAGTCTTGCGCCTCCTACTAATTGAAAAATTAACTCTTTCTTAAGCTTTTTGTGATATCTGTTAGTTTATGTCACAACCTGAGACATCAAATGTTCTGTAAAAAGAACTGAACGAATCCTAAAGCAGAGTTTAGTCGTCAATTGTCTGGAATTCTAATGTCTGATGTGGCAGGAGAGTATGGGAATTCGGGATTTTGTCATTTCAATCCAGTATTTTTTCTCACTTTGGCTATCGATATATGTGGTCCTATCATCACTATCTGAGCTGTTGACATTATCGTCTTCGAAATATCAAAAATATCAAAATCCCAAGGAAAAGAGTAAATCAGTATCTTAGGATTCATCTTCCGAAAACAGATGGTCTTTAGATGACATATCACGCAAAGTTCCAGCCATTTTGGAATGAGTATCTTTCAGACGTGATTGTTTTGTAAAATATTATTTTAAAATGTTCAAAATTGTTTCAAAACATCAAAATAAATACTCAATATTGTAAAAATCACAAATAATGTCGCGTAAGTAGTTTTGCGCACAAAAATGCACTACAGACACATCGGCTGCCGGCCGACAACTGAGTTGTACTGAACAAATAGCTAAGTCGGCTGACCCTTGACAAAGAAGTGCAAACTACGGCAACAGGAGAAAATAACTTTAAGCAGATATAATTAATATAAATGCAGTCTACACTCAAATCTAAGAATTTAGAAGTGGGGGATACTTGGTTTTTAATAATAACTCCCCAAAAGCTATACAAACTTTTAAAACCAGTCAATAAAAATGTGGAAATGTTCGGCTCCACTTATTTGTGCGGACAGTTATTTTCATTTATTAAATAACTATAATAGTAGCAGTTTGTGAATTTTTCGTCTAAAAACTGATATCTAAAAGAGGTGACATTAACTGTCCACCCCGCAGCCAGGATTTGTCCCCAGTGGACTTTTTTCTTTTGTGATATCTTTACAGTATACTTTATATAACAATCCAGGATCCATTGAAGAATTAAAAGAGAACATGTGGAATGAATTGCATGATATTTCACCAACCATTTTTCGGACGGTAATGGAAATTTTTCAGTCCAGATTATAGGAGTGTAAAAATAAACAAAGTTTATATTTACACAATGTTATCTTCAAAAAATAAAACCCTAATTAATGTACTTGAAAACTCAATTTACAGTTTTTGATATACATTACGCGTTTATTTTTTATAGCTATTTTAAATATTAAGAGGTTATTGGTCCACAAATAGGCATACTCAAAATACCTTATCCGGCCCTTGATGTGTTTTGAGTTTGACACCACTGAACTAATGTTTTTTTTTAAAGTACCTAGGAGGGGGTCCACCAAAAGCCGAAAATCATGGCAAGGGGTCCACGACTGAAATAAGTTTGGGAACCTATGTTCTAGTCTAACGTCGGGGCGTTTTTTAACGCGACAATTCTCACAACTTAAAGAAAGGTCGCAACACGTAAGCTGTGTCTCCTGCAAAATTAAGCGCATACAGTTCCCACGATTACGTCTTCTATGCTTAACTAAATGCGTCAATAAATACAGCTGCAGGTGCTGAGCACGAGTTACAAAGCATTGACAAGTAGCGGCTGGTGTTGCATCGTAGCAACACAAAAAGCGGCTGACAGGCAGCCAAGCGTGGCTTACACAGCTGCTTGTTGCGGCTACTGGTAGCCCTAACCACTGATGGTAGTGGTCAAGTTACTCAATTAGCTCGACGCAAAATCTATCTGAACATTAGAAATGTCTCCATTGAGTCGTCAAGGCTTGTTATTTATTATGCTGATAATTAATCGATGATGGATTGTTCGGATGCCACGATTCTTGTTTATTTGGAAGAAGACTATGTATGTATTATCTGACCCTTATTTAGAACCGCTACGCACAGACCTTGGCCATGTTCAAGGCAATATGCCATCCGTTTAAGCTTTACCATACGTATCTGTATTTAATTGTGACATTTTATGTATGTACCGCGCACGACTGATATTATCACATTTCTGCGATACGACTGTTGTTGATACTAATATTATTGCGATAATATTAGTACCTTAGCGGTGAAGGGCCGGAAGTCATATGTGCGAAATTAAAGCGAGCTTTTTATGAAGAAAACAATATTGTATTTATTTCCCATATTGTCTATTTGGACAGTATTTTATAATTGTATTCCTTGCCTGCAATACTTGGTTAAGAAAAACGCACTTCATAAAAAATAACTGCTCTTCAAATACACCGTTTTGTTTTGACCGATGCGAATTTATCGAATATCTAATGCACGAAAATCATTCTTCACTATTTTGTTATTCAGTTAATGTTTGTAGGCCGCATGATACCGTGTTTCTGGGAGGCGGGGCGGGAGGGCTCACTGAAGGGCGGCGCATGAGGGGACGTCGCTGCAACAGGTGGGCGGCCGCGCGTGCGCCAACAGAACGATCAACTGTTGTTTGTTCAAAGCATCAACATCTCTATGCTACTAAGGAATCGCTATGATTATTCGTCATTTTACTTGTTTGTAAATACAATAAAGGGTATTTTTGGGCAGATATCCATTTTTTATCTGTACTTATGGAGATGTCATATTTAGTCCGTCATGTTGAGACTTGCAGACCAAAGGCCTCGAAGGATCGGGAAAAATGTAGACAACGGAGCTGTGCTGAACGTATTCTACTATTCGGGAGGAGATATGGCGTAGAGATAATACGAGGGCAGCTTGATAAGTCATTGACTTTGAATTTTCCGCGCAGTAACTTTAAATGCAACACTGCTCCCGTCAACTGTCATCTATTAATAGACTAATGAACAAGTTTGGGCCAGCTGCGCCATTTAGTTAGTGATAGACAGCTATTATACTATATAAAGCAGACAACCTCTTGAATTTTAACGGAAATGGAAGGAAATGAATTTCGCGTGTTGATTAAGTATTATTTTTGCGTAAAAATACATCACCGATGACAAAATTTGATAAATGCTTTGGGGACTCTATTTACATTAATAAATGTAGTTGTTAATTTAGACAGGTTGCATACATCTACTATATTTTATGTTAAGTTAAACCTGCATAATGTGCAAACATATAAATATAGTAATAGCTTCTGACATTGAGGGTTGAATAGATCTGGCTTCTGACCGCTGGATTCTCGCTGGTGCTTGCGACCTGTTGCCGCTCGAGCATCACAGCTGATCATCAACTCCTTTATCTCTATGATGGCGCTGTATTATCACGCGCTATTGGATTATCAAAATATTGAATAGTTGTGTGTTATACGAGTATACACGCTTTTATAAAATTATCTAAATCCAATAACGTTTTTTTTTTTTTATGTAAACGCATGCAGGAGAGCACAACCGGTCAAGACCAGTGCACTCTATGACGCTCAGCCAGGGAGGCTGGACGCTGCATGCGGGAAACGTGTGTTGTGTTCGTGTTTGTGTGTGGGTTGGGGAGATTGCAAGTGTATATTTATCTGTTTCTTGAAGAGATCCAGATTGTAGGAAGGAGGAAACAGACGCTGGAAGAGCATTCCATAGCTTACCGGTGGCATTAAGGAAGGAATTTTGGAAGATGCCAGTTCTTGGTCGACATATATTAACCGTGTATGGATGTTCGGCAAGTGTAAGACGAGTTTGTCGGCTGTGAGTGGGTGCAGGAGGAATTAGTTCTTTAAGTTCCGAAGAGCAGCGACCGTGGTAATAACGGTAGAAAAGACTAAGAGAACCAACCTTACGTCTGTGTTCCATTGATTGTAGATTAGACGTAAGGGTGTCATTGTTTATCAAACGAATTGCTCTTCTTTGAACTGAGTCAATTAAGTTTAGAAGGTATTTTGGGGCTCCAATCCAAAGGTGACTGCCGTATTCAAGGATAGGTCGGATTTGTCCTTTATATAGAAGAAGAAGTTGTTTATCGTTGAAATACCGACGTGATCTATATAATATACCTAGTTTTTTGGAAGCGAGATTTACTTTCAGCTCGTATCGGTAGCGATATAATAACAAGTAATAGAGTAAATAGATCGGTAATCGCGATAACTATAATTGTCGCTTTATATGGAAGGTCAAGGTTCACTTAAGTCTACCTTCCGTTTCTAATTGTTAGGGGGAGGATACATCACGGGTGTTGCTCATTAATGGTGGCGTTGATCCGGACTCTGATCAACTGATTCATCATCAGCCTGTGTCCGTCCACTGTTAAATGTAGGCCTCCCGCATGAGTCTTCATTTTCTTCGATTCTCCGCCTTCCGATTCAGGCTTCCGTGTGCTAGTTCTTGGGCGCCACTTCTTCCACATCGACCGTCGTCTCTTCGACAGATATCTCATTGCCGCTTGGGTTTGCCTATTCTTTGTTGAGTTCTTATGATATTCTCGTTTCGGAATATCATTTCAAGTTTATTTATTTCTTTCAGAAACAATATATTATTATGATTGAGTGCTAACGATAAAAAAACAATAAAGACAAGCAACAGTAAGTCCCAACGCTCATCAAACAGACGACTCCAACAAATTACTCCTCCAAACAAATTCGTGGAGTTCGTGTTTGAACTGGGCATCCTTTGCGTGAAATATATTAATATCCGAGGCGATGCGGTTGACCAGTCTTTTAGAGACATTTATTTTATGACATTTGATGATTATATACCAATTGAGATTGTTAATCGCTTATTGCAGTATCTGGGAAAGGGAATGGCTAGCAATAAAAAATTCACTGGGGTGGGAGGGGTACACGCTTTGTGAGAACCCTCCCTGGCCCGTCCTGTTTTTGAAGACCCAGGTGGGGACCCGTTACTAGACGCACGCATAAAGCTATTTGTTCTAGGTGCATCAGTTAGATGTCAAAGTTAGTATGCTACAGCGTGTCTCGAACTCCTTGGTAACCAGTTGCTAACCATGAAATACGTGAGAATGGGGGCTGGGGAAGGGGGATGGAGAGAAGCAGACGCCGCTTTAGGGCACCGCGCGAAGGGTCGATCGCTGGCTTCTGGAGAGCCGTCGATTTGCATCGCGGGGGCGGCGGGGAGGCGGTGGGCGGGAGCGCCCTCGCGAGCATCGATCGGGGCGGGCGCCACCGGGCACCGCCCCCCGTCCCGCCGCCTCATTAGCGCCACATCTCGGCCATGACGACAACTCTGAATGCCACCTGCTTAAGCTTTATTTCCTTCCGCGTGCTCTCGTTATTCGCTTTCTTACACCCACCCGTATGCAGAGACATTCTCTGACTTAAGGTGACCAACTTGACACCCGTCTGCATAATTGCAGAATGTGGGTGCATAGTTGATAGGGGTTGAAAAATTAACCTGGAACCAATGCAAAAAGTTTACTTTGTATAGTAATGTAGTTATTAGTTAAATCTTAGTTTTTACAACAAATGAACCCCTCAATAAATGTCTGTATACGGGCTGTAAGTTAGTTATCTTAAGCCATGGAACGACTCTGGAAACTGGTGTTAGACAATCACCTGTTTTCAACACATGCATTCATAAAACAACTCTCAATAATCAAGATGGTATAATGCTCTCTTTTGAAGGCACTCGAACAAGTTCTCATTCATGTTCTTAGCAATCCCGTAAAAGGTATTGCGAAGAAAATACTTTTCGGTCGTATTAAAACGTGTCGATTAATTTGACCGCCATACATCCCACGGCGACCTTCACCCACTTATGCAACTAAAGATTGTTCATTTTAACTTTTAATACAATCGTAATGCGCAATAAATCATTACAACATTGTTTGCGTTCAGATTTATTACAAACGGTAAAAAGTAAAAAGAAAAACAGTTAAATTCTTACATTTATTAAGATTTTAGATATATTTGTTGAACTCCGCTCGAATAGTTTTAATATTTTAACCCTTTCATTACGGCTCGGTTTGAATACAAATTATTATGTCAATTATAAAACTAGTATTTGAAGCATAAATGTACTTATTTGGTTTATTTTTATATATCACATTGTTTTTTGTATCATTTAGCTATCAGATGATGCATAAAAAACTATTCTAAGAAAGTAGCAAAACGATATATCACCAATATATACACGAATATCAACCAATGTCAACGGTCGGGGAATCTTCTGACGGCGTATGCCGACAACCGATGCGAAAGGGTTAAAGAATCCTCGCAGACAAAAAAATAAAATATATTTCTATTTCACATAATATTTTGTCATAAATATAATTTATTATGGAAGTATTAATTTTAAATGCCTAAATTTTTTCTGCCACATTGTCACCCCAACACTTGTATAGTACCAACTTTATACAGACCGATGCGAAGTAGCTATGACACGGAAGCTTTAAAATCCGAATTTTTATGTTATAATTTCAATATTCAATTTGCTGATTTTTTTCCACTTACGGCGTTAAGTGGTCGGCTTCCATTCAAAATGCCTTGCCTTTATACCTGTGAGGTGCCGGTGAGGTGCCGGGTCTCATTCCACGCATTTCCTAAAAATCTCCTTCATTTTTACACGACCTTTTCTTCCTTTGTTGATGGCATTGGTTTCCTGGATTCATATAATTTATGACACCTGTAAATATTTTCATTATTTCTTGCTCTTAACAAGTGTCAATGTTTTTGTTACAAACGTAATACTGTTTATGATGACTTCCCATTTTTATATTTTTATTATATTTTCTTATAATATACAACCTATTATACTATTTGTTACAAACGTATTCAAATCCTGCGAAAATTTACGGTCATCATTTATATCTAGAGTATGTATAATGTTTTTTTTTTAATTTTTGAAATATTAGAATTGGATCATTGTTTTTTAAATAAATAATACAAGAGGCATATGAAAAGGAAGATGTACTTTTTTCATGGTTAATGCCAATCTTCTTTTTCGTAGTATCAATCCGGTGGATTGGTTTGCAGCAACAGAATCTTGCATCTCGATCTCCACTCCTATCGGTCCTCCGCAACCCTTTTCAGCTCAGCATAAGCGCTAAAATTCATGTCCTCGTATACTTGCTGCAAATACTCCCGCCTAGGGCGCCCTCTACAGTTTCTACCCTCAACCATCCCCTCCACAATATCGCTAAGAAGACCGTCGTGGCGCATGATGTGACCAATCCATCGGGCTCGCCTCTCTGAGATGGTTCTTATTAGGTGCCTATTTTCCTTGCCAATATATAGTTGGAAACCTCCGCAGACGAACTTTTGTATCCCATCTACGAACCACCTTACTGTTGCATCCCGTTGAGAATTAAGCCCCCCTTCCTGAATTTCATCGTCGTTCGCAAATTTTCGACTTTCGTCTTTTTTGGAGACAGGAAAATCGTAAAACTTAATAAGATTCGACTCGTCTCATGATGTTGTATTATTTGAGCCGAAATCTTGAAATTGTATTTCAATATTCTTTTATTTAATGAAATAAGTAGAAAGTGTCCGATTGGCCTTGACCGGCCCTGGAGGTCGCGCCGCCTAATTAGATGAAGGTGGGCGGGGGCGGATAGCGCCGCGCGCCCCCCCGCCCGCCCCCGGGCGCCCGACGCTAATCCGCGTCACACGCGACCACTGAACGCATTCCGACGACTGCCTTCTCGACTACCACCGCCCTTCCCTGTACTTGGCCATGTTAAATACCCAATATATCTTATTTTAAATTATATTAATTATTTATATTTTTCTGCACGTATTTCCATTCAAGATACGACACATAAAAAAGCGTGTTTATTCCTTGCATTAATTATTCGTAAGGATCCCAGGGTTGGTGAAAACCTCAAAACTGTGTGCTTGAGCATGCATTTCTTTCGGCTAGTGCGCGGCGTGTTCAGAAATCCTGATATTTTATTGGAAATCGGTTTGTTTATCTTACGGATAAGAGGAGGCACAGATTGTTTGTTCTTTCTAGGAGTAATACTAACCTGCCAAAGACTATGCCTCTTGGGAGAGTGATCGGACTGTTCAACCGTATCGCCTCGAATATTGATATATTCCACTTGAGAGAAGCTCAGTTACGACATGAGCTCCACAAATTTATTAAGGGACTTAGTTTTGGGACTTTTAATAATTGTTGTTAATAATCATAAATACCTATATTTATAAATAGTTTCCTTTTGTATTATTTTATGTCAGGATCGTAATAAATAAAATTTGTATTGTTTCTGAAATAAATAAATAAAATTGAAAAAAAGGAACATACGGTCACTTAAAAATTGCTGACAGTTCTATCAGCTTCATTGTCCATGTCTTGTCCCAAGACACGTCTGCATTAACACACTTTCTGGAAAGCATATATGTTTTTCCAGGGCGAGCCGAAGAAGCATATGTGGGCGTTAATCGAGTTGTTTTATAAAGATTGGATGATTTGTTTCAAGCTTCTTAAGTCTGGACCACTTGGTCCCTCTAGGCGGCTTACCTCAATGATCGTGTTTGTTTTGATGTATCACATTTGTGAATGAATCATATAACCCCGACTCATCGAACATGCGCGTCTGCAACGTAACGGAATATTTCACTAACATTATTTTGTGGTCGATTTCTATCGCAAAATATAATTGTATAATTGTGTATGTATTTGTTTGCATAGAATATTCCAGATATATTACTATAGTACGACGTGTCCCGCTTGAGGCTCGTGGGGGACGGGAGGCGCCGCCCTACTTGGGCGGTCAGCGACCCCCGCCCATCAGAGTGGGCGGCCGAGGAATTGCGCGCTTTGATTTACGAAAAATGAACAACGTCTCACTCGAATCCCTCCCTTCTTACTCACCTGCATTAGTGTTCCACTAGATTAGGCATGTAATTTAAGAAAACCTATTTAAATATTTTTGTCGATAAAAGGTAACAAATGGCTCGATGTAGGATGTCAGACTTATTAATTTTATAATTTTTACACTCGTACAAATCTACGTGAAATATCATGTAATATGCCATTTTTCGTCAATATCGCAGAAAACGAAACGGCAGATGCTGGAATTCGAACTGCGAACATTGCACCTTTTGTTCTATTCCATACTTAGCGCTAGCACACTTTGCTAATTACGTATACCTACCAAGTTAAGAATTTACATGCATTTATAGTATTAATACGTATTATTGCAGATGGCCCTAGATGCAATTTGCATGTACTACTGTGGGCAAAGAATACGGGGAAATTCTAATTTAAAGTTCGCGGGCTGAACGATCCGAATTAATCTTATGTTCATTTTTATGTTGGCACTTGAGCAAAGTGTCATTGATATATTTCCCAAATTACATGTCCTAATACATATTTAGTAGTACCTATTCATTTTTGTTTTTATTTTGAGATAACATGTTCCTGGTTGTGCTTTGTGGACATGGATTGTAACGGGTGTGTTTGTGTTGTGTTGCAGACGGAGCTATGCGGCATAAAGTGGCGCAAGCTGTCGTGGGGCGGGCCGGGGCTGCTGGGCGCGCACGCGGGGCTGGCGCCGCTGGAGGACCCGGTGCTGGGCAGCTACGCGCGCTGCCTGGCCGCGGACGTGCTGTGCGTGTGGCGGCGCGTGGCGCGCGCGCCCCCCGCGCCCGAGCCGCTGGCCGAGCCGCCGCCCGCGCCGCCGCCGCTCTCGCTGCACGCCGCCAAGGAGCTGTGGATCTTCTGGTACGGCGAGGAGCCCGACCTGGCTGACCTCGTCTCCCCGGAGCTCATGGCCATCGGTAAGTCGCTATTATACTGCAACTCATACTCACAAATTACTCAATTGTGGTACAGCGAGGAGGCCGACTTGGCCTACCTCGCCTCCCAGAGCTGGTAGCCATATCGGTGAGTCTTTCCCCTCTTGTCACACCATACTACAGCAGGTGCATTGCACTAATGTTAGACGTTTTTCTATATAACATGGCATCCCCCGTGTAATTAAAGCGACCTCGTTTCGCCGAAATCATCATCTGGATGCGTGGTGGAAAGATGATGAGCAGTTTGCCAAAGCAAAGAATTTGTCGAGAGGGACATTGACATTTATTTTACGTAAAATAAGACAGACAAAAGTCGGTCCGCTGCCCGGGACAGGACATTCTGTTGCGGCGCTGTGACGGTGGTAGTGAGTCACTGCTCTGAACACTCATAGCGGCCACCTGACGAACTATGCCGCTCCACATGATAGGTAGCGACTTGTCAAACAAACAAAATGTCGCTTAAAAGCGCCGCGTCTTATAACTCCCAAAATCTAAAACTTAGACTAACATTTTAGATACAAATGAATATTTAATATAATAATAAACAAATAAATAATGTATAATATAGATGTTGATTGAATCTGTAAAACATGTATAGTATGTAGCCGTATGTACTCGTATAGTAGCCGAAAATTTTGATTTGCTCCTTCACAAGTAAATGAATTAACTACTAATAATTAAATATACATAAACTATACATAAAATTCTTTTTTCAACGCGTCAATCCAAACACAAAAATAACGGCAGAAGCGGGATGCGAACCGCGGACCTTGGAAACCAACTATGCCCAGGTATTCATACCGCTCAGCCGACTCGGCTATTACTATGCCTGGACCGACTCACGTTGAAACTAGTATTTATGTCATTGTTATCATCGTATGATAGATGTCGCTATAGTATATATTCAAAGTATGTATATTTTTATTTATTATTCAATCAGTCATCATTTATTCACAAGCTTAATATTATTACTTTCCGACAGTCTATTTATTTTAGTAAGTACCACTCGGGTCTCGAACCAAACTATAGACTGAATGGATGAGAAACGACTACTTATAGTTCCGACTTGGACTTTATAACCAATCATTTACCTGTGTTACTGATGAATAATTTTACCTTCTTGATATTGTCTCAAGGAGACATTATTATATGGATTTTTTAAAATTTCTATTAGAATATTATTTTATTATTTCAATATTCTAATCTACTTTTATAGATCATTTACTATATTACAATATTATTAATAATTAAATATACATATACTATACATAAAATTCTTATATGTATATTTAATTATTAATAATATTGTAATATAGTAAATGATCTATAAAAGTAGATTAGAATATTGAAATAATAAAATAATATTCTAATATTTTTTTTTAAAAAATCCATAGAATTAACTACTATTTAGAGATTCAATATAACGCTTTCTTATTTGCTGCCCTTTCGCCAAAATCGCGCGCATACCAATATCGATTATTCATATATGTTCACTGTCATAAATGTGTGTGTGGCCATCTCTATCTGTATCCACTGACACTGGGTTCGTGTGAACATGTCATAATGGATCAGCCGAGTGACCGGAGTCCTCCAGCCGCCCATAGTCACCGTCTTGCTCGGCTTTGCTATTGCGGACGTTTTTTACGCTCGCCGCCTCCTTTCTCTTTTGAAACAGAGCGCTAAGCCTAATTAGAGATGCCAAAGAAAGTCTCGAGCGCTGAACAACGAAAACTCTCAACTCCTACATTAATCGTTACGAATATCCACATTATTATGCAATTATTATTATGGTTACTTTATTATTTACGATCATACGAGCGCCGCGTAGGAAGAATACCACCTTTATTTTTGTGTTAAATTTGTTTCTAGAAATTAAAAAAAAAATGCACTACGAAACCTCCCGTTTCAACGGATACCTTATTCACCGTTTTTATTCAACTGTGTTGGTGGATATCAAAATTGATTATATCCATAGTGGGCAAGAAAAACTGATGACATAGGATGTTAATTTGAAAAATAGAATATTACTATCAGAGTTCTATCTAGAATTTGAAATCAGCATAACGTGTCATAATTACTTAGTATTTCACGAATAAAAATATTAAGTTATATTTATATAAATAATTTTGGTATTTATTATACAATTGTTCAGTACGCTTTTCTAAAAGAATGTAAACTTTGAACGTTTGTAAAACGAAATCAACACCAAAACAATATCAGTTGTTTGTTTAAGTGTTGTTATTTTGATTTTCAATGCTGTTTAAATTAAGGATATTATTAGGGCGTCCGCCATCGCGTATCTATAAATACTCCTTCACAATATTATGGTTTTATTGAATGTACTGCTCGGTGAATACAATGACATTTAATTCCATTCTTTTCTTCTCATATCTGGAACATACGGTCATCAAATTTTGCCTCCATTCAGTTTTGTAAGTTGCCTTGCTTCTCAAAGGTCCACCTGGGAACATAGTTCCCGATGGTCTCCAGGGAGCAGAAAGGACGGCAGCGGAATATTGGAGACATATTTTTGGATGATTTGTTAATCGGGTTTGTAAGGAGATCGGCTGATCACCCTGACACTCTTAAAGCCTGGAGTATTTGATCCTAAGAAACGGCCCCACCTGCATTCATTCTATACACATTTTAAAACACTGATAAGGTGTATTTGGCACAATAATTTTACCAAAATAAAGTATGTCTGGTGTGTTACAAAAGTTAGTCGGTACTTGTGTCAAAACAATGTGCGGTGTTTGGTGTAGGGAAGTGGGACACGACTCGGGCGTTGCAACACGACCTAGCTTAGTCGCTGCAAGAACACTGCCTTCAACCAGCTCCAACAACATCACCATCAGGCCAAACGAGGCTTCCAGTAACTCATGATGTCTCGTGTCATCGTCCCAACTGCTGGTCCTCCGCCATCAAGACGAACTTTAGTGAAATATTTCAAATTAATTTGTAATAAGTTAAGAAGCATTGTAAGGGTACATTGCATAGTGTCACTGTTGGTATTCCCTCCTAAGGGAAATACATTTTAAAATAGGGAAAAAAGAGGTATTTTTAATAAAATATTTCCAAGTTTATATTATTATAGTTTAAGAATTGTTATTATTCAGTTTCACCAATACTTGTTAGTTAATAACCCTCAACTTTATGTATTTGTTTTATCTCTTTTTTATAATACAGTCAACAAGCCTCCTATTACAAGGTTTTCATAAGATTGGATGATTGACCCGATACTCCGTGACCTGGACCATTGAGTCCTAATGTGGTTCAACCCAAAACAATAATGTAAGGGACTGTTATATGAAAAATCGCCGGTAACAGAAGGGTTGATTATTCGTATTTCAAAAATGTTTGAAATATATGAAGATGTGTGATTTGAGACAATAAAAACATTTGGTATTGCTAACTAAATGTACTTCTTATTTAATCCATTTACTTGAACTAAGTCAGATAAATTTGAAACATTATTATATTTCGTCTTAAATGGAATACTTATTTTATGCATTTAATTCGGCAACATTATTATAACCGGAAATACTTGTACGAAATTAATACAATTACGTTACATTGGATAGATGACACCGAGAAAGGACCAGGAGCTGGTCGTCCGCCAGTCAGTCGGGAACCCAATACCTTACGTATCGTTTTACACCAGCAGCGGCAACTTGACCAACATATAGTCGCATACATCACCTCTACCGTGCACAGTTACTCCTGTTATGTCTCATCAATAAATTACAAATAAACTATATAGTTGAGAAATCGCCATTTTTAACCCACGACATACTAGCAAATTACTGTTTTAAGTATATTGGTATACAGTCAACCTTTTCATTTCTAACGGAGAGTCTTCCTACAGTATTTGCGGCAAGTATTCATATAACGGTCCCTTCTTTGTTGTAATTTTGGGTTGAACCATCTCTTAGGAATAAATGTTTCAGGCCTTGGGAGCATCCGGCTAATCAACCGATCTTATGAAAACGTTATATAGGAGGGTTGACCGTATTTTAATTAGCATACTAATAGAGCTATCATAAACTGGTGTTCATTTTCATAACGATTCAAAAACATTTTTATAAATATAAAACATTAATTTATTTCTTTATTTTCTGTCTCCAACATGTATCGTTTCTTTGAAAACACGATCATCATTTCATCCAGCTGTGATCTCAAAATGTCTGGTTACTACACCTCTAATGCACAACTTGAAATTTCATGATTTGCACAAGTTCAGCTTTTAAAGTATATAATCTATCAACTGTTCCACCTGGCAGGTATATAATTTGAATAGCAATTGGTTTATGAAATAGTACGCACTGCATTGCTCATCCCGCAAGGTCTTCCGCGAAGTGCATCGCCGGGAGGGCGGGGGCGGGGCGCAGGTGCCACGTGTAGCGCCCCGCCCCCGTAGTATTTTATTACGCGCGTTAATTGACCGAACAGTGCAGAATCCAACTACGTACACGTACAGGCAACATGGGATGCGCCGCCATCATTCAACAGGACGATTGACTCCCGTCCGTGAAATCATCTTCATGGTTATTTACGTATTATTTTGTCAACTTTCGATTTATTCATGGTTCAAATTTAACATCTTCTAAATATGTTTATATCGTTCACTTTTTGTTTGTTAACCGAGCAATTCACTTAAAATTGCATATTAATTATAAGCCATCATTAAGTATACTTGGAAGGTACAGTAATATTTATATTACTGTACCTTCCAAGGACAAGCATGACCATATGGTCACAGTGATTACTATTGTGTACTTACCACCCTTACTTTTCTTCTTTTTCTATCTAAACATGGTAGTTCATGACTTAATTTCGGTTAATGAGGTTCTCACAGTTATCTTGCATCCGCGGCAACGAAAACAAGTAACTAATACCCTTGAAAATTTTGTTTTATTTTCTGTTACATTATCATCATCAAAATGGACATTTAAATTGTTTTTTTTTTCATCATTAAATTTTACTATATGTGACCCTGTAAGAAGAAATGTAACTGTACAGTAACATATACATTTTGTTAATAAAACATTTTGTATTTTTTTAAAAGACGTATCAGACTACATGCTGATTGAATGTAGCTTAAAAAATATTTGGAAAAAAACTTGTCTATATAGTGGGACGAATGAAATCTATTTTTTTTTTATATAAACAAGGTTTAGCGAACTGTCGTGTTGTGATCTATAATACAACAATATCACTCATAATTATTTGTGCGACAAATATTTTTAATAATACATTGAACTTGAATAATGGGATGCGTTTTGGATTGGTCACGTGTGAATAGTCCCGCCGCAGGATTTGTCACATCTCCGGTTTATACAATACAAAGGTGCGTCCTTTGCTCGGCATCCCTCTGTGGCTCCGGCCTCGGGCGGCGACCTTGCCCCACATGCGCCCCGCCGCCTGCCGCCTACCGCGCCCCGCCCGCCGCTGATCGATACGCCGCTGCGCCCTCGGCGCGCGCCTGGGGGCGGCCGCGCCCGCAAGGTGACGCCACTGACGAGGACGACAGAGGATGCGGATGAACCCCCATGAAGTCCCCCCCACGAGCTGAATTTCTTCTGACCATTATTTCGACCGCCACACACTCCCTGACAATTATCAGATTGTTCGCTCTCCCTAAGAATAATACTAACCTCCGAGAAAACCTGCTGCTTTTTGGGAGAACGGTCAAAATGTTTAAGGTATCACCTCGAATGTTGATGTATTCCAGAAGGGAAGCACAGTTTAGAGATGATTTTACGAATTTATTTGTACAAGTAATTTTTGGAATCTTTTATTTTTAGCGAGCTTTGGCACTTTTTATAGTATATTTATGTGAATGGTTTTATTGTTTTATAATATTTTTTTCTTCCGGTTTTACCTCTTGAAATCAAAACAATGTTATTACAAAGCCTTAGTAAATTATTTATTTGCAAAAATTTTAATAGATAGATAGGATTCCCGAACTAACCACGAATTAATGTATGAAATATATATGTACACATAAATATTGTTGGTACATATCGGATGCAGACAAGCATACGCAGCAACGATGCGTTTATCGACATTCCAACCTTACCAAGATATCAGTGGGATTCTTTTTTTTGTAAAGGTATTATTCAACGTTACTAGTATTGGAATGAAATATTTTATTTATACTCGACACTTCCCATTAATATTTATAAAATATTAATGGGAAGTGTAGACTGTTTTAACAAAAAATGGAATTATACATAATAGCTATTTTTAATTTTATAAATAAATTATGTAACATAGTATTATTTGTATATACATTTTATAAGCTTACATTGCAATTTTATATAGCCGATACAGAGAGATGTACTCGCAAATGAAAATTGAGTGGAAAAAATCGATTAAGGAAGGCGCAAAACTGTAAAAATGTTGGCAATCAACGAAGAAGACCCAGCAGTGGGTGGGATATGCATTGAACAAGCGAAGAAAAATGAAATAATAAATATTTATTTATGTACCTTATTTTTACACGGATCGCTTTAGTATGACCTCTGTTTATGAGACTGCAGTTTCGACTAACTCGTATCCTTCTTCAATCCGTCGTTGTTGTTGTCCAAGTTGACTCTTAACAGTGACGGATTGAAGAAGACTTCGAGTTAGTTGAAACTGCAGTCTCATAAACAGAAGTCATATTCAACATGATGCATGCAAAAACAAAGTATATAAATAAATATCTATTATTCATAATGGATCTCAAAGTAATGCTAAAAACATTGAAAAAAAATGTTCGATCTGTTTAATCCGTCCAGTTGAGTGTTCACGCGATGACCCTCTGCGGCGATGCACTTAGTCGTGATGCGCCGGAGCCAAACCCCGAGGGAAGCTTTACTTTCTCCGCAGGCCTACATTCCTGCATTCTTACTTAATCGACCATTTGTTTGTGACTCAGATTCGTCCCTTTCGAATAAGCAGTCAACAGCCGCATCATGTGCCTGCGAGGAACAATATTCTTCATCCGGATAACCCTTTGCCCACCTTTTTCCCGTTCCGTGTTGATATCCAGATGGGACACATAAAAAAGAAAGTTCGCAAAAGAGAAAAAAAATATTTTCATATACATAGCGCAACAAGACTGATCCTAGACTAGTTTCGTCGATGTTAGTACAGTACAAGTGAGCCTCGAGTTGCCTTCTTGGTAATTTTTTAATGGATCGCGCGGATCGTAAGAATTAGTGGTTAGCCGCTGGTGCGCTTTGACCAAGGAATGCATAGAGTAGTTGGGATTGGTGGCAACAAAATTCCCATATTCAGTTGGGCCTATTCATCCAGATCATTATAGTCGCAGGTTGTCATCATCGATCGATCTCGCGGGATCAATAACGCGCTCGCCGGCGGCGCTATTTCAGTGGCCGCGCGACACGCACGTTCAGAGGTGCCAATATTTAAGACGAAACTGGACGTGGCGCGACTAAAAATAAGAATGCGATTATCGATCATCGCCGCTAAATTCTATACGGAATCTCGGGCGCGCGATGACTCCCAATGTACCGGTACTGACACCAGCACCACTAGCGGGGGCGGCCGGGGTTAACGCCCGCCCGAGGGACCACCGCTGCATTCTTGCCCGCCGCAGAGCGAACCCGATCGTCCTTTTGTTTTCGAATACCATCATTATATCTTGGCGTTTCCATACGGGCTTAGAGACTGCATCTTACCTCGACGCACCACCTTAACATCATTTTTTGTGACCCGAGCTTCACAATGCCAAACAGGCGATTACTGTAGAAACATATTTATGATCGTATTTATTTAATAGCTATTTTTCGGAGAATTTTTATCAAGTTTTAAATGTACTCTGAATGCACCGCATTCTTAAAGCAATAAAATTGAAAGAATCACATACAACATTACTTTATATTCAAAATGTTTATGGAAAGCTGACGTTTCCTTGAATGTATGGATCCGGTAGCACTATTATATTGGAGTTTTATGACTGGCGGTCCTGACGAGTCGCCCTTCGTCCATAAGCCGACGAATACGTACGTTTACGCGCTTCGATCGCTCCTGGGGGCGCGGGGCGGCGGCCGCCGTTCACGCATATCATCGCGCGATTCCATTATCGACTGGGGCGGCGCCTGAAGTGCGTGCCGCTCTCTTTGTCTTTGTTTACCCGATTGTTCTCGAACGCCGGCCGCCGGCCCCGGAATATGGGGCAGGTTATGTTTTCATTGCGACGAAGATGCAAATGCTTCTTATCGAGCACTAGCGGATTGTGCGCGGTGTTTCTCGTAGATTTTTAGCGTTACATCGAGTTGTAAAACTGTTTTAATGATACAAATACATTCCCGGATGCACAATTAACAATAAGCAGTAAAGGCATACACAATTAATTTACATACACAAAACCATACATATTAAACTATTTAGTTTGCAGTGATTTTAAGATCGTGGATGACATTTTAACTCTGATTTACATACGAATGAATTGTAATGCAACTTCCACAATACGAATATGTAGTTATTTTAGTCGACAATAAAATTTACCTGCATCCAAAGAAATCAACTTTGATTTTATGCGTGACAAATTAAAAATAACTCGGATGATTCCCATAACACCCTCGAGAAGACGATCTTAGCGATGATCCTGGCGATCATGGTCGTGGTCAGTCTTCCTTCGCACTCCTTCGCTACAGATCGTCGGCGCGTGTGCACAACTTTTAGCACGTGCACGGGATCGATCAGCAAAAACAACATCACTGAGAAGTCGGTGCAATTTGATTCCAAAGGACTCACCTTAATTTTTAGTTTTCCACTTTTTGACATTATAGCTTGTTACACCATCTTTACTTTTTTAACAACTATTTATAATAACTAAGGGCGGCTCTTAACTGCTTTGGCGTCTAATAACATTGAGCATTATCCTTGTACACTATAAAGTTTTATCCAGATTCGCGCGCGAGATGGTCGTACACTTATTATTTTTTTGGACCAATATCGCGGTGTATATAGAGGGGTATACATGTAATACGTATAATACATTCCGTATACACGCTCACCTCGAATTAAGTTAACTGTTAATTTTAATGATATTCAATATTTCAAAAAAAACATTCTTTTAGCGTGTTTTTATATATTTCAGTGAAAATTTGTAGCAACGCCTGCCACTGTGCAGCGTTGATTAGCTTACTGCCCCCGGCCCGAGCCGCGTCACGCTAATGTGTTGATATCAATATCGTCAGGACGCGATGTGAGATGTACTGACGGTGCACTTGTACCGCAATTGCAGCCACATTCATTCAACATAATCACGTATCATTGGCTTACTTTAGGGGGTGCATAATCCAGCACTGGGAAGACTAACCCAATTATGTATTGTACGTAATTAATACGAGTTTTTGGAATAACGTTCAACAAAGCGTATATATAAAATAAAAAGCTTTCGCGAAAGCTCACATCATTTGATCTTTTATTATTTAAAAATAAAAGGAAAATGATAACAACATGTTATCTCATTGAATATACAGTCAATCCTGTAACGTTTCATTGTATCGGATGATTAGTCGATGCTCTCGAGGTCTGGAGCATTTAGTCGGCTAAGAGGCGGTTCAACCTAAAATAACAACATAGATGGAACCGTCACATGAAAAATCGCCACGAAAGCTATATGGAAAATCATCGTTACAAATTAAAATTGCGTTCGTTAAAGGGCGGTTGATTGCAATAGCAATGTTTGCATCGTTGTTGTTATCAATGTGTAATTTCCTTGACTGCTTGAGATGTCGTTTGTCTTGTTCCGGTGCAGGCGCCCCGGGTCAACGACCTCTGCGAGCAATGAATATTGCATTTAGACCGAACGAACGAACGTAGAACTAGAACACGAACGAGAATTTTCATTTAGCATAAATGCACCCTTGGGGAATGTGTCAACGTACTAGAGACATCGGAATGGATAAATTTAAAATACGTTATATGGAAAGGAGTTGATGACAAAATCACGCTGAAAATATTTGTATTAAAATTACTACCTATGACGACCACCCTTTTACTCAACTTTCACCTGTGCAATTTATTTCAGCTTTATATTATACTTACACTAACAAGTTTTCGATTCATTACGTTCATTTTTTTTTTGCATTGTAAGTGTTTCAGACGTTCTTACTGAAGTAAAACGCATCAAGAAGTAATATTATTTCAATATATTTTTGTACTAATAAACTTCAAAACGTATTGTTTGCGTTGTGTTCAAGAATAATGTGTATTTTTCTATTTATGGATGATAAATAATATTTTCTTTTTAATGCAGTTTCAATAAACTTACTATATGTACATATGCTTAATTTATTATTGAGTCGTCGAATTTGTGCCGACAAAATAATACGAGTATCTACCATCGACACTGAGCATGGCGTAGTTGGCTAACTGACCATTGCTGGGAGGCGGAGGTGGAGGTTCAGGCGCTCGTCGTTATCGCCGACCGCGGTTCCGTTAGCGGTCCCGTTAGCGCGCGGGTTGACAGACCCTGGGAAGATCTGAGAGAAGCTGACAATACATCATGCACTAGTTACTAGTGTTACCCTGGAGGGTGCATTAGGTCTTACGACGTCAAATAGACACGATCAATATCTAGATATATTGATGCTCCATCTTTTGCTCAACATTGATGACCCGTCTTTAGCCCAACACAAGGTCCTAGGAATGGAAGATTACGTTAGGTTATTTGGTGTACTTAAATACGTAAGTTAAGCTGTTTCCTATTATTTCCAAGATCATCTTAGTAAACTATTTTTATTTATTAATTCAGTAACACACAAAGCACATTTACAATAAATTAATTATTTGATCTGTTGTATAATAGACAATGATGGTTCAGGAAAGTTGTTATATGAATTTTCAATATATAAGAATAAAAGTTGAAAGATGTAATCCTGTATTTGTTAAGGTTGAATTGCATCGACAATAGTCAATATATATTAGTTTTTGTGAAATCACCGTCAACAATCGGTTGCATTATTCTACTTTCAAATGACGAATTATAAAATGTGAATCAAGCGTGGTTATGGTTCGAAAATTTAAATATTGATTCATAGTAAGCAACAATTTTACAGGCCCAGCAATAACACATCACTGAACAAAATATTTTTTCAAAAGAAAAACCTAATTTCTTGATCTAGTAAGAAACTAAAACTTCAGTCAGTCATTCATTTTAAAAATATAACAGAATAATGTTTTTTAATGTTGTATCTTTGTGTTTATTTTAGTTGCAGTTAAATTATAATAACGTTCAAGGCTTAAATATATTCATGATTAAAAAATGAAGTATTTAAACACAGAGTTTTTCGATTCCATATCTGAAAATGTGTCGTTAATACTCGTACCTCCCAGCGCTTTAGGGATTGTTGCCTCCGATGTCGGGCGGTGCTTGCTGGCGGGGGAACAGGTTTGGGGACAGACTGACTACAACACCATTCAAATGAGCCTAACGATCTCGTGTATGAACACAAACACATTATACTGAGCTCCCGCCGCACTATTTATACTATAAAAAATCATAAAAAAGTAAATCATTCTCAAGATATGTTAACATAACGTATTTCATGTTTATAAATGGTTGAAATAAGCTATCTGTAATTTGAAAACGTTTGGATTTTTTAGGGCGCATTTAGACCAAACTAGCATTCGCACATTATATTACCAACTTCTTTTATTTAACTTTGTGTAAACGGTAAATCCGTATTCTGATTCTTATCTCTGTACTTTTTCTGCGGTTTTTTGTACGAATTTGGTGTTAAGAATACATAAATTATTATGTTTTCACAGCCAGATTTGGAAGGCATTTGGATTGAACCGTGTGTGGCGAATGTCTTCTCGTCTCCGATTGTTCAGAGATCTTCTTTGGGGTTATTCAGCCCCGAAGATGACCCCTACAATGACGGTTGAAATATCATCGGAGAGAAGAAGAAATTCGCCACACACGGCTCAACCCAAAAGCCCTAATTTCAGGAAATATACATTATTGTTCGTGTTATACTTCTATGTTGCTTTGTCTAAATGTATCCTTCTGTGTCGACGTATGGAATAGTCGAGTAATAACAATAACGCACCTTCTCTGAACGGTTCAACATCACTTTTATTCAGGTGCGTAATGCTGCACTCGTTTCTTGTATGGTGGCCGGGGGTCACTCACCCGCCCAGGCACACGGACTAAAACAATCTCAAAACGCGACACTGACGAAAAACTACGATTATCAACACGTAGTAGTCATACTGATCATGGTCTTGGACGAGTATCTCGTTATGTTAAAATGGTGTGATCGGTCGGCCACGCTCGACCTTGAGATGAATTGCTCTCGCTGATTAATTGTCGCGGACAACAACTGTAGGGTTCTAGCTCTGCCTTATGACATCCTAGATCCTCTGAGTCGGCCGAGTGCGAGCTGCCTGCAAGGTCAGTCGGGCTGCTGTTACATTGTACAAGACTAAACTTGTGAGAATGCTATAAAAGTGATCAGTCATCAGAACATTAATACGATTACATATATGAGTATGTTGTTCTAATTGTTGATAATAGACCTTGATAGGTTCGAAACGCGTACAATCATTTAAACTAAAATAATATGAAACAAACATTAATATTTTAAACTTGTTTATTTGAATTTTAAATTAAAATTTAGTTAAAAATATATGAAAACGTACTTATGTAGCACGATTTCATTAATTCCTGCTTCGTGAATACATTAAGAATAACATATCTCGAGGATGGCGATCTCTCCCAGAGAAAATATTTCCTTACAATGACATCAAATCAGTGTCAAATCAATACAAAGACATCAAGTATTGTTTATTTTAGCTAGGTTTTTCTTGTATTATTTGTATTTAGTTCCTTTCTACATGCGACACATGACGATGACAGAAAAGTGTACAGCTTCCTGCAGGCCGACTTTGTCAATAGTGAAATGTTATATTTCCATTCATGAAGCAATGTGATGTTATTTTACGAGGCGTACAGAGAGAAGTTGCGGACGAACGGTCGGCTGTGACGTCACAGCCGCCAAGAAACACTTCCGTTATCTCTTGTACCTGTAGATTTTAGTCCTCTTTGATGGACGTAATATAGAAGAATATATTTTGCAAATCTGACTGGAGTTAGTATAATTTGAGTCAAAACATTTTAAAATAAAATCACAATTTTAATGTTGATGCATTCAAAAATTCATGTGGCATATTCCATTCAACTGGAAATGCAATAAAAATATCAAATTATGACTTTATCCACTTTTTCATTTGTATCCATTTTGTCCTCTAGTGTTTGCGGCTACTTTTCTCATAACTGTCCCTTCCATGTTTTTATTTTGGGTTGAACCGCCTCTTAGGATTAAATGCCCCAGGCCTTCGAAGATTCGGACTAATCATCCGATCGATGAAAACGTTATAGGAAGTTTGACTACTTTTTTGTTCATCATCATCAAATCTTCCTGCACTAATATGTACCATTTTAACATCTGCTTTCCGCATTTAACCTCCTCCTGCAGCGAGTCAACCGGATACCCCATTTATCAGTTCTTATGTATCTTTATTTTTATGAATGTATAAATAATTATATGAATACTTATATTTTGTAGTATTTTCATTCCAACGTTAAGTTATATTTGCGATTGCATCGAAAGCAATTTTGGTGATCGTAATTTTCACTATTCGCCGGCCCAAGTAAAGTAAACTGGTTTCGGAACTCACTGAAGAGAACATCGCGAAGACATCCGTCACCGGCTGGACGTCCGCCTACCTGCGGAGTGTGTGTGTGTGTGCGCGCAGAGGAATGCGAGATAATTGGCATTGCACATGAAAAGGACGTATGCGCCATTTTTTCTTGAAAACTAATCGTGGATGCAACGCAAAACCGATATTTTCTTCAAATTTCTGTTTATTATTTTATTTAAATATGTTGTTGACCTGACATTAACAAATGCCCTCACAATTTTGTTATTATTGTGTGTTGCGTAATATCAAAACTCAAATCATTTACGGTAAATAAAAGCCCTATGACAAAGTACGAAAAGGTATAACGATTTAAAATTAAAAAAAAAATAACTGAAATGTCTTTAAGCCGTCAACAAAGCATATTACTAGTATATCATAATACGAAATATCAGCTCAATCATATTACTAAAGTTACAAATTACCAAGTCTGGCTTAGTACTAACTATGCATAGTTTCCGACGGTCTCCAAGACAAGATTAAGTAGCAGTAGTATTTGAAGTATGTTTTGGGGGGTCGTTTATCAGCCCTTTTGTGGATGATTAGTCCTACACTTCCAAAGCCTGGACCATTAGTTTTATGATGTGACGATAGCGAAAACCAACGGCACGCTGTTTCTAACCATTCAAGTGCGATCTGCGCCCAATGTTGCGTTGGTGATCGCACGAGAAATGGTGTTCCAGCATGGTACGATCGTTGGCCACTAAGAAATAAAGCACAGAGTTTCGAATATGCAAATATACATTGAACATGGAATGCCCAAAGGTAGGTGATATGATGTATGCAGTTGATTTCACACGTGAGCTGCTCAATAAATAGCGTTTGATGAACCAGCCGATTGAGGGGGGAGGGCGGCGCGCGCCGCTGTGACGTCACGCGGCCGCTGTGACGTCAGACGTCAAGGAGGGCTCCACTACAGCACAGCTGCCAGTGATGATCGATAAGAACAACTCCTGAAAACACATAATTACAATATTAATATTTCAATATGAGTTTTTGATGCGATTTTCGACTTTCTGTTGTTCGTCCGCTTACTCTGCTCTCCACGCTTATTTTTGGTATTTACTATTTATGTATTATGTGTAAATTTATCCCGATTGTATGCGAGTGAAACGTCAACCCCAGCTTTATCAGTTCATGTGAATGCGCGATACTATAGACCAGTGCTCCGCAAACGGTGTGCCGCGGCACACTGGTGTGCCGTGAGCTGGATGCAGGTGTGCCGCGGTTAAATTGAATGTATTTTGACATTTTAGTATAGAATAATAATTATTATTATTATATAATTTTTCAATGTTCCTCCAGCGCCTGGTGCCAATTGTTGAAAACTGCGCAGTATGCTTTGTACACACCATGACCGCACCAAACTAGTCATAAACAAAGAAAAATGACCCTTATGCGCATCGCTAAAGACTCATGCCCGTGCGCATGCATTATAACGCATTTGCACTAGTGACGGGCGAAGCATCTTAGTTCACGTGCACTCGTCTGCCATTACTGTCGTGTGCAGAGCTGTCACTATTTTTACATACCAAAGTTAAGGAAACAAGTTTCCACCACTTACGATAATTGCCATTAATTGTGTTGTTGAATTGTGTGTGGTTAGCCTTCTTCGTGTGATACATATTTAGTTTTATACCCCTTTAAATATGGATAAATTTTTACGTGGAAAAGATCCGAATGAAGAACCTAGCACAAGTGTTACAAAAAAACTAAAAAAGATTGTTTAAAGAAAGTACGACGAAGACTATATTAAATATGGATTCTCGTGGTGTGGTGATGAAATGGCTCCAAAGCCACAGTGCATCATTTGCAGCGAACAGCTATCAAACGAGTCCATGGTACCCAGTAAATTAAATCGCCATCTACATTCAAACCATCCCAGCCACACCAACGAAGACAGACAGTATTTTAAGAGGTACTTAGAACAAAATAAGAAACAAGATATTTATGAAATCGGCCGTTATGGTTTCTGATAAGGCCTTAGGAGCTAGCTACCATATTGCAAAATTAATTGCACCTCAAAAGAAACCACATACGATTGGCGAAACACTTATTAAACCAGCATGCATGGAAATTGTTCGACTTATGCTTGGGCCCAATGAAGTTAATGAAGTGAATAAAGTTTCGTTGTCTGCTGATACTGTTAAAAGACGTATTCACGATATGTCAAGCGATATCTTAGGAACACTGATTAGAAAACTGTTACTGGCTGAAAAATTTGCGCTTCAGATCGATGAAACAACCGATATTAAAAATAAAGCAGAGCTGATCGCTATTGTACGTTTCGTTGACGAGGACTTTATAAAAGAACATTATTTATTTTGTAAGGAGGTTCCAGAGCGAACTACCGGTGAAGAAATTTTTCAAGTGACCGATGATTTCTTCAAACTTTATAATATTCAATGGAGCAATTGCATTGCTGTTAGCACGGATGGCATTGCTGTTTGCACGGATGGCGCTGCGGCAATGACGGGTTGTAAGAAGGGCTTTATCTCTTTTGTAAAAGAAAAAAATCCGACCTTACAATTTACACACTGCTGCATACATCGAGACGCATTGATGGTCAAAAATTTGCCGGAGGAACTTTTGAACACGATGAATGAATGCATTAAAATTGTAAACATAATTAAATCGGGAGCCCTAAACTCGCGAACCTTTGGATTACTCTGTGCAGAAATGGGAGCCGAATATGAATCCTTATTGTTTTATACTGAAATTCGTTGGCTATCCCGAGGCAAAGTTTTGGTTAGATTGTTTGAGCTTCGTCACGAGGTGCGTGAGTTCCTTTTAAATCAAAATATGCCCGAACTATATCAGCACCTCGATGATGATTACTGGATAGCCAAACTTGCATACATGGCTGATATATTCGAGCATTTGAATGAACTTAATAAAAAAATGCAAGGTCCAAATGAGAATATATTGACGAGCTCCGACAAATTACAAGGGTGGAAAAAAAACTCGAACTTTGGCAGAAAGAGTTGCAAAAAGGATGTTTGGAAATGTACCAAAGGAACAACCATAGTACAATTGAAAACAAACAATTAATTGTGGATCTGGGGCCCAACAACACTTAAGTATGCTTCAGCAGAAATTTGATCAGTATTTTTATTCCATTAATACGGAATAACGCGATTGGATTCGAAATCCTTTTGCAACTAATGCAATAATTTCTACGGAAGCACTGCCTCTGCAAATTCGAGAGGAATTTACAGATTTAAGTAATGACATGACTCTAAAACTTCACTTCTCCGAAGTTCCATTAGATGTTTTCTGGATTTACGTTAAAAAGAATATCCTCGCATTTTCGACAAAGCAATCTTAACACTACTTCCATTTTCGACAACATATTTATGTGAGCAAAGTTTTTCAACGCTTGTATTAATCAAAAATGATAAGCGGTCATGCTTAAAAGGTCTTGACCAAGAACTTCGGGTTGCGCTGTCAAAAATCGAGCCAAATGTAAAACTTTTGTGTTCATTGAAACAAGCGCAGGTATCACATTAGTTTAGTTAGCTTCTGATTTAATAATAAGATTTTACACACAATTCGCGCCTCCGCCAGGGCTACAGAAAAGACGACATTCTGATATGTGCCCGCCCAACTGGAACCAGAAGCCGCCTTACACAGTCAACAGCCCACTCCCGTTTATCCAACGACTTTCCGAACGCCAGCCCTCATATGACGAAGCCTCAATTGGCGGCAACCCTGCACTGGGCGAAGGAAAACATGCGCGATCAGACAGTTCTCTGCATTGGCGGAGCCAAGAAACATCGAAGATAACGGAGGAAGATCGGCCGCCGCCGACAGAGAGGCAGGGCAAGGATGCTCTGCCCCGGCAAGTGCTGGTGACTCAGGAAGATCGGCTGCCGCCGACAGAGAGGCAGGGCGAGGATGCTCTGCCCCTGCAAGTGCTGGTAACTCAGGAAGATTGGCTGCTGCTGACAGAGAGTCTGAATAAATTCAGTGATGTGCCCAGTGTTAGTTTGGGAAACATTATTTAGGGAGTCCGTGAAGCGTCCGCCACGAAGACCTCCCGAAGTGACTTTGAAGAACTTGTGTTCAGTGTTTGTTTGTGAAACATTGTTCAGGGAGGCCGTGAAGCGCCCGCCCCGAAGACCTCCCGAAGTGACTTTTAAGAACTCCCCACACGCCACCTAAAGGTTGAGGCGTACGATGGGCTATTCTAGTTAAGGCCTAGTCGTAGTGCACTGTAATTGTTTTTTTTTATTCCAGTAGAATGTTTCTTTTAATTTTTTTTTTTAAATGTTTTTATTTTCAAGTAATTTGTAACTTTTGGGCGTTATTTTAAGGCCTTCGCCCTCTGTCCCGACGACTGGCCATTGATTGTCAGTCTTAAGTATAATTTTGTATTTGTATTTTTTATGTTTTTTTTGTAATATTTTGTATTTGTATTTCTTATGTTTTTTCTGTTATTCTTTGTGTAATGTTGATTGTGTAATTTTGTGTAATGTTGAATTACATATGTGGGCATATAGACTAGCGAGCTTAAGATCGTTTATCGCGGTTTTCTGTCTCTGACGGAAGGGCAGTTGACATCAGCATGATGTAGTCCTTACTTACTGTTACCGAAAACCTCGACAGACAATTTTTCGTCTTGTATTTTTGTCGCTTGCCACACCTTTATGTATGTGGCCACACTGGGGCGAGTCACATAGTTTGGCCACCGGCGTCGCTGCTGACCGTGCGCATGGAAGTGTGGACACAGTCAGTGGGTCCCCAGCCTTAAGCGTGACAAGGTTCGCGTTGCGACCGCGCGGCATCATACCGCGTGGTCACAAAGCTTGTCATTACAATCTATTTTTCACAATAAAAACATATTTTTTTCGTGAAAAATAGAATCTGTGCTTCAAAAAAGAAAGTCTTTGTCTGCTGCCCTGCTCCTCATCCTGCCTCACGCGACTTAATAACGCCCCTCTTCTTTTGAGAGTAGGATGTTAGTATGAATACTTTTCCATTAAAAACAAAAAAAAAATGTATCAATTTAATACGTATATATCTTAGCTTTTGGTGTGCCGCGGAATTCTAGGAAAAATTTTGGTGTGCCGTAGGTGAGAAAAGGTTGCGGAGCACTGCTATAGACGATAACATAATAATTAATTAATTAAATATACATACTATACATAAAAATCTTTAAACGAGTCAATTCACTCAGAAAAAATATCGGTAGGAGCGGGATGCGAACCGCGGACCTTTGGAACCAACCTTTTTGCCCAGGTAATTATACCGCTCGGCCACCGGCCATTTCTTCCGCCTTGAGCTGATATATATTATTAATAATATATATTATTACTTTCCGACAATCTATTTATTTTAGTATGTACCACTCGGGTCTCGAACCGAAAGTAATAATATTAAGCTTGTGAATAAATGCATTCTGATTGAATAATAAAAAATAAAAATATACATACTTTGAATATATACTATAGCGACATCTATCATACGATGATAACCTTATATAGAAGATCCGAAACGAGTCAGCTCAAGGCGGAAGAAATGGCTGGTGGCCGAGCGGTATAATTACCTGGGCAAAAACTCCTGCCGATATTTTTTCTGAGTGAATTGACTCGTTTAAAGATTTTTATGTATACTATACGTATATTTAGTTAATTATAATATTGTAATATAGTCAATGATCTATAAAAGTAGATTAGAATATTGAAATAATAAAATAATATTCTATAGTCCATCCAATATAGGAAGAACCCTATGACACATTTATTGCCCTGTGCTAAATATTGTCCGATATAACGTTGTAAAAACGTTCGCTACCTATACTAATTTTATCAACATAAACAAAAGCCTCTCTTCTTATATATAATAAGTTATTTAGGTAAATATATCACAATAAAAACAAAATAATAAAAAATATATGCATATTGTTACAAATTAGAAAAAATACGGCAATTTGTAACTATAATACTATAATATCTGACGCACGTAGTAGGCCATGTCACATTACTGCGAAAACCAGTGTTGGGGTATAAATAATCGTATTTTCGATTGTTTTTGTAAATACCTAATAAAATTAAATATTAGAATTATTATCAATTATAAGTGAATATTAACAGGTTTTAAGAGACATGTAAAACAAACTATAAATAATAATATTAGTAATATGAAAATTATGAAGAAAAGCAAGTGTAGAGATAAATATTAGCACATAACCTTAAAAACACATATTTTAGTCGGAATCCGATAAAGCAGTACATTCTAAATTGTCTTCGTCACTATTGGAATCAGAACTACAACTTTCACACACATTTATAATCAGGTTCTGTTCACTTAAATTGTCAAAGCGTACATCGCAATCCCAATCTGCATAATATTCTCTTTTTGTTTTGTCCACCACTTTTTTCCAATCTTCTGCCGTGACATTGTCACATGCCTCGTTCAATAGAGTCAACATCTTGTTCGCTGTGAATGGTGGAGACGTGTTATTTCTAGCCGCATAACCTAAATGTAAAAAAGGAGTAGGAACTTTGTTGATTTGGACAGAATGGTACGACGCGTTGTCCATTACTATGGCGTGAGGCTCATGTAAATTTGACAATAAGGTCATAAACCAGTGTCTGAAATTATCAAAATTCATCTCTTCATGATATTCTGTCGTTTTAACTGACTTAAACGCCAGAAGACAATTGGGCACAAAACCTTTTGACGTTCCGGCATGACAAATAATGAGGCGCTGGCCTTTTCCTTCAGGAGTTTTCGTCCTGGATTTAGCCGTGTCGTCGGTCCATATTTTACCAACAGTATGATTAGCATTGAGCCAAGTTTCGTCGAGAAAAACGACTTTCTCCCAATTCCTAATGCTCTTCATTTGCCTCAAAAAATCGCATCTTTTCAGGGAAATATCCGTGCGCTCCATTATAAACTTTCTTTTTTCACATTTTTTATATTTGAAGCCAATGTTTTTCAATACCTTACTAAGAGATGTCGCACTGCCTTGAAATTATCCGACTGACTTTAGAGAACCTACCAGTTTAAGAAGTGTTGGTATTTCGTTGCGGTCATAGTATGCACACACGTGATTCCGAATTGTTGCCAAATCAAAGCTATCGGGTTTTGTTATTGAGCATTTCTTCTGTCGTTTCTTATTTGGTGTTAATAATTTTTTCTCTTCTAATGAAGATTCACCGTATTTCTCCTCTGTGATCCGAGACACTGTAGATTTACTGATTCCTAGGAAATCCGCGACCCGATCTCGAATGTTTTCAACAGACAGCAATGGTCCACCATTTTGTTTTTCTTGATGAAAATAATCACGCAAGCGTACGACAAATTCACGTGATTCACTGCTGAGAATAGTTCTTTTCTGTCTCTTCGGCATTGTAAAAACACAAATATGATTCAATGAAACAACTTTAACAATACTAACAATAGATATAATAATTACAACAACAAAAAACACGAATCGATCGAAGAACAACACGCTACTGAAAGTCAAACATTTGTTCTGATCCGCCATGAAGCCGCCATGCGGAAATAGAGTTTATATACGATTCACTTCGAATTCAAATTCGATTTTTTTTCGAAGAAGAAGAGAAAAAAAATCGACCTAATCGAAATAAATATTTTTGCCCCATCCCTTTTACAAGGGGCAATAAATGTGTCATAGGGTTCTTCGTATATTGGATGGACTATAATAAATAATTTAAAAAAAAAAACATAAAATAATTAACAACTGACTGACGAAATTAATTGTTCACTACTTGTTATCATAAACCTTTATAAAAATCAAATCTGAATGTTTGTTTGCGATCAAGAGAATGTAGTGTCCTCACAATTTCACAATTTACCGCAGCGTTCTTTTGGCGGTAGAATCTTTAACCTTTTCGCCGCCTATGACGTTTATAGGCGTCATGAACTTTTCACAAATTTTTAAGCTTCTTAATGTTGTTTTGGTGAAAATTAGATACATTACTTTATTAAAAATAAAATCCATTGGAATTGATTCGAAAACTATACGTGACATCTCTCGTATTTGTTTATATAAAACTATATATTATTAAAAAAAAAAGTATTTCTAACCTAAAAAACTATTTACAAATTCACTAAAAGGAACTGCGTACGAAATATTGATTGATTGTTCAGGATGAAATGGCGTCGTTTGTTAGTAAACATTCGAAACCGAATATTGTCGGCCGTCCTCGGTGCGATTTCGTAATGAAAATATTGTATAACGGTAGTGTTGTGCGGGGCTCCCTGTCACGGTGACAGCAGCGACACAACTGCGCCAGCTCGGTAACAACTATGACTGTATGTAGTCTTCTTGCCTTACATCTGTTGGATACCGAAATATTTAGTGTGCAACCCTTGAGCGAATTATTTCATGTAATTTTTAGTGATTTTAATACATCAACAGCAAAAACAGTTAAATGTCGCTACTCGATTAGGAAATTTTTAAAGGTTAGTCTCGGTTGTTAATGATATTCGAGATTCATTGATAAATCAAAGCAATTTGAAGTTTTGTTAATCATAAATAATCTGCAATCCATAAAACATAGATGTTCAGTCTGTTTACTATGCCTTTTTTTATGGTTTGCAGAACTTTCTCGATTGATCCCTCCTGCACGTATTTATTAACGTCAAAACATCCATGGCATGATATTTGTCTATTTAAGACGAAGAGTTAGTCTCTAGTTTTTTTTATTGACAGCTCAGGAAAATTTTAGAATTCCTTGCACTATCTGTGTTTCTTTTCACATGAAATCTGAATCTCTTTAACCCATTCTCCGCGTGCGGCGTCTATAGCTGTCATGAGCTTTACATGAAGTTTTTAGCCTCATATTACAGCTTTATTTTAATGTTGTAATGATCAAAATTATCTTACTATTTAACTGAATATAAAATATATAGGATTGCATTTAAAACCTATAAGCAATATCTATTATATTTGTTTACTAGAAAATGTATTACAGTCTACAATTTGCTCAAAAAGTGCCGCATCAATAAACAATTTAAAATCCTCTCAATATCTACATGTGCGCAATGAATACACATCGAGTCTACACGGTGCGTTCATTCAACTCTGTTGAGCATTATAAAGTCAGAAAAGGCCCAATATTTGTATGTATATATGTAATAAATAAAAATAAGTTTGTTATGCGAAAATAATTCAATTGCCTGCACTTCACGCGTACAATGGATGAAAACATAGGTAATATTATGGAGGTATCTCGGCTCGCGTGCGGCTCGCGGGCGTCTCTGAAATGAAAGTGCTCTAGGTTGGAGTGCGGGTTATCAAGAACACCGGTACCGGTGTTAGCCGCCCGCCGAGGGCCCCCGAGCGCTGCCGGACGCGGCCGAGCGCGCCGGCAACGCCGCAGTCAGCTGCGACGATCCGCACATTTGCGCTCGCTTACTTGTTGGTAAACGCGGCTGGGACGTCGGTATTACAGTTAGTCTGAGTTTTTGAAGCAGCCCGTTGTAAATGCTCGTTTTAAAAACGCTGTCGAGTTCACGGGTGCAATGCCGTCCGTGTTGTCGGATTCTTCTTAACTGAATTTGAATGAAGACCTTCAAAAAAGGTTCCTTCGTCCTTTCTAAAGTATTTATCCTAAAATTTCGCCGTTTTTGTTATTTATTTCAATGCTCATAAAATGATGCCGCTTATACTTGTCATTTTCATGCATTTATATTATTTATTTATTTACAGAATCGAAATTCCAATTATTTTTTTTACAAATATTTAGAAATATAAGTATACATAACCATACAATAAATAGAGAAGATAATTATATGACTGTATTATTATATAGTTAAATTTGCTATAAAAAACACTTTTTTAGATTTGTTAAGAAGATTTTTCTTATATTGTTTGCGGCGATTTTTCATTTTACATGTGCCTAAACCCTTCTATAACGTTTTCATAAGATCGGATAACTAACCCGATGCTTCCGAGGCGAGGACCATTTTGTGCTAATCGAGGGTCTAATTCAAAATAACAACAAATAAACCATATATGAAAAATCGCTGCAAAAACTATAGTAAAAATATTCGTTACAGATAATAAAAGAGTGTGTTTTAGGAGGGTTGACTGTAATACATTAAATGGGATTATGTATGTTGGCATAAATGCCACAAAAAAACAATAACTCAACGTGTTCATTGCCAAGTACGCGTGTTCAAGCTTTTAGCACAAAGATTTTTTTAAAAACATACATCAACTACACACAGTATTCCATTATTTATTTTGCATCTTGTTAGCTTGTGGTCTCGACTGCTTCAATAACACATAATTCACTACAGGTAGATTTAGCAACGGTCAAATTAAAATGTGACAAAATTTAAAAATAAACTTGTCAAAAACATAGTGATAATTTGACCCGGTAAAGGTTGGCGCACTTGGTTTTTGTGGAGGATTGTCTTTTCCTCGGTAGCACTCGCCCAGGAATGCGCGTCGCCCATTTCTCGCTGACGCCGCGGAATTCTCACGGTCTGCTTTATCAGTCAGTGGCTGTCAAGTGCCAACATGCGCACCACAATCTGCTTACCTTTTGTAATGCTTTTAACACTATTTTATTAGATTTATCTGTAAATATGAATCAGTTTGTGTAATTAAAATTCAAGCATATTTTGAATGTGAATTATTAAGAGCAAAGCTCGTAAAGCTCACTGCTGAAGTTGTGTGGAATATGAATTTATGTATGAAGTGTTTCAAAACGTACAGACTAATGTAAGGTACAGTTTTTTATGTGTGACCTTCTTTCGAGTATTATATATTGGAAACATTATGTGATTATATGTACTTTAAAAAATCGTAAAAAAATAATCGGACTGTGTCTTACGGTTTTATCGAGTAGTCATTCTAATATGTAATAATAATTTATATAATTAATAAATAAGGGAAAATATTGTAGGATAGCCATGTAAAACTTGCTGAATAAAAGTGTGCCTTTGTGTTTCTAAAGAATCAATTATAAATAAGAAACAATTTTAGATTGTGATAATAAAAGTAGCTTTAATTATCAAATTAAGTAACGGTAAAAATGATAAATTTGCTCTAAAAACTCTTAATCCGAATAATCAATCGAAAAAATAATCTAATAAACGTTTTATTGAGCTTATTTGAGTAATAAAGCTTTCGTTGTAAACCTAACGCACGACCACTAAACAAATTATAGCATTACTATATTTTGGCTCCTGTATAAAAATAGGAATACTACCTTTAGCGTATACGTAGAATGTAATATCAATATATTATTTTACATAAAAATAATTATTACAATAAACGTCATGAGTTTGATAGCGACTGAGACTAGGTTGATTTGATCGCGGAAATGCAGTTTTCCTGCAATGACAGCGGCGCTCTTCACACGCGGGCAGCTCGCCAGCTGCACGTGTGGCCTCCGACACCCACCTCGTTTAGTCAGTTTCTTGGACTATAGGACTGACTGGTGCTGGTCATCACAAGCATCTCTACTAAGCCCAAGAACACTTGTTGAGGCAAGGTCACACTACAAGATACTCATAATATCATGAGCTTGTGTCCGTCCACTGTTGAGCGTAGGCCTCCCGCATGAGTATCGATCTCTCAGTGTCACGTTGGGTGACCTTTATTTTATGGGCAAGACCTGCTGTTAGATTTCACGTCTCTACGTCATAAGTTAATACTGGAGAATTTATTATTTAATTGCCTTACTTTTAAATTATTGCGAATTTTTCGCTTTAAAAATGTGCTTTAAGTTTTCCAAATACTGCCCATCCCAGTTGTATTCGCCAGTCGATACATACTTTATATCATATCAAATGTAATAGTTTAGTAATTTGACTTTTTGACAAGTACTCCGCGGCTGCTGTCGGTACATTATCTTGCCTGTCCGCTTTACATGCATTACTATATGCAATCTTGAGATGATGCATCGGGCGGCAGGCGGACACCGGACCATGTTATTTGTCGGCCGGTGCGCCAGGCGACTCGGGACAAGACGATATTATAATACTGTCGTTATCGATCGCGATCGCGAATGCCTGATCGGGCACTGCGAAGGTATGCGACAGCATGCCCTTCAGGGAAACTGACTGTCCATCTCAGCGAGGGACATTGAAGAAGAGACATTCTGAAACTTCATGAAACTCTTCGTGTCGATACAATGACACCATTCTTCAAATGTAACTTGAAGTCAGATCAATTTTATATTCAATATATTATTTTAATATGCACTTGCAAAAGACTAATGGTTACACGTGTCCGTGGTTCTAAGTATTTTTTTAATGTTACACAAAGTGATATATTAAAACAACAATATGTACTCGTTAATTTTTTAATTTTTATTAGAATATTATTTTATTATTTCAATATTCTAATCTACTTTTATAGATCATTGACTATATTACAAATATTATTACTTAAATATTAAACAACAATCCGTGGTTTGAAACCTTGGAAACCAACTTTAAAGTTGGTTTCCAAGGTCCGCGGTTCAAGTTGATTTTATTAAAACAACAATATGTACTCGGTTAATTTATCAATGTGATTTGAAACTTAATATTAATAAACACTGAAGTTATTTGGTATTTGTGTTATTATCGTGAAAAAAATATTGTTTCGATCATTCACTACATCACCGATACTCTCTTGAATGGTTTCAGAAATGTAATAGGATTAAGGATCAGTTCTTGGAAATTGACTACAATCGGAAATATTTTGTGATTTCTCTTGAAATATGTCAAAAATACACGTATGTATCAGGTCGTACATCTCTTTGTTCTTATACATGGCTAATTATTTAAAGCATATGGACGTAATAAATAGTCGCAATAAAGTCTGTTAGTTGCCATAATCCTTGCCCGGTCTCAAGTCGTCAGCTTTACATTCCATAGAACCGCTAAATAGTAATGTTGCCGAGGGTTTTCTACAAAACCGGGGCTAGAAGAATTGACAAGTGTAGTATATTTTTGAATGTATACTAATCAGTTTTTACGGAGGTCGGGTAATTCGCCAAACGCTCCCAAAGCCTGGAGTACTTGGTCCTAAAGGACCAGCTCAATTTAACACACATATTCGATTGATTGCGCCTTTTTGATAACTCTTTTTGGGTAAAATATTCATACGTTTTATAGATTATCATTTACATTAAGCATTATTTATTGTTAGTCTGATAAAAGATTTATGAATATTTAGGTATAAAATAAGCGCATCATATATTTAGTTATATGTACAAATATGTTTCTTTGTTAAAACGTATCTTTAATAGAAACATTAGAGTTAAAGTTATCGATTCAATAACGTAAAGCGTCTCTTTCACCAACTAAATTCGGATGATATTATTAAAAATGATCAGGTACCTAATTATTTAATCTAGTATTCCACTTAGTTTTGTTATAATATGTTTGATTATTATCTTTATATCTCCAATACCCCTCGTGTTCATATTGCAGTTTCCGAGATAAGATAACCGCAACACGCATAATGATGCTAAACGATCGTAGTTTTGAATCGGCAGTCGTTTTGCACTGCTTTGAGATAATCACGCGGAACTCCTCTTATCACCGAGAGATAACAATTATTGTTATTGTGACAATCACCAAAATATTGTTATCTGTAGACAGTTCCGTTAAGACGTTTTATTGGAAAATAAATAAAAATACAAAATTCCACGGACCTATTTTGAAACAATATTAACAATTAATAACATAATGGGGGTTTCAAAATTTTTATCGTTATATCAGTAAAGTGTTGTAGCTTGAGTAAATTTGCAAATAAATTTACGTTGCTCGAAGAAAAAAAAGGTTGAGTATCATTTTTCTGGAAGCTTATTACAGAAAAGTGCCCCATTGAAAGCGGTGGACATGACACATGTGTCACATTTTATTGCTATTATTATATTTAGTATGAAATTAAATTATTCTGTTAATTATATATATAATCGTGTCGGAAACAACAGGGTCAGATCCTGTCTGCCCAGAAGTGGGCGACGTCGATGGCGTTACTTCTGGCCATCATCAGGTCTTCCTGGGTGCAGCTATTCGGGCACAGCGCACACTCCAGAAGGTGTGACAGGGTCTGCTCCACGCCGCAGTCACATTCAGTCGGTCCGCTGTAAAACTGCCAGGCCCTCATTTGTGTCCTCGTCTTGCATACTCCGGTCCGAAGTCTGTTAAGGGACCTCCATATATTCCACCCTTGGTCATGTCCAGGGGCTAGGTCCTCTTTCGGGGCAATCCAAGTATTCCCCTCAGTTGCGCTTCTCCACATGTTCAGCCGCAGGGTGGCCTCAGGTATCTCCAGTTCCGTTGTCGACTGTAGGAAACTTCTTCTTGATTTGAGCCGTGTAGTTATCTTTTGGTACCCAAACATAGGGTGGAGTGCGTCGTGGGTTGCTTTGGTGAGTTCCCTCTTGGTAGTAACTTCTCGCCGTATGTTTGGTGGGCAATGCCCGAGAGTTGATATATTTATTGGGGTAGGTTTTAGGCACCCCGTAACCACCCGGCACGTTTCATTCAGAGCAATATCCACTTTCTTGGTATGGGCAGACCTCGCCCATTCTGGCGCAGCATACTCGCCAGTAGAGAAACAGAGAGCTAGAGCACTTGTGCGGATCAGGTTTGGGTGGGCTCCCCACTTCGTACCTGCCACTTTTCGGAGTAGGTTGTTTCTGGTGGACACTTTTGCTTAACAGACTGACAGTGTTTCTGATAAGTGAGGGTCCTATCCAGCTTGACCCCTAGGTATTTAGGTGTGTCGCAGTGCTCTAACACCAAGTCGTTCCAGGTAATGTGCAGCTTTCTCTTGGCAAGTCTGTTATTAAGATGAAAGGCGCAGACTATTAATTGTTTGTCTATTTTATATGTACATACTCCTTTATTGAATTATTTTAAATATATACAGTCAATTTCAGTGGAATGCATAGTTTAATCGGCAAATTTGCAGAAATAGAGTAAGAACAATGAAAAAATTAAAATCAATGCGAAAATGTTCAATATTATAATTTAAAAAAAGGTCGCTAGCAAAGGGTTTTCGCAGCGCTTAAAGGGTCGCACCAGTTGCAATCGTCCCAATAAAGATGTTCTGCGCGATGGCGGCGGCGGCGCGCACATGGTCACGGCCGCTAGCAAGTATCGATCGCGGCTCCCGCTCCCTCGGGTACGTGAGCTTACCACTTACCACCACTGCGCCCATGATTACCTTACACTGTACTCGACAATGGTATACACTCACCGAGAGGAAGACAATGCAATTAATTTGTCTATGAACCTACTGTTCTACTGGCGAAATCGCGAGTTCAATCTCCGACAAAGGTTTAAAAAAATCCTTATTTTGTCTGTTTTTTTGAAGAAAAAAAAAAACCCCGATTAAACAGAAGGTTATGCTAGGCATGACAGTCGATATTGTAATGTTTTCTCCTTAGATATTGTGATTACTTAATTATAATTATTTTTAGCTAAAATACGGATTTTTTAATATTTTTATTTCACAAATATTTAATAACTGAACGCTTTTCATCCCCCCAAGAAAACATCGTTAACAGTGACAAATATCTCTAATTTCAATAAAATTTACAATTTGAACTGTCCAGTTTTAATAAGAATCTTCAGTTAATAACCTTAAGTTCACATAATATTTGTACATAATATTTATACAATCAACCCTCATGTAACGTTTTCATAAGATCGGATGATTAGCCTGATGTTTCCGAGGCTTGGACCATTTAGTCCTGATAGGCGTTCAACCAAAATTAACAACATAGAAGGAAACGTTATAAAAAGAACTGACGCAAACAATATAAGACCAGTTAAATGTTTGATTTTGTGACTATAAAACAAAACTTGTGTTATTTGTGTGTCAAATTTCATGACATGTTTTTATTGATGCAATTCCTATTTTCCTTCCGAATTATGTCTCCATTTGTGCTGAACGCGAAGTCGTTGACACTAAATATGTCAATACTTAAGAATTCTTGATATTATGAATAAAAGCAATAATATTTTATGTGCCTTTACGCCATTAATGTTATTATTATTGTTTGTATTCATTATTAATTTATTTATAAACGTATGAAGATTAAAATGAAAAACATATAAAGAAAAATATGAAAAATCTCCGTTACAAAGCACAAAAAGTTGTGCGTTACAGGAGGGTTGACTGTTGTGCGCAATAGTTGTGGGGCACGTCTTCATTGCCTCCTCTCCCCGCCTTACCGGGTTGCGATGTCTTCAGCGGCCTCTTGACTCTTACTGTTTTCGGTCAACTACAGTTACTTACTCGACGTGACAGTTTTCAACAGAGCTAGTAAGTAACATTTGCTTCACTCGCGAAGAAACATTACTGTTAAGTTTGGATTATTTTACTACGAGTACATTCTTGCGGATAGGTACTGCTGAATGTTAGTAACGTTCATTTTGAAGGTTCTCACTCAGGCAAATACATTATATGTAAACCCATTCATCGAATTCATATGGACGCATATTAAATATGTACTCGTAATCGAAAAATATTATTACCCTATTTGACTTTCTCGTGATAGTCTTCGATCATAGGGAAGTACAAAATGTATATATGTAGTCTGATCACAATTAAATGGTTGTGTGCATATGGAATATTCTTGGAGTTCAACTGAATTGGTTGATGACGAAAGTCGTCCCGTTAACAACACCCGATCATAGTGAATTCCTGTTAAAAATGAATGATGCGTGAATGCTGAACTGTAGTATATGACTTTGGTGGATTAATATTCCACAAGCGGCGCTTCTACTAATGACATTTCTCCATCATAGTATGTCGATATTCTCATTATGCGTTTATATTTGCCGGCGGTCATAGCTCAATGGTCAAAGCGTTTGCTTTGCAAGCCAAAGGTCGAGGGTTCAATCCCCGATAGAGATTAAAAAAATAAGGATTTTTAATCGATTTCTGAGCTCTAAAATACCCCGGTTGGTGTGAATTTGATCCATCACCCGTAAAATGCCAGTCATAGCCTACTAATTAAAATTGGTGGTAGACGAAAGTCGTCCCGTGAAGACCGCCCATTCATAGTAAATTCCTGTAATAATAAAGGATGATGCGTGAATCTCGGGCTGACGTCGTCTATGACGTTGGCGGATCAACACTCCACATGCAGCGTTTAGCCATATACACCATGGTAAGCGTCATAGAATTCCGCAGATGAGACTTCAGAATTATTATCACCATCTGTCGGTATTCTCCTGTATGTGTTTACATAAAAAAAAAGTACAGGCCTTGGAAGTGTCGGGTTAATCAACCGACCTCTTTAAAAATGCCGATTTAAAAATAGAACTAATGTGCCTTGGATGGCTGCCTCCTTGAAGACCCTCAGGAATCATACCTATTATCCTGGTGAATGTCCGAGTGCCGAGATGTCTTGGGGCATTAACAGCTGACAGAACTGAGTGGTATAAATTTGTGGTTTCAGATATGAAACGAATAAAAGCATGTTTATACCTCCTTTGCAGAGGTTCCTGTACCGGTGGGGTGTAGTGAATACATTATTTCACTTACAAACTTTTCTCGGCGTTTTTGATAATCATATCGAGGAAATTGGCTTTTGGTCAATTTGTATTTAAATGGTTTAGCAATTACCTTGCCGAAGTACACTTCCAACCAGTTGTCACCAGCGCAAGAGCAGCAAGCGTAGACCCGGCAGTGGGCCGATGTTACGCACCTCGCGCGGGGAAGGGGGGCGGGGCGGGGCGCGTGCGAGTCTCATTGAAACGGCGGTGACGTCACGCTTGAATGAAGTGCCAAAAATGGTAACGCCGGCAATGAGACCGGCCCTCACCTGCACTCTACCTGCGGACCACCTCTGGAAGATTAACAAAGTGTGGCATAATGTATTGTATATACACAAGTTATAATATTATATTATGTCTGAAGAGCGATGAAACCTCCATTTCATCAGCAAAATAAAAATAAGTCCTTGTACAGTTAGTTGGTTGCTTGTGAAGTCTTTTGAACATTTTTGAAGTTTTAATTTTACCAGGTTTATAGATACACAATAAAATGGTATACTATATATGTTCATTGTATATCAATGATGTAGTATATTATGGAATATAATATTGTGATATATGTTTTTTTACTGTCAATATAAATATTGGATTTGAGCCGTGTCAGTGCCATTAGAGATGGATGACATTAAAACGTAGAATACTGAAAGATAATCCTACTATAACTTAGGCAGTAAAATGATCAGGGGTAAACTTACAATATTTTTACACTTTTAGGAATTCCAATTTTATATAAAACCATTAAATAAAATTGTAACACCTTCTTTTCACGAAGGATGAACCGATTGTGGTATAACTACCACGTTGTAAAAATGTAACAAACATAATTGTTATTTCATTTCCGATATTCTGAATTCAATTGGAGTGGACAAAACGTGTATATCATTGTTAATTAAGTACTTCAAGACATAATATTTACATTTTTTATCAAACAATCTAGCAGGGGTAGTTAACCTCTAAAAGGAAAGCATTCCTTTCAAATCGTTGTTTACATTTATTTACAATTATTTATTACGAGTATCATAAAAGATGGTACAGGCCTTGGCACCGACAGACCAATTATTCGATATTTAAATGTAACTTATTTCCAGGAGTGGGAATTAATGAAGAGAGAACGAGTGAGAAAAAGTTTGGATGGAATAGTGATTACTTTGATGTTGAGGCATCTTTATATCCCGGTATTTTGTCGTGATGATTGACAATTATTGTTAATCTATCCTGTCACATTTATGTGATCATAATTGTAGAATACGAATTATGAATTGAGATCAATTTTGAAAATAGAATTTGATTGTTTTTAATTTTGTTTTTACACGTATTACATTGACGGTGCGTATGTAAAAGTTGCAGCAGTTGTACGGGAAAAGTTGTTTGTTTACTTTATTTCCGGAAAAATCGTTTCCCATTTTACTTTTTCAATTGTTGTTTTACGTGATGACTGTACAATTGTTTTCATAATATTTGTAGATTAATTTGTGTTCGATTACAAAATCAAATTTTATTACGCAAAATGTGATTATATTTAAAGTTCGTGGTTCATTACTTATTATTTATTACACTTATTGGAAAATGTTTTTCTTGTATTTTATTAACTTTGTAACTTATTTTGTGTAATTTTGTTATTTATAAAAAGTAACTGATGTTTGTTATTTATATTATTAGCATTCACTTTGAGATCCATTTTAATATGAAATATTTAAGGGAATAGTTTTACTAGAACTTTATCAACTCCCTACTACCGTATTTCTACTAAAACTCTTCCCTTTTTAGTAATTTACTTTCATGGATCCTACCTATTTATTCCCACTTTTATACACATCATAATTACCCTCTAGTGAAGCGTTTTCTTTATCAGTGAATATCCATTTACATGTAAGTACGTTTGTGCACATTGGAACTGAAAAAGCTTTCATAGATAGCGAAACTGCAGACTTCTATCAAGTGAAACAGTGCTCAATGTGATCCATATTAAAACAAGTTATGAAATTCTTATGTGTTAAATGACTGATGTTTGTTTTTATTTATGTTTTAGAGAGTGAGCGCGGATCCTGGGAGAACGGACTGTCCTACGAGTGCCGCTCGCTGCTCTTCAAGGCGTTGCACAACCTCATTGAGAGGTGAGTTCATAGCAAATACCTTAACCTTACCTGTACCACTGACACTATCTCATAACTGACTTTCATGCACACAACATGACACATTCATCTCTTACCGCCATGTGTCAAATGCGTTCTTCATTCGCGTGTGGATTTGAAGTAAAATAATCAGGAATTGTTTAAGTAGCATCAGATTGGCCGAGAGAGATTCGTTGTATCCGGTACGCTCAGTGTGGGTGTCGATGGCAGCCGTGGCTGGTCATCCACAGTCTACACGTACCTAATATCATATAGCATTGAATACTGTATTGTGTAGCAGCTAAATCACCGAACATTGGGTTATCGCACTCCTTTAACAGTGAATCTGCCGTATCGATGACCTAGCGATTGTAATAAGAATGATTTGCCTCGCTAGTGTGAAGCGGCGACTATGACGAACACACGCGGCCTCTAGCGGGCAGTCCTCAGTCTCCAGGCCCGGGGCGCCAGTTTTTCTGACCTCGGCTCTGACTCAGACGGCGCGTTGTATTCCGTCCGGCCACCTTTATCCTCCCCAACTCAGATTACATACAACCTAATCAAGATTATGTGTACATATTGTGGCCGTCGATAACGAACGAATGAATGCGATAATTAAAACAAAACCCGGGAAGTCTTTTTACCACTCACTGTAAACATTCACTATTATTAGATTGGCTTTTTTAAACTTTTATTATCGACCGTTATTATGATTACGAAAATATTTTTTTTAGGTAGCTGTATACAGGACTTTTCCAAATCATCCGCTGGGTCGTAGAAGATCAAGAGATGAATTAAGTGTAGTTATCCTTCCTCACCTGGCTTAAGGCCATTGCAAATTGTCAGATGCTATGCACGAATATTCATTACATCTACACAGATTTTTTAAAGATACCTCTAAAAAAACTCTCTTTTTATTAGGGTCGATATTTAGATTTCCCATCTTGAAAAGATGACATATTTTTAGGCATTGCGTTCGGTAGTTACACGATAAATTATAAACAATTATCGGTATTACAGGACAACACCATGGGAGGGTAGAGGAGAAGTCAAGTCGGGAGGAGAGCAATAGATCGGGAAATATGATGAATGGATCGCAGAATAAAGTCTCAAGGACGACGATTAGATAGATCAGCGAAGATTTAACGGATCGTTTATATTTTTCGATAAGTGGCAACTTTTGAAGGTAGCATTTTTACGCGCCGGTCGACTTTGAATCGACCTACTTTCATTTACACACTTTCGTCGGCCGCGCAACGCCCGGCCACCCGCGATAACATCTCACGCGCGACTCGCGACGCGACATTTGAGACGACGGAATCCAGGATCAGGCGTCGCGCAGGACGCCTCACACACACACGTGCACGCCGCGTGTTGACAAGCGGCCGCAATAGTTGCAGCGCGGAGTGTGACGTTTGTTTTGATCGATAGCGCGGCGCGCGCCATCCGTTGGCCGCAACCATCAACAGTGCGCGATATGTACCTACGGCAGGCTTCTTTGCCCGCCAAATTGCGGAGTCGTGACAGCCGCACTTACGACTCACTTTCTCTGAGCTCCCCCACCACTGACGCCAGGGTCAATGACTAACTCGTGCGCCTATTATTAAAACTCAACGAAAATCTCTTAGAATGCGATCGATAGTACGTAAATACTATTACGCTTGTGGAGAATATCGCTTTCTTTCCTTGTTATGGACGTACTATTCTCTGCTCCTCGCAGAGTCTAAAGTCATGACAGTCATTCACCACCGCATTTACGATCTCATTGCGGCTATTTAAAAAATCGTAACGCTTTAAACCGTAAATCGGAATGCATTTTTTTTTTGTTATCGTTCTTGAAAGTAATTATAATTTGCTACTTTTATAGTCTGTGCCGCCTGTAGAGTTGCCATTTATCTAAAACTGACCCATAAATACCAATATTTTATAAAAATCAACTAATTATCTAACTAAGTTTGGTACATAATTATTACAGATGTTTTCGAATGTCGCAAATTTAGTTTTAAAAAATCGACAATAATAACCTATATGATAAATCAAAGATACCTGGAATTTATTTGTACAGTTTTTTATGAAAATCTCATATAAAACAAGGTTGTCCATATATTATATATTGTTAGGGACAGGGAGGAATTGTAAAGACAATAAATAAAATAATGTGTTTGCATTTTATTATTATATTTAAATTGTCAAATGTTGACAAACAATATGTTACACTTTGGTCTTGTTCTTGAGATTTCTTTTCATTATTTTAATACAATGCTTTTATTTTAATTTGCCTTGAAAAACATTGTTACACAAGTTAATACTGGACAAAAACAACACAAACTTTGTACATTCCTGATATTGTTTATGTAGCATTTAAAAATAAATTGCGAAATATGTCAAAATTTTGTTTGTAATGGAATTTTTAATTTTATTTGGTTTCTTTCACAATGCTTTTTATTCATGTGAGCTGTTTTATATGTTCATATTTGTGTCAAAAATAAGAATGTACTAAAATCAACATGACCTTGTATAATAATTATTTATTGTTTAACTGAATTAAATTCTCCTGTTTAGTGGAAATGGACAATCTAATAATCAACATATTACGATAATAATAACCATGGAGAAAAATCACAAAATTGAAGATACATAAAGAGTTGCAATAAGAAAAATTGTTCTAGTGAGATATGTGCCTACTGCTTTATATATATAATGAATATTAAGGAATATTCACATTTTTCCGGTTTTGAAATAATTTTTCATATGATGTAGAAGATACATATCATTGGAGCTCACGGATATTTTTACACATTAAGGGGAGGGTTAAAATGGTAAAAGCAAGTGCTTGTGTATTGACATTTTAAATGTTTGCTTTCAGATGCCTGCTGTCCCGGGATTTCATCCGCCTCGGCAAGTGGTTTGTCCAGCCTTACGATGGCGATGAAGAGGACATCGCCAAGAGGTAAGCAACTCACATCAAGAGCAGGAAGAAACAAGGAAGTCCAGTGATGCGCAGGACGCCCCTGTCCTGCGTAAACCTGAGATGAAGACTTCCTATATCAACCGATGGAGGATCTCTGTGTGCTTTTTGTGAAGATTAAAACTGCACCTCGCTCACCTCCGTACATATATATTACAATCAAATTGAAATCATAACTACAATTTCAACGATTCCTCTTCTTCCTATATCTGGTCACTATAAATTGCTGCCACTTAGTTCTGTCAGATCTAGGTTCTCATATATCGTTTCTGGCAACCTCCAGAGCAGAGGTCGGAGTGGTTGGAGAGGGGCTAGCTGTAGTATCCGAGGCATATTTTTGGGTGCTTTGTTAATGTGATTTTTAAGGCAATCGGATAGTTAGCCTGACACTCCCGAGGCCTGGACCATTTTGTCCTAAGGGATGCCTCAATACATAATTTATTATATGAATGTATTAACCAAACTTTTCCAAAATTTAATATTAAATCTGAAAGGCAGCATTATTTGTCACATACCTCATGTAACATATAATATCTCTAAGATTTGTTTTCAATACTGTTTTCCATAACAACATTGTCATGCTATTAATTTGTTTTTATCAAAATGTTCTTGCTTATAATGAGACGCTCTTACATGATGTTTGCAGTTGCTGGCACCTGTCGTTCTCGTTTGCGTTCTTTGTGCACGGCGAGAGCACCGTCTGCGCCAGCGTGGACGTGCGGCAACACCCGCCCGTGCGCCGCCTCGCCCGGCTGCAGCCCGGCGCCCACCACACCAGAGGTAGTACATGCTCTAGTGCTGTTCCTTCATGTCAAGAGCCTGCGAACTTGCATATTTGGGTGTTTAATAATCAGGATATAATAGAAATAGTTTTAAGGAAATCGGTCCGACGCTCCCGAGTCTTGGACATTTTTTTTTTGTTCTTAAGGGGTGGCTCTACTCTACCAGGGGCATGTATAAAGCTTAGATTAAATAATTAACAAAAAATGTAGCTTGGTGGAGTTTTGAACTGACGGCGTCTGAATGACAAGTAAACACTTTACCACTGGATTCTGTTGCCTGGCATTGGCTATATATTGATGTTATCATGATTGTGATTGATAAATCTCAATGTGGATTATGTTATGCTTGCCATCTTTAAGGACCGCTAAGTGCTGCATGTGAAGGGTTTATCCTCTAGCGTCATTAGACTGCATATGGACATTCATGCATTGTCCATTTCTCTGAAGATTTACCAAATGAGCGGTGTTTTATTGCATTGATTTACTTCTACCACTGAGTGTTGATTGAAAGAATAAAACAAGTAAAACTTTGTATGAAACCACTGAGTCATAAATGAATCTACCAGTTTCGGTGATATGTCATCATCGTCAGGAGCTACTTAAAACTAAATCTAAATACAGAACAGTTAATTAAGGTTTCATAGAGATGTGGAGGTGAAAGGAGAAATATTAGAGACCTCTGCAGGTTACACAGAGCGAATTTATTGGAAACATTAAGTATCGAGGTAAACATTTAAAGTAATTGTTGATTGTATTGCAGTGATCCTGGCTCCGTTCGGGTTGGCCGGCACCTTGCTGAGTCCCGGGGTCTGCCCCAGCAGCGGCGGCTCGGAGCGCCTGCTGGAGGCGTGGCGCCAGTTCTACCCGCTGGGCCCCGCCGAGGCCAGCACCGTGGAGGTCAGCGTGGGCGGCGTGCGCATGCGCTACCCCGCGCTACGTGCTGCTGGCCGAGCTGGGAGAGCCCCCTGCGCCGCCCCCCGCTCCGGCCCCCGCGCCGGCCTCGCGAGCCCCTGCCCTGGCGCACCGTGTGCTGGCCGATCTCTGCATCTCCATGCAGGTATACATATTGTCATTTTCTTTAAGTCAATCCAGGTGTAAAGATTTGCAGTTTATAGGCTTCATCTAGCTCAAACCGGACACTGTATTCCTCACTAAGTAGCATATTATTGTGTTTTAGGAATCTGAGCTGGTCGGAGGAACGGACCCCACGGTGGACGTGAAACCGACACGCGAGTGGGACTTTGTTGACCCCACGCGCCGTGCCAGCTGCTCCTGCTCCAAGTAAGACTTCTTCTCTCACTACTGTGTAGGATCCTGCTCTGCATGAGTTCTGTTTGTTGCATCTAGCTCTATACGTGCAAGTGAAACTTCATTATTTGACAAAAAGGACGTTTCTTGTACAACTATATATGTACTTGATTATAGAGTTATACACATTTGATTATAGATTGGTTTAACGTTCCGTTTGCCTTCTGTTAAATAAATTGTGGTTTCACTGAAAATATTTAATTTTTTAGTTAGTTATTGGTTTTACAAGTAGATATTTTATTTTTGACTTCAAGCATAAAGCCTTCAGTGGATTGCTTCGGGCGATCTCTCTCAGCCTGGTGATGTTTGTAGCTCATGTTTATTGTAAGGAAGATGGCGTTCACTACAGATAAGAAACCATGACCAATAGTCATTTGAGAAGTACATATATTTTTAAATATGCCTATTTCAAAAATATGGCACTTTACTGTATTTTGAGGGAGAACAGGGAGAGAAAGTGAAACAGGTGAGTGAGGTAGTGAGGTGAGCTGGTCGGTTCACAGGTGGCGCCAGCGTCGGGGGGCGGCGCACCGCCGCAGCGCTTCCGCTCGCACCAGCGCCCGCTCGCACCAGCGCCAAGTGAGTGCCCCACAACACAACACCACAATACCACCACCATTATAGGGGCATCTTCATAGCAGGCTTAAGGCTACGTTCCGGCTTATATCAATAACAATCAAAAATATACTTTTTGTATGGTGATTGATATGCATAAAAATAATAATTTTGTTTTACTACTGTCAATGTCTTTTTCATTTGAATAATATAATTTGTTTCGATTAATATAATTTTATTGTCTTAGTTCTCGTAGAGTATTTTGTTAAAGTCAGTCAGGAGCTGGTTGTCTTAAGCCTGAATGGCTTTATCATTATCGCATGGCATTGCTCACCTCATACCATCTGTTGTCACCTGCCGGGTCACTTCATGCCCGGCCGCGTGCTGCATGTGAGAGTATCATCAGTTAGGAAGCACGGTTTGATTGATAACTATTTTTACTGCGATTGTAATTATTAAACCCTATCATACGTGGGTGGCGCAAAATTAATCACCCTATCGGAAGATGTTATAATTTTTGCAAATGGCGTCATACGTCAATCATATTTAACATTTGTGAAGTGCTTTACTCCACTAGAGTGTGGAATAATTCCATTTTTTTGGCCAATAATCGGTCAGAGGTGTTTGTGTGTTTTTTTTAATTTGTGTCATGCCGACTGGGTAAACATACGCTTAGCTACTCGACTCGGGACAGACTGGAATCCTAGGAGACCTTACAGGGCGTGGCTGCTACCGGACTGGTCGTTCGGCCGAGAATATTGCGTCTGGCTTGCCCATGTCGGTGAGAACGAAATATCAAGCAGACGACGGGCCACGCAATTGGGCATCACCAGACGGAGCTTACAGCGAATTTTAATGAAAGACTTACATCTACATGTACAAAGTGCATCAGTTAATGCCTGGTGACCGTCAGTCGCATGGATGATTAACTGTTGATGATTAATTTTGTGCCACCTTAAATAATGTCAGGTGGGGTTTCTGGTCATTGTCTTGAGTCAGACTCCGCAGGGAGAACATTTCACTTGATGACACTTGTCCATTTGTGGTTTCATTTGGCTTAAATCTAATTAATATTTCCATTTGTACATCCTTTTATAAATAACATTATTTCAAAATTAATAACCTACAGTAAAAACGATTAACACCTTAAGTATATTTGATTTGTGAATGGGGGTGACTGAAGGGATGTTGTTTGCAGGTGCCTCAGTGTAGGGGGCTCCCAGGACACGCCGGGCGGGGGCTCGCCGGGCAGCTGCGGCGGAGGCTCCCCGGGGGGCGGCGGCTGCTCGCCGGGTGCTGCTGCGCCACTGCCTGCTCCCAGTCCCCGTGCTGCTCCTCCCGCCCCGCCGCACCTGCTGCTGCCGCACACCCCCGCACCCACGCCCCCCACAGCAGGCCCCCAGCACGCCGCGCCCCCATCAGGTAACACATCATCCACATTGAAATGTATTTCGGTAAAAGATTGACAAACTTCGGACATCTGCCCGAGACAAAACTTTCTAGGTTCCTCAGGACAGATGATAACTGAGCTCCCGCAGTGGATGACAGCCCAGCGCCGAAATTAAGACTTGAGAGTCATACAAACAAAATGGCAACACAGCACCATATCTTTTGACTCCTTAAATATAGACTTAGCCTAACACTTTTATATATGCATGTCAGACGAGCGAACAAATATAAGAGACGAAATATCATATATCCAGGCTTTTCAGCACCAGCCTGCAAGGGCTGTATCAAGCTGATATCAATAGATAATCTGCTGAAAGTGTTTGGGCCATCTGGAGTACTTGAAAACTTATTAAATTCAATACTATAATAATCTCCTTCATTCAATTCATAATTTCATAATTGACTAAATTCTTCTACTCCGAAATTTTGACCGCCATTGCTGGGGTCAACATTCAGAGTTGATGATTTGTCAACATCATCAACTCAAGATTGATAATGTTGCAGGCTTAACCAAAATGCCACAATTCCAAATCTGGCTGTGAACCTACAACATTCTGGTATTTGATTGCTGTAAGGTAGGAATAATGATATATATGTGTATGTAAAAGTATGAAACGTAATGATTTCTGCAGGGCTCGGGTGAGGCGCTGGGACCATACGAGTGCCTGAAGCGCCCGGCGCTGGTGCTGCAGGAGCCGGAGCCCGACCCACTGGAGGAGGAGCGGCCGCTGCATTTGCTCTACGACTACTCCACCCTGCACGCCTGGTAACCAATAAAACACATAATATCTTCAATTTATAATGATCAATTGACGTCCAAGAACTTGCAAAGGGAGCGATGGTCGACGTTGGCAAGATGGACTGACAACATCAGAAGAATACCCTGGATGCGGAAGGCGGACGATCAAAGAGGATGGACACTCATGCGGGGGAGGCCTACATTCAACAGTGGACAGACACAGGCTAATTATGATGATAATGTTCAACCCTTACAATGTATATAATGGATAAAGTCTCTACTTCATTGTGTATGTAACAAACTACCGATTGCAAGACTTTTTAGTATCGGTCAGTTGTCGAAGCATTCAGCGAAGTATTGCAATGGTGTCTCACGCGAGCTGAAGGACTTACGGAATCAAGTTTTCCGATAAGAATCTTTTTTCGCAACATTAATAAACATTAGCCCCGCTGGGAAACTCCGACGGTCCTTGAGTTTGACCGACTGTGACATGGCGATGGGTACAGATTTATCTTTAGACAGACTATAACGTTAGGATGTTAATGAATATAATGTATATTCATTGTGAAGACGGTTACACGGTTGTTTACTCTTCAGGTTGAACCACCCGGTGAAGAAGTTCAAGCAGGAGGAAGGGCTGGCGCTCAACCTCGGCGGCGGCTGGGAGGAGCCTCCGCCCTGGAGGCGCGGTGAGGACCTCTATGCCGGCCACACGCACACGCAAATGGCCCCTGTGACCCCCCAGCCCTGCAACGCAAGACAGGAGGCCAATCAGGTAACCTTACCCACTTAGTTGTACTATCATGAGCTTCACATATAAAATGCTTAACCTATTCAGTGCGTATGACGCCTATAGCGGTCATGAGCTTAACATGGAATTTGTAGCCTTATGCTTTATTCTACTGTTGTAATGTTCAAAATTAACTTACTTTATAACTAAATATAAAGTATATTGGATTGCAGTTAAAAACTATAAGCAATATTTGTTTACTATAAAATATATTACAGTCTATATTAATTGCCAAAGAATTGATTAACAAATCTGTTAAAAAGACTAATCAAATCAGTTCAAAAGATTAATCGTCAAAAGAATAGAGGGAGTAGCTTGCGTGTGGAGGGTCAAAGAGCATGGAGACTCATGCGGGAGACCTACGTTCAACAGTAGATGGATATAGGCTGATGATGAAAATGCTGAAATGCATTTATTCTATTGTAAACTACAGTATTCTTTCTAATAAATTATACTTTTAACACTTTCAGTATCGACAGCGCCTATAACGGTTATGAATTTTGCACATTTTCGTACCTCACATTCCAGTTTGTTGTTCTGTTGTAATGTTACCTATGAAATGTGTATAATATTTTAAGTTATATTTTAATCAAGTCAATAACTATAGGTGACAATGGACATGTGCCCATAATTATGAAAGTGGAAGAAGTCATGTTTTTTTCCCTTTGAGATATTTAAAGGTTTGCGTTTTGATGTTGAAAACTGATGTAAGTGACAACATGTTCCATACAATGCTATCTTTAGATCTTGTAAATGTATGTTGGAAGAAGATTATATTAATTTACGACAATGCCAACTGAAATATTTTTTTTTATAATTTTTTATTTCTGCCATTTTCATAACTATGGGCACAAATTTAGATACTCTAAAATTTACTTGGTCTTTTCTATCATTATAACCATGGACATTTGAAAATATATTACAATCTATCTTTAACACAAAAAATGGTCAGAAAGGATATTCTGTACAAGAGCTTAAATAATGAAATAGTCGGGTAAAGTTGGATATGTTTGTGTGTAGGACGATGCCAACAAGGAGAATAAGAACCTCTTTACATCAGACGGTCTGCAAGCTTCCTACAAGGACCTGGACCAGATCTTCGACAACTCGGACGACACCAGCGGCGATGAGACCGTGAGACTTGTGAGTAACTAAATGTATTTGTGTATTATTAAAAAATAAAAAAAATAACAGAAAGTGAAACTTGCTTTGTTATTGTCTTTGCATGTAAAGAAATAAGTACCATCTTGATAACTTCCCTATGTATTATAATATATTCCGGTCTTAATCTCTGATTCTCAGCTTTCCCTGTAAAGGAAACATTAGTGTTGAGCAATGTTTGGAAACCCCTTGCACTCATTTTAGGTTAGCGCGCACTATAATAGGCTAGGCATTTAAATTTTTCATGCAGTCAACATCTCATCTTAGTGGGAACATTGGTATTGAGTGTATTTTTTTTTGACAGTTGCAAGTCCACACTCCGCCCGACTCCAACAAGAGCGTGGCGCTGATGGGCGAGGAGGGCGGCGAGCGCCTGGCGCTGCTGGCCGGGGGCCGCTGGCGCCGTGCGGCCCGAAGAGCTCTGCAAGATGTTCCCCACGCCGCCGAGCCTGGAGCACCATCCGCAGCCCTCGCCCGGCGCCTTCACGCTGCCCGAGCCCGACCAGCCGCTGCGCTGCGGGTCACCGCCCCAGGAACCCATCGAGGTGAGAATACTGAACTCTATTGGTCTCATTACAACTGAGGATACAAATAGATATTCCTGAATCATCACAGAGACTTAACTGTTCTCCGGTGTGATGCAGGTGTGAGGCGGGTAAATTCCAGTCCAGGTATTTGTGAATAGAGTATTGAAATTAAATAACCTGTAATGAAAAATCATTTATATTTTGAGTACCTCTCAGAACTTGCGAATTTGTGATCAATGTTTGAAATTGATTTTTATATTTTTTAGATTATATTTAAACATTCTATTACTTGGTAGATAATTGAAGATCAAGTAATAGAATGTTTAAATTCATCATTTTCAAGGTGGGTTTGCTGTTTCTTTTTTTCCAATATTGACGAGAGAAATATCATTGAAGATGATATTTGCTGTACATTTGTATGTGTTTATCACTTTGTTAAAAATCAAGTAATACATTAACCCATTAACTAATGTGATGATAATATATAGCATGGGGCATAATAGATATATATTTACGATTATTTTTACAAGTATATTTGCAAGTTTTATAGAAGTCAAATAAAAGAACATCTTTTTCCCAAAATAAACAGATATTTTTGTTTATATTATATGTCGAATTATATGCCTGAAATGACATTTTCGATTTACTATTGTATATATAAATATACATATTTATAAAATACATGTATAATGAAATTTAAAAAAGCTGCCTTTTTCCTCCAATAGTTACGAAAAAAAATCTAAAAACTGATTAATCTTCATTGTCCTTCAGATGTGATCCCAAATGTCTATAAATAATTTCATTTTATTTGTCCATTTTTTGTAGGATTGGACGTACGTCTTCAAAGCGCCGACGATCTGCAAGTACGTGGGTTCGTCAAAGTACTCGGCGCTGGTGGGGCTCTCCAGTACGCAGTCGCCCTCGCACTGCGTGTACCGCCCCTCCTGGCAGCAGCCGGCGCCCCCTGAGCCGCTGCCGCCCCGCGCCCTGCCCGGCCGCCGGAGCCCAGCCGCGTGCCCAGCCTGCACAGCGTGGGCAGCATCTCCCAGCCGGCCTCGGTCGGGTGCGTGTCCGGCGTTGGCAGCGCGGCCGCCGCTCTGGTCTGCGGCACCCCTTCCCCCGCCTCCAGCGTGCCTCCCCCCACCTCGGCCTGCGCGCTGCAGCTCAACCTGCTGCTGGCCGACACGGCGCTCAACATCTTCCGTGACCACAACTTTGACAGCTGTACCATGTGCGTCTGCAACGACGTCCACAAGGTAACCATCTCTCTCACTCACCACCCATCTTCTAAATTAACACACTGATAATCCAAGAATGAAACAAGTAAAACTTTGTATGGAACCACTGGGTTTTAATAAATCACTATTCGTCGCTGGGTTGAAAAGATTGGCCGGAAGAGGACAACCTCATCCGCAAACTGACCAACACTCACTGGGGAGCCCAACCACCTCTTCTTCGTACCTCAGCTTTAGCACTTTGTTTCTCAGCCGGAGAATATGCTGCACCAGTTTGGGGTCGATCAGCCCACTGTAATCAAGTGGATACTGCCCTGAATGATGCATGCAAAGTCGTCACAGGCTGCCTCAAACCGACACCCATTTCTAAACTATACCCTTTGGCTGGTATCGCACCACCGAACATAAGACGCAAAGTCATATGCGCCGAAGAAATGCGTAAGGCAATCAACCAACCGTCCCACTGCTTGTATAATCAGATACCCACAACACCAAGATTGAAGTCTCGAAGCAGCTTTCTGAAATCCACACAACCTCTCACATCCGGCCCTGAAAATGAGAGACTCCAACTCTGGCAACAAATCGCACCAGAGGATTTCATTACTCCAAAGGAAGGCCTCCCAAGTGGCAAGAGCCTTGACTGGCGGACCTGGAAATCCCTAAACAGATTAAGAACCGGAGTTGGTAGAACAAATGACAACCTCGAGCGGTGGGGAATGCTTCGGCAGGGAGAGACACTATTTTGCGACTGTGGAGACCTGCAGACCGCCTCATACCTAAGATGCTGCTCCATGTGCCCAACAAGTTTCACATCTCAGGACCTAATGCTGAGCAATACACGAGCTATCGATGTTGCCAGATATTGAGAAAAAATAATTTGACGTCGCTGACACGAAGAAGAAGAAAATCACTTTATTGATTATTAATAATAAATAATTTTAACGTATTCCCCGGTTCTTAATATGTTTCTTGTAAATTTGCCCTGTTCAACTTTTCCATCAACAGATGTCTAACACTTCTCTCCTCCCCTCAACTTTTCTTTGTAACCTTGATAAATTGTTCTGTATTTAAGTTTAGTCTTTAGTAAGTAGCTTCTGAGGAAGGCGTGGTGACCCGAAACCAGTAATGTGACTTATTAAAACCACTGGGGTTTCATACAAAGTTATACTTGTTTTATTCATTAAATATGAGTACATTAATAATCATTCTCGGCAAACGATCATCAATTGAATCTGTCATTGCAGACGATGGGAACGATTCGAGCTGCCGATTCAGGGGTGTACCTCGGAGGAGGGAACGGTGGCGGCTCACCGCTGTCCCCCGGCAGTCCCCTGGGAGCCTTGTCGCCGCCCCCGCCCGGTGCGGGGCCTGAAGACGACACCTATCGCTGTCTTTGTGGCTTCAGCGCGGCCGTCAATCGCCGCCTCGCCCACCGTGCTGGACTCTTCTATGAAGATGAGATGGAGATTACCGGTAAGACAATTATCTGCATTCTTCAAGTTTATTACTAATATTCAACTTGCTTTATTATTATCATCATCATCAGCCTGTGTCCGTCCACTGTTGAACGTAGGCCTCCCGCATGAGTCTCCATCCTCTTCGATCCTCCGCCTTCCGCATCCAGGTCACTCCCGCTATTCTTCTTATATCGTCGGTCCATCTTGTAGGGGGTCGGCCAATGCTTCGTTTGCCATTATTATATCAATATTTATATAAGCCTTTTTTATGACCGAATCATCATTTCGAAAGTTTCTTGCCTTTCTAAGTAAAAAGATCGCTCTCGAGTCTTTCTGTGAAGGATGCCTCAGTTTTCAGTTCTCTTATACTTTCTGGCAGCGAATTTCAGGCCTTTGGTGCTGCGAAACTGAAAGCATGATTGCCAAAGACCCTACTAGGACTTCCTCTCGTCAGCTACTTTGAAAACACATATATTATAATTTAATAAATATAACAAAAGTAATATATATTTTTTTGCAGGTGTCGCAGAAGACCCAGCCGATTATAAAAAAGATGGAGGAGTATTCGGAGACGCGAATAAGAGCAATGCGGCTGCTCTCGTGGAGCTCGTGCGAGAGCAGTGCGGTGTGCTCGGCAACAGCGCATCAGCCCTACAACTGGTCGCAGCCGAAGCAGCCGAACGCGCCCCGCCCGGCCCGAGCTGGCATCAGCTGGAGTTGGCCGATTGTGGCGAAGCGGCGGCTTTGGCGCTCGAAGCGACGGCACCGAGTGCTCGCGGCGCTCCCGCCGCTCACCGCTGGCCATTCCTTCACGCCCCGGCCCAGCGCTGCGGGAGAGATATCGTTCGAGTGATGCGCCGCCTCCAGCCGCTGCTACAAGACGCCATCCAAAAGAAATGCAGCACTAAGATGTGGGACGCCGTTGCTGGTCCACTAACGTGGCGCCAGTTCCACCGTCTAGCCGGGCGCGGCACGGAAGACTTGTGCGAACCGCAACCGGTACCGCCGTTGCTCGTCGGACACGAAGGAGACTGGGTGGCGCTGTCGCCCTACGCGATGCCTTACTGGGACAAGCTACTCCTGGAACCGTATTCATACGGGCGAGACGTTGGCTACGTAGTCGTGTTACCCGACTGTCCCGGCGGTGTGGCGCGGGCTCGTGCACTGTTCCGTGACCTGTCAGCTGCCTACGAGCAGTGTCGCCTGGGTCGCCACGCCCCCGTGGCATCGCCTCGCGCGACGGTCTGCTGCGCGCCCCTCGAGCCGCCCGGGCCGAACCCCTGGACGAGTGGTTCGCATCTCTGCCGCCCGGCGCTCATTCACAAATCCTCAAACTCTATGCTCAGGTAAGCTTTATTGACACTGTTACAGTCAAAATAATACAATGACATGTTGTCAATATTAAACTCAATTAGAGAAAAGTTATTTTGACGAAACAATTAAACTTTTTATATTATATATTAATTAGAAAGTGAACGTGTATGTTTGTGTTATTCTTAATACTGCCATCACAACAAAGAAGGCAGCGTCCTTCAACGAGTTAAATGTTCTGTTATGGTATTATCTGAATTTTTTGTCAATTTAATATTCTATGTATGGTACTAAATCTCAAATAAATAAAATGAGAGGTTTAACACTATCTCTATGGCAACTAAAAATGTTTACCTGTGTTCATATTTACGATGGAGAGTGTGAAACCTTAAGTAGTAGGTTGTACGAGTATATAATGTGTTGCGGTTTTTTGTAGATGTGTCGTGGGGTGCTGGCGCCGGTATTGAGCAACGTGCAGCTGGACCGCACGCTGCTGGAGCCCGAGGTCGGGGCCGTACCGCGCTCGCCGCCCTCGCCCTCGCCGTCACCCATGGCCCCGCCTGCCGTGTTCGACCATCCCGCAACACCCACCCACACGCACTCTGACCAGGGTAACTATACTGCTACACGTATCAATGCTAAAATTCGGTCAGGGTTGACATTTGAATAAGTCATGAGCTGAAGATAAAAAGTAAAGTAAAAAAATAATTAATTATTATTCTAATTTTCAATTAAAAAAATTGTACTAACTTGCCAACGAGAGTATTGAGTTTTGCTGACAACCTGATCTTCAATTGTGGGCCTCCCATGCTTCTGTTGAAGTACATAATCTATCTAGTGTAGTGATAGTGGTCAGTAACCAGAGCATTTAATGCCCGTTATTCTGTTTGCAAAACCTTACATACAGCTGTAAATGTTTGAAGGCTATATGTGTCTTTGACGTACGCTATATGTTTGGAGTCTGTATGTAGTAGCTTTTGAAGTATTTTTATATATGTGTGGTAATTCAATTAAATTTTAACCTAAAAAGAGGGAAGCTTCAAAATGGTTAAGAATCACAGATTCAAAATTTGACTTCAATAAGGTTATGAATCAAAGATTTAAACATAATTTAAGTATTCTGAACAAATTGGAGATATCTTTATGAATTAGGTTTATTTGTAATAATATTTTTTATTTATACCACTTCAGATATTAAAAAGTTAAAGTAAAAGTAAACTGGGTTTTGTGACTTTTTGAGTAGAACATAATAAATATAACATAATATTAGGCTTTTCTATATATACACACACCCAGTCATTTTTTACCCCATTTTTGTTATGATGGCATCCTCACTTTTTTCCCGATTACTTGATATATTTTTAAGGCTGATTGTTGTTGCATTGAATTTTATGAAAATTGGTTTTTTTTATACGCCACTTTTGGAACAAATTATTGTGTTAAAAAAGGGTAGCGTCTAATAGTTTTCCCTCTTCCTTTGATATTTGTACAGTCGTGTAATAATGAATGCTTGTGTTTGGTGTACAGAAGGGGACAGCAGTGCGAGTGGCGCGGGTGCGGGGGCGGGGCTGGCGGGCGCGGGGCCGGGCCGGGCGCGGAGGCGGAGGATGAGGAGGGCAGCCCGCCGTGCGTGGTGGTGTACCTGGTGGAGCCGGCGCCCGGCGGGGACCGGCGCACGGCCTGCCTGGCCATGCTGCGCGCCGCCAACGCGCTGCTCACCGCCCTGCCCGACCACATCCGCCCGCATGTCAGCGTGCAGGTCAGCAGCACACAACCTCAAATGTCCTATAACCTGTTTGGCGAAGCCGGTCTAATTCCGTTATCAATGATTTCTAAGTCTAGGTTTAATTTCTGTCTTTTCTGCCGGAAGGTATGTTGTGATCAATTACCGCAAGGTGTCAATTTGCCCAGTTCAAATATGCGTAACCCATTAAAGCCCTAACGTAAACTACAGGATTTTTTTTTTTAAATTATTTATTATAAGATATTGAGCAGAGAGATATATTATAAAAGATGAAAAGTAAAAAATATATGAAACTTAAATGGGTGTAAATAGCTGTATAGTGGGTGGAATAAGGGTTTTACTACCCAAATCGGGGTAGTATAACCCATTCGGAACTATCTCCTGCTAGGGAATCTCTGGTGGAGAAGATGAACATGTCTCTTGAAAGGGTTTCACGATAGGGCGACCTCAACCTCGTCAGTTTCAATATTTCCAAAACCCTATCATGTACTTTCTCCACCAAGAAGACTGCTATGGATCCTGTATCTTTCAACGGTTGTTCTCTTCCGAAAGCAAGCTCCATTAACATGCTTGGATTATCAATGTTGAATAATGTCAAATATTACGAGTGTAAAGCCGGTCTCGCTTCCAAAAAACTAGGTTTATTATATAGATCACGTCGGTATTTTAACTATAAACAACTTATTCTTCAATATAAAGGACAAATCCGACCTATCCTTGAATACGGCAGTCAACTTTGGATTGGAGCCCCAAAATACCTTCTAAACTTAATTGACTCAGTTCAAAGAAGAGCAATTCGTTTGATAAACAATGACTCTCTTACATCTAACCTGCAATCAATGGAACACAGGCGTAAGATTGGTTCTCTTAGTCTTTTCTACCGTTATTACCACGGTCGCTGCTCTTCGGAACTTAAAGAACTAATTCCTCCTGCACCCACTCACAGCCGACAAACTCGTCTTGCACTTGCCGAACATCCATACACAGTTAATATATGTCGACCAAGAACTGGCAGCTTCCAAAGTTCCTTCCTTAATGCCACTGGTAAGCTATTGAATGCTCTTCCAGCGTCTGTGTTTCCTCCTTCCTACAATCTGGATCCCTTCAAGAAACAGATAAATATACACTTGCAATCTCCTCAACCCACACACAAACACGAACACAACACACGTTTCCCGCATGCAGCGTCCAGCCTCCCTGGCTGAGCGTCATAAAGTGCACTGGTCTTGACCGGGTGTGCTCTCCTGCATGCGTTTACATAAAAAAAAAAAAGTGTTGATCTTTTACGTAACGTTATCGTGCAAGGTTCGCAACGCCAGTGACCGACCACCTTGATTAACGTCAATATTTCATGTTGATGTTAATTATTTTGTCATGTGAACTGTACACATTTTTTTGTGTTATCAATTCTGTAACATCTTTGTCACAGATATTTTATGATTTCGGTCATAATGACAACTTTGAAATGTGTAATTATAAGCGTGAGTCACTGTTAGGACTAAGGGCGTAGAGGCCATTATCCACAAGGCTGACTGTCAGAGGCCTGTGATAAACACTTGTTTATAAGGTAAAAAATATAATCCAGCACACTGTAGTCTGTAATCATGACACTGAATCACTTTATAGTAGGGTTTATTACATATTCATAATAATAATAAAAAGTTCAAATACTTAAGAATAGAGACTTCACTTTTGGGCCAGGTATTGTTAGTAGCTAACCCTTGTTGTGTCATGTCCCCAGATGATCTCCTGCGAGAGTGTGTCGGAGCCGGGCGCCTGGGAGGCGGGCGGGCGGCGCCCGAAGGCCCAGCTGCGCTCGCTGGCCCTGAGCGTGTTCTCGCAGTGCCGCCGCCAGCTGGCGCACGCCACCAACATCAAGTCCCTCACTGGCTTCGGGACGGCCGCCAACGCTGACCTCTTCCTCAAAAACAAAGATGTAACAATACAAATACCTTTAAAAACATTGGCTTCAGTATTAGATATTTCACCGAGTGCTCTGATTATTAATTTTTTTCTTCAAAAGTCCCTTTTTTTCAAGCAGGAGAAATTAAAAATAAACATAAATAAAGCTTTTTATCACACTGAAGGTCACACAAGACTTTTAACCCATTCGCTGTGTGTGATGTTTATAGCAGGCATGAGCTTTACATGGAATTTGTAGACTCATGTTACAGTTTTATTTTACTGCTGCAATGTTCTAAACTAACTTACTATATAACTGAATATAAAATATATTTGATTGCATTTACAAACCATAAGCAATATCTGATATATTTGTTTACTAAAAAATTTATTACAGTTCATATTAATTGCCTGAAAATCGACCAAAAAATGGCCTGCAAAGATTATATTACTCTGGATGATTGCTGAGCTGTCATTTGTCAATAGAATTCACTTAACATTGAATAAAGTACTGTTATGTCCTCTTAATAGTATTAAATTCGTTCATAAAACTTTTATCATAATGTTCAATATTCATTTCACATAAATTAATTAGTTGGAAAAGCAAATCATTTAGATATATTATATGTTTTACATTTCCGGGTAACTGAGGGCTTCAAACTATAAACTTATAAATAAACTGCATATTAGATATCACCACTCTCGAATGGACACTTGTCGTTGAAGAAATCGAGTGATAACAATAAATAATTGTAAATTTCAGGAAAAGAACCGGATGCCTTACCGCCTGCACGTGCCCCCGTACGTGCTGGCGCCCCCGCGCCAGCTCAAGGACATCGCGGAGACCTTCGGGCAGCCGGCGCCCGACCCCTGCTCAGTGCTGTACCTCACGTACTGCCTGTCCGAGGACCAGGCTTGGCTGCTGGCCGTGGCCACGGACGGGCGCGGCGAGCTGCTGGAGTCCTGCACCATCAACGTGGACGTGCCCGGCCGGCAGCGCCGCGCCCCGCCTGCGCGCCGCCTCGGCCTCACCAAGCTGATGGACTTCACGCTGGGCGTCATGAGCCAGTCGGTGCAGCCCTGGCGGCTGGTCGTCGGGCGCATCGGGCGCATCGGCCACGGCGAGCTCAAGGGTCAGTTCTACATCACGTATTACACAACAGTTGATACATCGAAAAGTCATCACTTGTACGCTGCCGTATCGGCCATTGATATGTCAACTTTATTATAGCACTCCTTTGTTACAGAATTTTTCCCACTCAGACATTCACCCAACTATCGCGATACTGATATCTAAAGGATTTTCTTCAAAATAAAATTGTAATAAAAAAACATTGATAATTAAGTTCATATTCATCACGCCTCACAAGTGCCAAAGTTCAAGATTTCATTGACTGGCGCCAGGAGTATTTAGCTATTTGCGTATGCGCGAACTAGAAAGATCTTGTAATGCCACCGATTGCTTTATTGCATAAATATTGGAAAATATGTCTCGTGTATGGATGTTAAATAAATATAGTAATTCCGCATTCAGAAGGTTAACAGTCAAAAAACGCACAATTATTACCAATAATTGAAAGTTTAATAATGAAGGTTTTGTTGTAAATATATTTCAGGAGAAAAGAGTAAGAGTGTTAGTCAAGAAACTTTAAGTTGAATGGCCTGTAATGTTCTAGGTTGGAGTTGGCTGCTGTCGCTCAAGAACCTGCTGCGCGCCTCGGCCGCCCTGCGCGAGGTGTGCGCCAGCTGCGGGCTACTGTACCCGGGCGGGGCGCCGTGCATCCTGAGCGCCTGCCTGGTGTCCACGGAGCCGGACTCGGCGCTGCGCCTGTGCGCCGACCAGTTCACCCCCGACGAGCGCTTCAGCCAGGCCTCGGTGGCCAGCCAGCTCAGCACGCCGCACGACGTCACCTGCACGCACATCCTCGTCTTCCCCACCAGTGCCACCACCCAGGTGAGCATTTGTCTCCTCAAAAGAAATTGAAAAAAAAAGTAGGACTAGCAGCACTCGCAGAATGGGAGAACAGATGGTCCACCTCGCTCAAGGGTAGACACACTTACTCCTTCCTTCTCTCCGTCCTTGACAGAATAGAGATGTCATGGCTAATTCTTAACCATTGGATTAGTCAATTTTTGACCGGTCACGGCAATGTGAAGGCTTAACTCTTCATGTTTAGTCTTAAACTTGCAAGGTGTGAACTAAGCAAATTATTTAGAGAACTTCAATGCTAAAATTAAAAAAATAGTGTATTTAATTAAGTACCTATAATAATTTTAATAATTTAATTTTGTTTTTTCTTTTAAAAACTAAATAACTTTAACTACATTATAATTTTAGAATTAATTTTAATTAAAAAATTAATAAATTAAAAATATTTAGTTTTGATTCACAATTTATTTTAATGATTACATGTTTCGGCCTTCCTAAAGACCATCCTCAATAATTATAAATCTACTTACTTTGGAAATCATTACATCTCTTGCATATGTAATGGACCTTGTCATTTTTCTTCTCACATTATACGATGATATTGCTAAATAATAATTCTTTGTTTGCAGTCGGCGCAGTCTGCATTCCAAGAGCAGCACATCAACGGGCCGGACCTGGGCGACGACGAGCTGTTCTCGGCGCTCAATGACGACATGGCCGACGGCATAGAGGGCATGAACGACTTTAACGACATCTTCAATGGCTGGAATACCGGCTTGCCGAGCCCGGGGGGCAGCCCCAAGGGCGAGGGCGAGACCAGCCGCCCCGGCTCCCCGGGTCGCCCCGCTGCGCCACACGGCCGCCACTCGCCCAGCTCAGAAGATGGCAACACACAGGTGAGGACAGTCATCTCCCATCTCCTACCTCCTATTCCCAGTGATAGATAACAGGGCCAAAGCAGCTAGCAGACTAGTATGGGGGCAGATATGCAAAAGGAAAGAATGTAAAACAGTGTTTAAGACAATGATATCCTCCTCTTCCATTTAGGACATTGATTAACTGGATGAAGGATGCAGGATCAGGTTCACATTATAAACAACTTGTTTCTGTTTCACGATACATGTTTATTTGTCAATAACGTCGCCCGTTAAGGGCCGCCCTGAGGGACGGTCCTACCACGAGAACGGGCGAGTTGCGACTACTTGCCCGCTCTCACATTTCGGCGGTACCAACCGCCAAGATGACAGTTGTACCAACTGACAATAGGCCAACTGTCATAACAATTATTTTTGCCGTATGCAAACACCACTTAACATTCGATGTAGATGTCACGCAAGCGAACCAGAATAATAGACAAAAGATCGCTTGTTGAGGCTTTACGGCATCGGCCTTAAGGAGCTATATCAAGCTGATATCAATCGCTACCCTTTCAAAGACGGAAAACCGCGACAAACGATCTTAACCCAAGCTTAAGCTCGCTCGCTGACACGCTACATATGAGAACAAGAAAAACACAAACATATAAAAATAAGAAACACAGCAAGAAAAACACAAACATAGAAAGAAAAAAAAAGAAACGGCAAGAAGAAACACAAACATAAAAAATAAAAGAAATAGGGCATGAAAAACAAAGGGAATTTATCCACATCACACTTGGCGGATTGTACTCCCGCATCACTCAAAATTTGACTGATCGCAAACACCATTAGCACTTTTTACATCACTTGTTTACTACGCCACTGGCTTTACGAATGACGCCATTTTTGACGGCTGGCGTGGTTTCCGCTTGGTCCGCAATGTCTCTCGTCGGCGCTCGAGGGTGATGATGCTCTTCTTTATCTTGATGAACCCACGTGGTGGTCTTCTGACTCCTCTGCGCTCCAGCATGACGGCGCCTGGAGATTCAGGGTCTCGGCCAACTCACGTGATTGTCCGCGAAACTCTCCTCCTCCAAGCATGAGGTCATCTTGAGGTTTTTTTGTTCTGGACTAACCTGCTCGGTTATCCGCGATACCGCCTCCAAGCATGAGGTCATCTTGAGGTTCCGGAATAACCTACTGGGTTTCCGGCTCCAGACTAACCACCCCGGTTATCTGCGATTCAGTTTCCGGCCCAATCCACGCGGCCGCCTCGCGACACCTTTTCCACTCCAGCATGGCGACATCTAGAGGTTCAGGTCCTGGCTCCACCCACGCGCTTTCTTCAAAACATATCCCAGCAGCAAATCACGACCCCCGGCCCAGTGTTGGTAACGGGGCACGGCGTCTACGCGCACCGCCATCTTGGTTTCTGTGATGCCTTCCTGCTTGGCTTGGTGACGCCATTTTGAAAGCGTGACTTCGCTGGGCTTCTATGTAACTCCCAGGGCGATGTGGCTTCTCGTATGCTCAGAAAAGCGTACCTGATCTCTGCATCCCTCAATTGTGAAGATGGGCGCCACTCGGGGATCCCTCCCGAGAATGCCTGCGATGAACTGCAAGGCCGTGGATTCGCGTAACTTTGCGTAGTTCCTATGCCTCACGCGTTGGGCGACAATTGATATCCTCCTCTTCCATTTAGGACATCGATTAACTGGATGAAGGATGCAGGATTAGGTTTACAATATAAACACTTGTTTCACATATTATTTGTTTATTGTCACAAACGTCGCCCGCCACAGCGAACGCACAGGACGCGCGCACTGTGACGGGCGCGAGTCAAACTTCAACTGCCAGCCCACAGCGCGATTTCACATCTCCACGGTACCAACTGCCAATATGACAGTCCTACCAACCGGCAATAGGCCAACTGTCATAACAAACAAGATGGCGCATGCAAGCGCCGTGCAACATTATATAATTAAAATAAACATTCGATGTAGATGTCAGGAAAGCGGACAAAAATAATAGACAAAAGATCGCTTGTCGAGGATTTACGGCATCGGCCTTAAGGAGCTATAGCAAGCTGATATCAACAATAATGGTACTTTAATGTCTGATATACAGTCTATATAACAAATGTCGGTTCCCTAAACTTCTTTTATTGATATATATTATTGGTCTTCTGAATTCTCAGCTCGTCTGGAATCTATGCAACATAATCGTGGCTTTTTTTTTTGAGCTGACTTATATGATGTCGTACTTGGGACAAATAGGTTTACTGGCACCTTTTCTAATACCACATGCAGACTTTGGAATGCTTCCTAGCATCTGCGTTTTTGTTCCACAAATTGATTATTTTTAGGCAGCAGATTGATGAACACTTGCAATCTCTTCAATATGTTATATATTTAAATAGTTATATATAATATAATTCTCTGATGGAGTGTATCATCCATAAAAACCTGAGATGCAGCTCCGTCAAGTACATTCCATGGAGGACTATAACATTCTTATGTCTTTAATCTGGTATCTTTCAGTGTGGCAGCGGTGGGTGGGAGAAGGTGGGCACGCTGCTGCAGCAGCCACTGGCGCTGGGCTACCTCGTGAGCACGGCGCCCCTGGGGCGCATGCCCGCGTGGTGGTGGGCCGCCTGCCCGCACGCGGCGCCCGCCTGCCCCACCTTCCTCAAGAGCGCCCTGCACCTGCACACCTTCGCCGTGCAGCAGAACAGCGACGAGCTCCTCCAGCAGCCGGCGCCCAGCCTGCCGCAGCACCCGCTCGACTCCTTACTCACCACCGATGTGCTCAGGTACACCAGGCTACTGGACTATATCTATATTTGCAAAATCGTGGCCCGAACGCAAGGGAAATGTGCACGCATAGTAAGGGAAGCCATTGAAATCAAGAGACATCCTATCAACATCAACAGGGATTCATGGTTTGGTCCTCAAAACAGCATGGCTAGCACATGCTCAAAAACCTACACAGACAAGCAAGGACAACCGACACAGTTCAACATAACACTCGTGGAGGTACGCTCCTTGGGGCATACTCATCATGATGCTCGTGGAGGTATGCTTCTTAGAAAATACCCACTGTAAGTGACTTTCCGACATGACCTCATGGAGGAACGTTAGGCTGACGGCTGAACTACCTCAAGACATTAACTCATCACAAAATCGTCAACCCTGAAGAATACCCCCACATGGGCAGTCAAAATTTTGGTGCTTGAAAATTTGCCACACACGGCTAAACCTAAAAGCCACAATACCATTTCAGAAATTGATGTTTATAAGTATCAATAATAAAAAATATTAACCTTTTCACTGTGGATGATTTCCTGAATCTCATATTAAAGCTGTATTCTATTGACGTTAAATATAAAAAATATTACTCATTAATATCAGTAATTATTACCAAATATATAATATATTGTGTTTGAGTCAAAAAATTTAAGTAACAACTGACATATTTGTTCACAAGAATTTTACATTTTTTTTACGCAATTTCACTTTTTCACATTTTTTTAGATGGCAACATTAAGTTTTTACGCTTTTGACTTTGTTGCTTTTCAAGCGATATTTTGATTGTTGCAACTGATTCATTAAATTACACGAGAAAAATATTTTTTACACGTCACTTTTGGAAGCATTTATTTTGTAATAAAGGATGTGGTGTATATTAATAATAGTCACAAAAATTCCCCTCATTCAAAAGCTTAAGAATTGGATAAAATAAATCTGTCAAAATAGATGATGTTCTTGGAGACTTCACAAAACTAATGTATTTGTGATAATTTGGTTTCCAGATATGTCCTGGAAGGCTACAATGCGCTGTCGTGGCTGGCGCTGGACGGGCTGACGTAGGACCGCCTGTCGTGCCTGCCAGCGCCCGTGCAGGTGCTCATGCAGCTCTATCACTGCACCGCCGCGCTGGGCTGAGAGTGGAAGCTCCAGGGCAGCATCCCGACGCAGCAATAATACCATTTAGTTTTACGAAATATAAAATAACCTCGGGTTTATTTTAAAGAAAAGATATATTTTTTCAATTGCTAGTACAAAATTATTCAATAGCTGATGCGTCAATGTCGATGCTGTGATTTCGAAAGAAACAATGGACCCCGAAAATGAAACCTTTCTTTTTCTAAAAAAAAATCTACAACCGTTTGTTAATTTAAATTGTCTTCGGTTTGAATATATTATTTGTTTATATAATTTTTAATGTTATTTGAACATTTATAAACAGAGTATATGATGAAGAAATTATACTTCCACCGACAGTAATATTGGAGTTATTCATAAGAGACATACGCAGTGTGTCGTGTTGTAGTGACTTATCTACTATTTTCCTATTGTCCTATTATGTTATTTATTTATTTATAAAGAGCCACGAGGGCGTCCCGTATTGTGAGACATGTCATTTTTCAAATCATACTTTCACCATCTATAAGAAAGAAGTAAAAAAAAAATGTTTCTATTATATTATTTGTGACTCTAATTATCTATTTATTTAAAATAAAAAAAATAAAAATATTATGACTGACGGTCCAGCTAAAAAAGTACTTAATAAAATAAAAGTTAGAAAGTGTGTTTGAGCCGTAGCGAGCTTTCACGGAACAGAGCCGAGTATGATTTGACAAATGAGGTGTTGCCGTGAACGATAATCACCTTCACGCCGCCGCTCTACTCTTGTTTCTTAATTGTTGAGGAATTGACTGTGTTGCTTATTTATAATGAAATGTAATTTTCAATAATGTTAACTTGTGATATTCCGATTGCCTCCATGTGATGAATCATTTCCAAGTTTTAATCTATTGGGTAATGGGCGCACAGCCCGTGAATTCATAAGCGACTACAATAGTTTTGAAGATAGCCTTACATAACTAAGCCGATAATGAAATATGATTCTGTTTTATCTGGGATCAAAGTAAAAGTTTATGAAACACTTGAAATGTTCAATTTCAGTTTCTAACTGGAAGGAAATTCAGCAGAATTATTTTGAATGGACAGTTGAGATCGGGAAAGAGATGTCACTAGTGGCAAGACTAACTGAAGTTATTATACTCGCAGACGAAAAAATGTATTTGAATGTAACTTTATGTGACTCTTAAAAGTATAAAAAAATCACAAAAATTTTATTTCTCTTAGAGTTGAAATATGTATTTTTTATTTTTATCAGATGTCATAAATATAAATTATTCGGACGATAATGAATTGTGCAATCTTTTGTCGAGGCCGTTCTGGAAACCTTAGTTCTGAATTATAACTTTGATAAATCTCCCAGCCTTGCTGAAGCTTGCAGAGTCACTTCAGCAACTCTATTGTTGTTGTCCAGCTGGTATCCGGTGAGCACTTTTCCTCAGCAAATATCCGAGAGCAAAAATTTGAATGGACAAAAGGATTTTGACCGAACCGATTTTTACAAATGGGATATTTTTAACAATAAATTTTGTAATATTTATATATTTGCAATATTTGATACTTTTTATATATATAGGCGTGAGGCGTGTCAGATGTTCTTAATGAATGTACCTTACCTACATCATCACAAACTTTTATACTGCGGTTTAATTTTAGTGTTTCGTTTTGTAATAAATTATTTATTTATTAGTAATGATAACGAGAATAGATGTAAAATGTAGAAAATTGAATGGACTCGTCCACGACTGGCAGCGGTGGCCGCGGTGGTCCTCCTCACCAAAGATGCGCCGGCTTCGCTGTTCCACTGAAGTATTTATGAACCCGACCGGGTCACTGCATCCACCTACATCCTCAACTTACTCTTCTCAGAGGTTCATATATATTTTTGTTTAATTCCTGCGATTGTCCTTTTGTTACTTTTTTAATGAGATCGCGTTACCGATCGGATTGTACGTAGTGTATTTATGTAAGTATAAGTGAGTTTGTATATAAGGATCCTCCGCACTCCTCGCTTCCATTTTGCGATGTTTTGTACATATTTGTAAAGAAATTGAGTTTTTGTTAATTTAGAACGTGTCAATTTTAGGGAATCGGGATTTGTAAATATTCAGGTACAGCCGACGGTCGTAGCTAGAGCAATCACTAGGAAATCATTTAATAAACTTGATATTAAAATAACTTTATAAATAATTATACATACATACATACATAGGTAAATTACCAATAAAAAATATTACATATTATTTAAAACTGACTTTTCTTTATCTAGAACCTTATTCATATATCATATTTTTATTATTTTATACTCCTACATTCTCAAGTATCCCCTGAGAGTGCCATTATTTTTTTAGAATGCGATGCAATTACTCCTATACAATACTTACCAAATGATGAGCCATTGTAAGTAAAAAACAGTTGTAATGTATATAATTTATTAATAAGTTTACATCTAAAATAAATAAACAAATATAAGCATCACCGGTTACATAAAACAAGGGATATTGTCTTAGATACTGGTAGTTTTTACACATAGGTTAGTCAAAAGGGAAACACTTTAACCCTTTGGACGCGGAAAGCGACTATAGTCGCCCGAATTTTTATTCCTCTTCGACGCGTAAATCGGCGATAGTCCATGGCTTGTAAAAAACGTTCCCTTTGGACGCGGTAGTTGATTTTTGTCGCCTTGCATTTCCGACATCGTCTGTAATATACAGACCTTTTTTTGTTACGCAAATATTGCGCAGGGGTGGGGGAAAGAGAGGCCAAACATGTCTCTTTTCATCATTATAGAGGGCAATATTATTTTTTATAATATGTTTTTGTGTTGACGCTGAACATTCAGTTATCACATTTGATGAAATGGATCGATACCCCCCATACCAGCCGGCGGTCATAGCTCAATGGTCAAAGCGTTTGCTTTGCAAGCCAAAGGTCGTGGGTTCGATCCCCGACGGAGATTAAAAAAAAAGGATTTTTAATCGATTTCTGAGCTCTAAAATACCTCGGTTGGTGTGAATTTGATCCATCACCCGTAAAATGTCAGTCATAGCCTATTAATTAAAATTGGTGGTAGACGAAAGTCGTCCCGTGAAGACCACCCATTCATAGTAAATTCCTGTAATAATAAAGGATGATGTGTGAATCTCGGGCTGTAGTCTATGACGTTGGCAGATCAATACTCCACATGCAGCGTTTAGCCATATACACTACGGTAAGCGTCATAGAATTCCACAGATGAGACTTCAGAATTACTATCACCATCTGTCGGTATTCTCCTGTATGTGTTTACATAAAAAAAATAAAAAATATAAGCATTATTTCATGACTATAATATATGACATATACTCCATGTTATATTTTTCAGTTTTTTCTGTTATTTTTATAATATTTCCATAAAAGATTTTTATACATAAGTATAAAAGTTTGTTATCGTATATTTTAGTAAATTAATATAATTTTGTTAGTAATAAATATAATTATTGTTTTTTTTTTTTTTAACTTTTTTGCCTCTTCATCCTTCTTCATCTTTTTTTGACAGCTCTGTTATGTCATAAACATAGCAAGGGTTGGATATTATGACATTCCCTCCATTCAAAATCATAAATAACGACTAATAATTGTATAATCACTATCAACTTTTTACATTTTTTATTTTTTTTTGATATTTAAATTTCATTTTTTGAGCCCCCCTGCCCCCAAAATATAATCTGACGACAATTTTTTGGTGTATTTAATCATGATATTCTCAAAATAGAAGTAAAAATAATTTTATAGAATACTTTATTTTTCATGGAAAATTTGCATTTTTCAAATCGACTTTTTAATTTCGCTTGCCGCGTTGAAAGGGTTAATTAGTGTGGTATACATATAAATCTCCTTCCTAGTCATCTTGGAGCTTCCAATGATAACTGTCTCAATATATTTGTATTCACAATGGTTTCGTTCATGACTGCACACTGCAGTAGTTGACAATACTCGATATTACGAAAAGTTTTTATTTCCCACAAACAATTTTATAGTTTTTTGTTTTGTTTGTGATGTAAAGCTGTAAATGTCGAGGAAACATTGAGAATACAACATGCATTAAAGTAATTATGGATTTCATTATAAAAATCATAAAGAAAGCTTTAAAACAATTGACCGAGCACTGATTTTTTTTGTTAAAAATAAATGCATCCACTAATATTGGAGCTATGAAAATATGCCATTAATTGATATGATAATCTTTTAGCACATTTTTAAATACGCTACACGTTAGCTAACGTTTAAATCTTAACACTAATCCGAGTATACATAAATAATTTAGTAGTGATCTAGGGACTTACAATATACGAAGGACTACACTTGATAATCTCATAATCGTGTGAACTACATATTGTCCGTTAAGATACAAAAATACTTTTGAGAGAATCCTAGTTCTCAGACGCCGAGAATAGCGACTTTTCTAACTATTTAAACAAAGTCAACAATCTCAAGGCGTCACAAGTCACAGTGTGATGAGTGGTTCCTCGGGTGGCGCCTGCAGCTGCTTGTGGCGCCACTCGTTATAGTCGGCAAGGATTTTGCGACCGTACAGCGTGTGCAGCTCTCTAAAAGTTATCTTGGAACGAGGCACGTTCTCGGGGGGGCGTTCCGACTTGCTTCTCGTGTGTTTGGAGGTTTCAGGCGTTTTGTTGAAAGGGTTGTAACGCTGACCCCGAGGAGGTGCTTTGGGCGTGGCTCCTGTAGAACTCTCTGGACTGGTGGGAGTCCCCATTTCTGAAAAAATCACAACATTATTTGTGCCCATAATTATGAAAATGACGCAAGTCATGTTTTATTCATTTTGATTTATATATACAGGGTCTGCTATCTAACGTTTTTTTTTCAACTAGTGCTTATTTCGTGAATGGTAACACTTAGCTCATGTCTGATTTGACAGATAATTAGTTTTATCCTTCCGCTGAACGAATATGGTTGTGTATACGCTTGAACAACGCTGGGAAATATTGCGACATTACTTTGAAAATCAGGCCATTTTTCTTCGAAAATGAGCAAGGAGTGGCCGTTACAGTCAATGGCGATCGTTATCGGGCCATTTTTGTTTACAAAAATTGAAGAGGAGGATATTGGCAACATTTGGTTTCAACAGGACGGCGCTACGTGCCACACAGCCGAAGCTACACTCGATGTTTTGCGCCCCATTTTAAAAAAAAAAAGTTATTTGGCGGACCCGATATATATAGATTTGTGTTTTGATTGAAAACCGATGGAATTGACATCTTCATGTTGCATAAAATATTATTCATAGATTTATATTCATATCTGATGAAAATTATATTAATTTACAACAATATGAACTGAAATAAATGAATAACTATTTTTTACAATTTGTTGACTTATGTCATTAATTTAAGCATTCTTTTTCTCTTGAAGTCTCTTTGTATGATATTTTGTCCTCGTTATAGGAAATGATTGTCACCTTGTATTTCGTCCAGTTGCCGCTGCAGCTCGGCCACCATGAGCTTCATGTAGTCATAGCTGGCGCAGGCGAGCGCCTTCATCCACTGCTCCATTGGTTCCTGCGCCTCAGCGCACAACGTGTAGGCGCGCGCCTGCGGGCCATGGAAGGCCACCGAGAAACTGAACTGCTCCTCATCCTCGGACAGCTCTGGAAACAGACTCACTGATTAACATACACCACTAATAAAAGAGACATTCTGAACCAGTTGTACATTACTTACTAATAGTAACACTTGTATAATAGACATAAGTCGCGAAGCAGCTTTCTAAGATCACACAACCATTCGCAATCGGCCCTGAAACTGAGAGTTCTAGCTTTAGCAGCAAATCAGAAGATTTCATTAGCCTAAAAGAAAGCCTTCCAACTGGCAATAACCTTGACTGGCGGACCTGGAAATCCCTAAACAGATTAAGAACCGGAGTTGGTAGAACAAAGGACATCCTTAAGCGGTGGGAAGTGCTTCGGCAAGGAGAGTCATTACTGTGGAAACCTGCAGATCGTCTAACACCTAAGAATATGTGCCCCACTAGTTGCAGATCCCAAGACCTAATGCTGGGCAGCACACGGGTCATCGATGTTGCTATTGGGCCGAAATAATTTGACATCGCTGATACGAAGAAGAGCAATTGTTTGTAGGTAATTAATACTATTTTTCACACTTTGTTTACCATTTTTGACATTATCATTAGGTAGCAATGCAAAAAATATTTAAATGTAAACAAAATATTTTTAGGAAGTCAGTCTCCATACTATGTCATTTGAACCTAATCTAACATAAACTAAATTAAAATACTCATTTTGGATTAGAACTCGACAGTAAGTTTTTTTGTTGTAGTCAAAATCTTTTTAAAAATAAAAAAAATGTAATGGAAAAATGGAAAATTTAATAGTGAGGAACGCTGGTGAAGAAGTTAACCTGTCAGACATACACTTATGTTAACCTTTACCTACGGTAAAGCAGGTACTGCAGCTGGTTACATATTGTTACACATGCGTTGTCATAGTAACATTACAAACACCGGTATGTAACTGACCTATTGTGCAGCCCTCCAGCACGACCACGCCCATAGGCTCTTTGTCTTGCTTCTTCTCGAAGTAGAAGAGCAGGTTCCCCTTGAGCACGAACCAACGCCGCTGGTAGCCCTTGTTGAGCTCGCCCCTTTTACTGAGCCATCCCTCGCGGTCCACGGGAGTGGCGGACGTCGCAAAGGCGCACAAGTTCTTTTCGTTGATCTTCATTGCTGCGGACGCTCAGATTTTCCCGGCATGACTTTCAACAATTGGGGCGAGATGCCAGGCGGCAGTGTTAACAAGGCGACATTACTAAATAAACAATATTTGTAGAAAAACAACTCTAGCACAAACGTCAGAAAAATAATAAAAGCGACGGCAGTTTTACCAACACGGCACTGCATACATTTACTGTATCAGTGCTACCAACTTATGTAACATTATATACCTACCGTGAAAACTTGTACATACTTATGGAACTAATAATTGATTATAAATAAATTATGTCATTTATCAGTAAATATTGATAACAAAAATTATTTTTTGCGATGTGAATTTCAATATTTATTATTATATTCTTTGTGGATCATCCGTTTTGTATGCACTGGGTAATAAATATATAAATACTATTAAATCATAAACGAATCAAAGATTTCTATCTAATCCGCATTATTTAAAATATGGATAGATTAAAGTAAATTAAAAATATTTTAGATTTGACTTTTAATTGACCGTTACTATTATTGAATGCTTCTATGAAGAATAATTTATTTAAAAAAATGATGATCTTTGACATGAAATATTTAAAATCGCTCCACTGATATATTTAGGATTTTAGCACAATAATCATTTTAATGACATAATATATAATTAATCTATTTGTAGAGATTTTCAGTTTTTTGGATTTTTATAGACTTTATTGATGTTTTGTTAAACTTGAAAATGTTACCGAACATTTATAACGAAAGTACAAATGATAAAAAATGAAACATTATTTGTAGAACACCAAATAAGAGAATTTTGTAATCCTAGCTGAGCGTCTGTTAAAATTTAACATAAAAACAAACATGGCCGTCCTGTCGAATCTTGGCAGTAAAAAAATTAAACAGATGTTACTCATAAATGATTTTTAAAAATTACACCAGAAATTTTTACAGGTTAGGTTAAATTTGGCTTAGATGAATTAAAAATAATAATCAATCCAAAGCAAACCTTACGTACACCCATGTATGTAATAATAAAAAATAATAATTCACAAATGACATTTGGGGAATTTTTCTACTGCAAACATATCTACGATACAAACAAATTGAAAGGTCGTGTACTAAAGTGACTAAAAAAACATCGGAAAATACTTGGTATACGTTTATGATTATATAATTTAATATAATCATTTTAAAACACACTTACCACATAATAATTAAGTAACTTATTTACTCGTGGAAGTGTTCCTTCCTTCTTCATTTAAGTTTCAGGATTTTTTTTTCATAATTTGTAAGAAAAATTATATTAATTTATAAAATATTATGCATTGAAAAATAAAAAATGATTTAAATAAAGTATTGCTGTGCTTGGCTTTAGACTTTGTTCTATAAAGTAAAACAGGTGCTTGGATCAATCGATTACACAAGAGAATACTATCTTAAATACATACATGTAACATATGATCATCACAGAATGTTGGCACTCAGTTTTGCCGGTTGCCACTGTCCATGACTCGTACCATGACCCTATGTACCCGAAGGTACATCTGGGAACCTATATGGTTCCCGAAAATCTCTAGAGTAAAAGTCAGAGTACTTGTACATACGGCGTCCGTAGTATCCAAGGTATATTTTTTCAGTGATTTGTTAAACTTTTTTTAAAGAGCATCGGATGATCAGCCCGAATATTCCGATGTCTGACAATTCGGTTTAAGGATCGAATTAAGAATTAAGCAAAAACATTTTATTTTCATGGCCGTAAGAACGTACTGTTGAATAAACGTTGCGAGCGATGTCGCTACTGAACACTAAATTATTATTTTAAGATTATATTCAGTAGTGACTGAACAAGTGTATGTACATCGACTTGCAATAAATATTGTATATAATTTATATTTAAAAAATAGTAATGTTACATTTTACTTCGTGATAATTCGCCCGCCGCGCTGACTTCAGCGAAACTGAAAAAATATCTTTGGGAAAGTTTCAGCAACCCCCGCCCCTCGCCCTACTCAGCAGTAGTTTCATCTTCAGTTAGGCGCGCTCCGTTGCCAGCGCCGGTCGTGTCGTTATCTATGCGGAGCATGTCAACCCACATGCAACAATACGAACTATTTATTTATACGCGATCGTTACGACATAACAACAAACAATACGGTACTACATAAATTATACGCGATTCTTTGCAAATCGTCCACGTTTTTTTATTATATCTATCCAGTGTGTGCTGTGAAGTTATTTTTACAAAATTTTAAAAGCGACTGTACATTTATTGTATATTCACGAGCGAGGAGTTATTAATACACGCTCAGGTGCTCCTCTGGGAGGACGAGATTTTTTTTTACGAAATTAACGACCGGAAGTCGAGACGAAATAATATTATTTCATATAACACATCTAAATATTTTTCAAATTAAAATAACGTATCGCGGATGTATCTTTAGTTGAATGTGGCGTCTTTTAAAAGTGACTTCTAGACCGAGCGATTTCCTGAAAATGAAAATTGAACTGAATTTTAAAATCTTAAATTGACGATTGAAAATTAGATTTATTGTTGTGTTTTTAGAGCCATCTTAAGTTATAAAATAACTCGCTTAATGTTGTTTATCCTACATACTGTTTATTAATTCTAGAAGGCGTCGATTACTTGAAGTGTTTTACAAACTGATTCATTTTAGTTTAGTCATTAAAAATATAAATTTAAATTATGCATTTTGCATAAAAAAGTCTTTTTGTCACCATTTTTGTTCATAAAAAGTTGTTTGATATTTTTTTACAACCTTGTCGAAAGACTTGAAAATGTTGTCTTAAGGCGGCTCCAAGTACTCAGCAATAAACTGTTTAATATATTTGCCCATAATCATAAAAGTGGTGTAAGTCAAGAAATTGCGAAAAAATGAGTGATTCATTTATTTCAGTTTACATTGTCATGAATTAATATAATCTTCACCCAACATAATTTAAAAAAATGTAAATATATCATTTTATGCAACTCGAAGTTGTCACTTTCATCGGTTTTCAACCAATATCAAAACACAAACCTTTAAATATCTCAGAACGAATGAATTACTTACACCACTTTCATAATCATGGACACACGTACCGTATTTATTTCGCGAGTGTAAATCGTGCTAATTGAATTGTGACAATATATTTTTTAGAATTTCACCGAGTTGCGCAATAATAGTAATACCCAATCGGAGGCACAAGTAACTACCATACCAAGGTGCTGTCTTGCAAGTGTCGTGATCTTGGACTGTCATGATGGAGAGGGCGCTGCTTGCGCTGGCTCTGCTGGGGCTGCTGGGGTTGAGCCCCCTGGATGCCTTCAACCTCGAGACGAGACACTTTACGAGGCACACGGCCCCCGGAGAGCGCCCCTCGATGTTCGGGTTCGCGGTGGCTGCGCATCGAGAGCGAGGACAATCCTGGTAAGTTACTTCTTAACGTCATCATTATCAAAGCTGAAGACTAATACTAAGAGTCTGCCAACTGACCCGTCATTATCATCAGCTTAATTTAGGGAAATTATCATTTTTTTCAGGCAGCAATAACGATTTTTCAAGATACAGCGTTTAGAGAATGAGCGGTAGTTGTACATTAAAAAATAATGATTTATTAAATAATAAAATACAACAATTTTCTTTTGCGTGATACGAATATCCTATTATTGTTGCATATGTTTACATATATTCTAATTTTACCCGTGAAAACCAACGTTTAAATTATACAACATTATTGTAGGTTTGGTTTTTTAATCTATTAATCTTGAATTTATAAGTTTTGTAAGTTGATGGTAGATTTTCCAAGTTTCTTTCAACTGAGAGTTTTCCTTGAGTTAAGCATTTTGATTTTCGAGTCTTTGACATTTCATAGGAGAACCTTCCTGAACTGCAGCTTGGTTTTAACGGTCCCTTGCTCTTAAACTACATCAAAAATATCGTTGGTAACGAGGCTGACATGGAATAAATTCATTTTTTCTTTTAACTGCAGTTTTGTAATAGAATTGTGTACTTCCTTGCAACTGTCGTTCATGGCAGTTGAAAGATAAGACCCAAGAGTTCCATCTCTTCCTCTTCTTCCATCGCTTCCATCCGCTATCAGCTGTCGTTCCCGAGCTGCGCATCAACATTAACGAACATTGTGGTAGAACTAATTAAAATTATCGGCAGATAAAAGGACAGAACAATACACAGAGTATTCCGACTGTGATATGACTGACATATTGTTGTTTACATTAAGTTTATTTACCCCTTCACCATTAGCTATTACACTAGATTCCTATAAATCCAAAAAAGTTTATAAACTGATGACATAATTCAGAATCTTTCTCAAATTTGCTAATCTAAATTCCATTAACTCCCAATCATTAAAGATCACCATTTATAATTAAAAAAAGAAGATATGTATCATTTTTTATTTGCTTACATGTTTGTAATTATAAAAACTCATTTTGATAACATACTTCAATTAAATACAAAGCGATTATTTTATAACAGAATCGTAGTTCTTTTTTGATAAACATATCAAAGCTTCTGAGCTCTCAGCGGATAAAACAAATCCTAAACATAAAATAAAATATTTTTTATCTTTTTTTTATTCTTCTACTCGTACATTCTATAACTGCTTAGTTTTGGATTTTTAATAACGATTTCAATCCATGATGTCAAAATAGAAATATATAGACAAAAATACAAGAAATCATTAATAAAAGATTTTTAATATTTTGATGATATTTTTTATTCGATTAATATTTTCAAAATAAAGATATCGATTGATTGTGTAATTGTTTTGTAAATTTTTGTAATAATCTGTTTTTTTTTTGGAAAATTATCCAATTTCTCCATCTATTCATTTTTACGTAATCACATATAGAAGATTACCAGATAGATGGTTGTAGATAAATTTCATCTGTGGATTCTATGACGCTAACCATTTAACATGTAACTAAACGCTGAAATAAGTAATGTTGATTCACCAACATCATTGACTACATTGTTTTTAACAAGAATTTGATCGATATTTTTATTAAAGAATAGTTTTAATCGGTATTTTATAGTTTTTTAGATGTGAGCGGACATTACTACGAAACTAGCTGAGGTAAAGTGTTTATTTATCAACTGTGTTGCCATAATAGTGTTATACAACAGTTATAAATTATGATAATACATACGTAGTAGGTCTTCTATTACGGGCACTTAGTCCTATATATAGAAGGCTGCTTATGGTCATCGAAACCAACGAAATAATGTAACTTATTAGGTATTTATTCATTCATTCATCGGTTGTTGGACGCCATTAATTTGATCGATGCGGGAACATAAACATAATATGTGCTTGCGCGCTGTGTTAAGTAATGTTATATTGCGATGATCTCATTGAACATTGAGAGTGATTTAACTGAACTCTTTGTGCAACAGCATCTCGAGCTAAAACAGAGATAACCGAGATGTGGTAGAACGTTTACTTTAAAAGCTCTTACATAATGGACGCTGACTTGTTTTATTTGTTTATATTTATGCTATATTCTTAGATATATTGATAACTCTTGCTATTTCTACCATATCTGATACATACTTGAAGCATATGGACACTGCAAATTGCCGTTTCACAGTTCTTTAAGCTCAGATTGTCTTGTCTCAGAACACCTGTATCCTGAAGGACCACACGGGAACATAGATGGTTCCCAGGATCCTCCATGGCAAGATGCCGCGAACTTGCATAGACTGCAGCTGTAATATCAGATAAATATTTTATTTGGGTGTTCAATAATCAGGGTTATTTTTAAAGAGTTCGGATACTTGGCACAACGCTTCCTGTTTGTCGTATGTACGTATTTATTTTAACAATTTAGATTTAATAAATAATGTATTTTGTAGTATACAAACAACGTTTTTTACGCATTTTCAGGCCTTCGCGAGACTGATACCTTATATAATTCTCATATCCGTTCCATATTTGGAACATTTTGTCACAAAAATTGCCATCACTTAGCTCTGTCAGCTGCCATTGTTCATTTCTTGTCTAAAGACATCTCTTTATCTATGGATCCAACTAGGAACATAAATATGGGTTTCGACGCCCTCCAGGGAAAAATCCAGAGTATTTGAAGATACGTCAAATGTAGTATCCGAGGCACATTTTTGGGTGATTTGTATTTTAAAAATCGGATGATTAGCTCGATGCTTTCTGAACCATTTAGTCCAAAAGAGTCTCGAAATACGACTAGCTAAAAGCGGTAAGCAACAGTCAGTGACCTATCCAAGTGTTGGTCCGCGCCCAATCTTGCTAAAATATTTAAGTTATATATTTATATTTTTCTTTAAGACGTAAACGTAATTTTTCTATTCTTTATTTTGACCCGATTTTCTAAGAGGATGACAAGTGATGGACCAGAATACTACAGCTGACTGTAAGACGAGACTCCAGCTGTTGATAGAAATGCATCGTCATCACGTATCATGGAACGGAGCTTCAATAAATTGACGATCACTTTTTTTTCATCAAATCGGGTTCAAATAAACCTGATAATATCACGACTGTACCATAAGTGTTGGATGAATATTGATGCAATGACGGGCGGAAATTCTCGAATATTTCTCTAGAGCTATCAGGACTATAATGACGTTGATTAATCCATTCATTATTTTGTCCAATAAACAAGTGTGTACTTTCCTGTTCTTCAATAATTGAATACATGATTTAATGTTTAAATTATCTTTTCGTATATGAAAGCTTTGCATATCATAGCGTTGACATTCTTCAAAATATCCTCATAAGGCTTAATCCTTTCGCATCGGTTGTCGGCATATGCCGTCATAAGATTCCCCGACCGTTGACATCGGTTGACATGATATATAGTTTTGCTACTTTCTTAGAATAGTTTTTTATGCATCATCTGATAGCTAAAGGATACAAGAATCAATGTGATATATGAAAATAGACCAGATAAGTATATATATACATATATGCTTCAAATACCAGTTTTATATTTCACAGTATAATTTGTATTCAAACCGAGCTGTAATGAAAGGGATAAGGACTTATTCGGTTTTAAACACAGAAGTGTTGAAACATAAAATGTATCACTTATAATTATCATGAAAAATACTTTCGAACGGATATCTTTTTTCTTCCATGTTTTAAGATTTTCAATGGATGCCATTTTTTAATTTGGCAGCTGTGTGTCACGTTAGTGCAATATTAAAAATAATCATTGATCACTACGCATTAAAAAATCGTAAAGTAACTGTTTTTGTAAACAAATATATTTCACTTTGTATTGATTTATATGTAATTCTATCTTAAATTAAATTCACATGTAAAAATCATAGACTAGTAAAGTATCACGTGTACACAGATACATACAAAAACGTCAATACTGAATATAACCCTTGCAATGGCGGTTGAAATATTGGAGAGGAGGAGAAATAAGCCACACGCGGCTCAACCCAAATGCCATGACTCCAAATCAGGCCGTCAATAATCTACAAAATTACAGATCAGCAAAGTGTTAATTAATCTGTTTCTCGGAGAGATTCAGATCAGATGAGTTATTTAAATATCTTTTCTAAGTCTGTTTTGACGAGACTTGCCACACAATTTTATTATGTGCTGAATTTGAATTGATTTACATGATTATACTTTCTAAAATTCGCATTGCCACGTTTTTTCCAAATTATTTATTTTCAATCAGGCAGACAGCAGGTGTCAATGCTTCCCGCCATTAATTGTTCAGCAAATGAATATTTTTCATCGGGTTGCTCATCAGTTAGCATTACATATTACGCACCTGGAATTCCCTACCCATTCAACCCTCAATACACCTGATTGTCTCACCCTCTTTAATAAAGATTAAACTGCGATTACAGTTCACACCTTGATGGAAATAAATGAAATAACGTATAATATAGACATTATTAAAATTAATTTACATTTATCAATATATTTTGAAAATTACAAAGCAGTGTTTTATAATGTATTAGAATAGAACTTTTTTTTCTTCATCGTTGAGCTTAAATTCTGTACATCGTGCTGCTCTGGAACATGTTTGCTTGTATTATACTATTGTATATACATTGACGGGTGGCGATCATTAAAAAAAGAATTGTTGGTCTAAACATCGATAATCATCACCATTAACTGGAGCACATGGTCGTCACAAGATGTCGCCCCAAAGCTTTCGTCAGTTTTGCCTCTCGTAGCTTCGCTGATTACATTCTATGTATAGTGTCTAAACGCGTTTCAGGGTGGCGTAAGTCCGTGGGATTGTAGTTTATGCTCTCCTGTGGATCCAAAGTACATGTCCCAATCAGGCCTGTAACTCGGATTGGTGCCATTCGGGTAAATTGCTTGAATACCACTTTTATAATAATTAAAGTCCATGTGTCTTTCGGCGAGGAAAGTTTACTATTCGATATGAGTTTGAATTTACGGTCGTAATAAACAGATATTTAGTGGTGCGAACCGTGTGGTTGCTACCCCCCTATTAAACGATGCGTGATGTGAGTTACGCCCGCGTGCTTTACCTTTACTGGCGCCCGGGGGAATCAAACCATAAATTATTTTTCGTGATGCAATAGGCAAGAAACAGACTTTGAAAACCATTGGCGTATATTAAAAGATAATTGTAAGTAAGTGTTGATATGTATAACGATGCCCAAATACAATTTTGTCGTTTCTAATCAAACATAAGATTATATTTTATATTCGATATATAACTGGAGCATATGATTGGCACAAATTGACGCCATAAATTTATGTCAGCTACATTAACTCGTTCCAAATTATCTTTTTACAAGCTAACATATTATTACAGTTTTGGGTAACTGACGAATGTTATATACAACATTAAATGTAGATCATAAAAAAATTCTTATGAAATTATTTTTTAGCTTGCTCAATATTTTTTTGAGTGCCATCAAAAATATTATATGTATACTTCAGATGAGGTTAGGGTAGGTTAAGTTACGTTAAGTTAAGTTACGTAAGGTTAGGTTTTCTTATGTTTTGTTAGTTAGGTTGGGATTTTATTTCAATAAAGTATTGATCACATAAGAGACAAAAATATTGCCAACAATTCAGTATTTTTGGCGTTTGACTGCAATATTTGATTTGTTAATTTTTAAGTTGCGCCCTTGGTTCGCCATTACCGTATTGGATTTCCCACCCCCCAATCTATGTAATGAATCCTAACTGACCCATCCATCAACCAGTCAGGCTGCATAATAACGGATTACTTCTCAGTTGTTGCCCCCTTATTAGAGATCGATGCATCGGTATATTTGAGGTGAGTCCTCCTCACCTTCCCAGCTGATTACATCTGATCCTGGCTTATCCAACACTATCACCTGTCACATTTTACACGTTATTTATAACATAATAATGTTTCATTATATTCTGGGGAGTTTAGATTAATTAAAAATTCGCCTCTATAAGGAAAACATATTGTAGTCATATCTTTTAAATTGTGATGTAATCATGTTTTTTTCTTACAAATTTATGAATAATACCTTTCGACTTGAAATGAGATTTTTTTAATTTACTCAAGATGACCGCATTGACTATGAAGTCATATTTATTTTGTGTACTTTTTTTAAGCAACTTAGTCATAATAGAAGAGAATGTACGGAAATTTCAAAGTAAAAATAAAACTGTTGTACAACGTTCTATCCCATATTTGCTCACAATCTGAAGATATGGTCACTAAGAACTGCTATATAAAATATTTTGTTTGCACGTCTTAACTTATGCATATTATCAGATTGGCATCCTAAAGTATTTTCCATATGAACGTATGGTTTCAAGAAATTGCCGCCATTCAGTTATGTTAGAAAGCGGCTGACAGAGATAATTGTTTGGATGTGAGAGGTTGTGTGACTTCATTCTAGGTTTTGGGAGTATCTGGTTATACAAGCATTGGGACTGTTGGTTGATTTCCTTACGCATGTGGCGGTAGTTTGTGACGTCCATATGCTGCAGTTAGGGGAGCAGATATGATGATGATCATTAAACATCTGTGAGTATGATACTCAGTTGTGAACTGGCTAGGAAGAATATGTCTCTTTAAATAATTACTATACTCGTATTTTATAAAAATATTATTAGATGTGACTGTTCAAAATCACACCGCATTCTTAAAAATATTATTATGTATTATACTATATGTATAATGGTCAGGTAATAATGTATATCAAAAAAAAATTGAATAATATTTTCGTCTTTTTTGCTTTGATCTAATAGCCCGAGTTAATAATGTGATTGAAAAGAAGTCATTTGCTGAAATCTCAAAATGTTTGCGGCTCTCTTTAGAGATAGATGCAAAGGGCGGAAAGGCAAGGATAAGGTTACAAAAGAGGAACACGTGGAGATATGGACATGTACACAGGGTCAGATGGGAACCATATGTGACGGGAACCTAAAGCAGGTACAAGGGATACTCAGAAACTGGACGGTCGTTGCAGTAATGTGCTCAAAACCTTGATAAAAACGTAACCAAAATATTATATAACCTAAGTTATTTCGTTGACGAGACCTATGGATCTGTGGACTCTACGATCACTGAACTCTACGATCACTGGACTCTACGATCACTGGACTCTACGATCACTGGAAAAATCCTTAGATTGGGATATGTTAGGTTAGCGAATTGTCTGGGGACGATAGGTTGAGACACCGTTTTATATATTTTCTTCCCATATCCGTTCCATATCTGGAATATATGATCACCAAAAATAGCCGACGCTCTGTTCTGTCAATTGCCTTTGTCGTTTTCTCATCATAAGACGTCTCTGCACCTGAAAGTCCATTTGGGAACATATATGGTTCCCGAAAAGCTTCAGGGCAGAAAAGCCCGAGGATACGAAGAGGAGCTGTAGTATGCGAGGCATATTTTTGGGTGATTTGTTAATCGGAATTTTGAAGATTTCGGATATATTAAAAAAAAAATCGCATTTTACGTATATACGAGTACAATACTTTAATGATAAGTTTTTTTTAACAGTTCATCCAGAAATGATGTAATAATTAAGTTATGTAATAATTAACCACTTTAAAGGACAAGACTTGCTGATTTTTTTATGGCTTGAATAGAGAATTTATTAATACCATTTATGCGGTAACGGAATTTGATAATTTTACAATCAAATCGATGAATACAAACCGCAAGTCTTCATTGATATGAGTTCAGCAATTTAGTTCCTGATGATGTATATATAATTGCGGACAGGAAATGTCATGCATATCAATTTGTTTTCGGAGGCGATCATTGTTACGCCACATGTCTTTGGTTCGTGTTCCGGCTGGGAAATGTGTTTTTGTATTCGCTTCAGTGTTTCTGGGCTGAGATCTTTGATATATGTAATACAATATATAATATAGGAATGGAACGATGCACATTCTCTACATGTGCAACATCTGCTGAATTCGAAAGACAAATAAGCAAAAAGTAGGAATTTGCAAAATAAACGTATTTTTCGTGAAATTGCCCCTTGGAACGTGCTCAGTTGACGTTCTTATAATCGCATGAGGACGTACAGATGGCATCCTTAGTTAATTTCATTAAATTTTATGATAAGGCCTTTCAATGTTGTTTTTTTTTGTAATCGCATAATGTGGTATAAACTTCCTATAGTGGCAATGGTTCTTGAAATAAAAATATTAAATTTAAAATGATTATATTGTAATCTTATATCCTAATGTTCATTATTTTCTGTTTATATTATAAAATAATAAATAGTATGAACTCAGAAATGAAGATCTTAAATTGGAAGATTGTAAATTGATTGATTTATTCGATGTTTTAAATATTTTTATTTCTTGGTTTCTTATATTTGGTGCAACATTTGACGGCTCAATTATTGTTCAACGAAGATTCTGCTGAAAGGACACACGATGGATAGAACCAAAAGTATTCGGTCCTTCAGTAGACTGTACTATATAATATTCAGCCATAGTGAATTACACCATGTCACATTTTTTTGTTTTGAATATTTTAAGCAATAAACTAAACCAAATCTCACCTTCAAGAGAAAGGTAGAGGTTGTCTAAGAAATCGCTTTATTGTTATATTGATAACCGTTATAATGATAAATTGTTGTTTAGTTCAATGATACCTTAACTTATAAGTAAATCTAATGACCGATTTATGGAATATGAAATAACGAAACATTTTGAGCAACATCGGGAAATCCCCAGTCGTAAAAGTTGTCACCATTTAATTTTGGAATTTATAGATGATAATTAAAGGATATAAAATAATCTACCTGCTACTTACTTTCTATTTGAAAAATAAGCTGTACGATGAACAACATTATTAAAATAAATATTAAATATTGAAATATACTCGTACATGTAGCAAAACTAGTGCATCTGACGTTGATCTTCTCAGTTAGCCATTGCATCACATTATTAATGTAACCAGCAATTACATAAGAAGACTCGGTGACATAATTAATATGAATTTATCTAAGCCAATGTCACTGTCAAATAAACAGCCGGGAGAGTTTTTTTTAGGTATTAAGAATATTTATAAAACAATACTTTCATATGTATTGTAACGCTTACTTTATCTTGACATGACGCTAGTGCAGATTTTTTTTAAATGTACTTTTAAATTGAAAATATTGCCAAATTTTTCAGCTTCTTTGGTTTTAACATCCTTTTTTTGCGGCATTCGAAGCATACTCGTATGTCCCAATCAGGTCCACCTTTGACTATCTGTATAATCGAAATTTTGTTTTGATCGAATAAAGTTGCTAGTCTCAGATATTACGTATGAAATAAAAAGGCTCTTCAGCGTTCCCAGTTTCGTAAAGCGAGCTCTGTCTGAGGCCACTGATCTCAGTATCTGAAACATATAAGCTCAGGTATCTGAAACACTTAACCCATCAATAGTCTGAACCTCGCTGACAAGTGCACGATCTGCATCTTGTACAGTAAGTGCGTAATCTTTGCATTAATTCGCATAGAATTTTCTTGCAACCATCCTTTATCCAGCTTCCACACATTGAGGAACTTGTTCACACACACACTTCGATCTGGTGGTATTGATTTGTGAAAGATGAAGTACATAACGTTTACAGAAGAAGAGCGTTTCCAAGGCATGGCTTGTTCGTAGACAAATTTGACGGCGTGTTTCTGCAGTGCCGATTTTAAGGGGTGGCAAAGTGGAGCTTGGTGAAAACCCTCCCTGCCCCGTCCTGTTTTTGGAGACTCAGATGGGGACCCGTTACTGGACGCACGCAAAAAGCTACTTGTTAGAGAGTGGCTAAAGGCCTTCCCGTGATTCTAGGTGCATCAGTTAAATGTCAAATAGACCTCAGTCTACGGCTGCGAAATTAGTATACTACAGCGAGTCTCGAATCGCCTTCTTTGGTAACACGTTGCTAACCACGAAATACGTGGGAATGGATAAGGAAATGGCAAATTGGAGCGATGGCTCAGGGCGTCAAATAAGCTAGGGGCGCCAAGGGCAATATATCTCATATATTTGGCGCCGCAGGGTCTAGAGCCGGCACCGTGTCTCTGATTTGATTGTAGTTGCCCCGGTTGAGTATTTGCTGGCAGTAACGGTGTATCGGGTGGATGTCACCGTTGCTGCTAGTCCTTGTTGGGAGCCGTCCCTCCATATGCGGGCTTGTGCAAGCTTGCGTAACTGCGGCTTGCGGAGCTGAGACGAGAATCGTGACCGCTCGTTCAGGAGACGCGACATCTCAGACAGGTCGCGTTATTATGTAGTAAATCCAAACAAAAAAACATGACCTCATCATCATCATCATCAGTGTGATTGAAGAATTTGATGACGACAAGTTGAATTCGGATGTCAGTATTATAAATACTTAATTTATTTTACATTTTTTTACAATGCACAAATACTTGAAAATATACCGTGCAGAGGTAGTGAAAAAATCATTAACTTGTGAGTGAATCATGCAGTTAACTGCACGCATTAAAAATGTCAGTAAGTGTTAAAATAGGACATGTAGTCTAGTCTGCGTGAATGCTGGGGTGTAGTCTAGTGGCGTTGGGGGATCAACACTCCACATATCGCGCGTAGCAATTTCCCGAAATTGCAAGCGTCATTGAATACACAAATGAGATTTATATATCACTGTTTTTTTGGTATTCTCATGTATGTGCTTACATAAAAAAGGCTATAGACAAGAGTAGAAAGAATATTAATTTGATGTAATATAAATGAGAGTTTTTTCAAGAGTGAAGTTAAGAATTAAGACCATATCCTTGAATGATTTCGGTCAAACGGCTGGAGATTTTTTTTTCTTTCTGGATGGTTAAATTTTATTCAAGGATATTATCAACCAGCCTTAACATCACTCAACATTCTAGGTTCTTCTTTGATGCGTGTATTAGGAATAAGAAATCTTTAATACAGCTCTGTAAAGACTTGGGTAAAAATGAAAACAAATGACAAGACTGTTACAATTCCTAGACATTCTGAACACTTTGATTTTACAACTGCTGTTACGTTCACTGACATTACCATATCTGAAAATGATAGGCGGAGTAAATTGTCTGACACTCAACATTAACAACTAGAATATAGAGTTGTCCGTCGCCATGCGATGTAGCCATTCCATAAATTAAACAACACCTTAAAAAACAAATATTGTGATCTTTCCATTATAAATTAAAATGCATGCCTCACAATAACTGAACATAAAGATTTAACGCCGGATATGTTTCATATGGCCATTGATTTTTGTTTATTATCACACAAGACCCGCAAGTAAATGCAAGGTCACACGAAGTCGATATTTTTTTTTAAATTAAAGATTTATGGCATTTAAATTAACGACCGATTACGGAAATATAATGAAATGATTGGCCAAAGCATTATTTGTATTTTTTAGATTCGCCGCCATTGCAGGTCGCGAGAAATGATTTATCTTTCCGTTGTGGTCGTTATCTTGTGATGTTTTTAGGTTATATTGCCTGGCAAGCCTGAGGACTTTTTTCATAGTCAGTCAGTTGATATCATCATCTATGTGGTCATTTTTTAAAATTTAGATATTTACTTGAATAATAAGAAAGATAAATCAAATTTCCAAGACAAGAAAGTTAAAAAACCTTGCTGTTTACCTCATTTTTTCCCACATAACGTCAAAACTGTGCTTCACAGGAATCTTCATGTCTTGAAATTCAACATTCAACCACAAGTTATCAAAAGTCCATGATATCATTTTCGTTTTAATATAATTGTAGTAGCTTATCTATCTGTCGGTATTCTCCTGTATGTGTTTACATAAAAAAGTTGATACCAAAAGGACAATTAAGAAAGTAACCACAGCACTAGAGGTTACTGTTATTTATTTGAAAATAAGGAAAAATAAATAGAAATTAACTTAAAAGTACGACATGTGTTCGTAAAATGTCCTTGAGCTTATTTTCCGGTTAGGAAAAGCGGTTAAAGCGATCACTTGCAGTCCCGACCACTGTAGAGTGGAGAGTGCCACTGGAAATATCAAAAAACCAAACTTTAGGAAACAATCCAAAACAACTAAAAGAAAACATTTTTTCAATGATTTGAGCATTTACTTTGAGATCCATTATAAATAATAAATAAATATTTATTATGAAAGAAAACTAAATTACTCGTAAAATAAAATAATTAAAATTGCGATTACAATTTGAATCGTCTATCAATTTAAAACAATGTATTTTACCTCTGACGTCACTCGACTCTGACAAAATATAATGTTAGTTCCAAACGAGCTTCGCATATGGGGCAGGTCTCAAAGTATAATGTGTAGAAAGTTTCTATTGCTCTAGAGGCATACTGCTTACTTGCATCAAGCTGAAAGTATATCATAAAAGTAAATCTATCCCGCTATAATTATCTCAAATTGCGAAGCTTCCGCCAGTAAATTTATGGATTATATCAATGTGTCAAATACGGAAAACGAAACGATCGTAATGTCTTCTGAGGTATCGTGGATGGAAGTTTACATGGAATGGCGTGGGCCTCCAGCAGCCTCCGCCCCCTCATCATGATGCAGTGTCAGCAACTACACCTCTCCACTGGCCCACGTTAGTTTGCCAATATTTGTGATCAATTGCGGCCACTTCTGAACTAGTTTACTGTCACGATACCAGCAGTAAAATCAACTTGGTACTTGGAATCGACCAGCTAAACCTTGCTTAAAATATGATATAAAATGGAGAAATGAATTACTGAAAACTACACTAAATTGGACACATTGTTTAGATGTTCTTTTTTTCATAATTTGAATTTCGGAGTGAAAACATTTGATCATTAATTTGATTGACTTTTAGCTAAGATTACTAAATCCAGTTATTACTTTGTAATGGATTGCTTCTTTGTAGTAAGACTGAGAGTGATTATTAGTTATAAATTTTGTTAGTAAGAAAATAATTCATTTATATTCAAAACAAATATATTTCAAATATTGATTCCTTCGAATCAAAATGTGTACCTTATTTGGTAACATAATAAACGTTGCAGATTTTTATTTATATCACGTTTTTAAAGTAAATACATACAGGAGAATACCGATAGATAGTGATGTAGAATATCATCTATGGATTTTACGATGCTTACCATAATACACGTGTCTTAAGCGCTGGTAATTTTTGAAGTTATGAAGAACTACATATCACTCATGATTAATAATGTCAGTTATTTTGACTACCAAAATAACATTAATACTTGGTGAAACTGCATAGTTATAATTTAAAATCAATTTTAATTAAAAAATTACTAAATTAAAAATATTTAGTTTAGATTCACATTTATTTAAATTGATTACATTTTTCGGCCTCCCTGGAGACCATCTTCAATAATTATAATAATTATGGAAGATGGTCTCCAGGGAGGCATGTAATCATTTAAAATAAATTTGAATCAAAACTAAATATCTTTAATTTAATAATTTTTTAATTAAAATTAATTTAAAATTATACCGAAATAACCACTGATCAAATATAGAATTAGGAATAACGAATAATACGCCGCAGAAAAAAATGGCATTCCTCTGCTTCGCGGAGCAATTGGGACATCCTCACGGAGCACTGGTAAATAATAAAACAACGATACTAATTATATTTTAGGAATACCTCCTTTTTTACGATCTTTTTATGATATAAATTAAGATATAAAAATTCCCGTAAATGCATTACAAATGATTACATTGTGTCATCCACATACAAAGGTTAATGGTTATTTTCTGAAGGTCGAAACTTGCACAAGATCATATATATTGCAGGATCATTATTGATACAAAATGACAATAAATAAAAAAACATCTATTAGTCTTCTTTAGAAATTAAGTCTCCCCACGAGAACTACAATAGATCAGAACCACATACGTAGGGCTTACGTCCCCGGTTGGAAGTCTCGGGTCTAAAAGAAATGTCACCGCCCAACCTTTGCCGGACTGACATTTAAGAATTTTCCAACACTTTTCCGGCATTTTGTGGATCAATCTATAGTTCCACACAACGCAAACATTTTTCACGAGGATTAATCGCGGTTAATCTATTTTTAAACCAAATTACCACATCATTGTTATTATAAAATCAATGTTTGTTTGCACTGTGATTTTTATTATTTGTGACTTGTAAAATTATTTATTGTTTTTTAATATTACTAACATTTGAACATACTTTTCAAATTCCGTTTTAGGGATATATAGATATTTTATAATACCCTAAAGGCGACGACAAAACTATAACACCATCAATCGATACACATACAAATTCACAACAAACATTACATTTAATTTTTTATCCCATTTTTTGATTAGAAAAATATAACATATTTGCTGTTAATTTGAATATAACATATGTAATAAACATGGATGCAAGAGCAGGTCGCAAAGCAAAGAACTTGTTAAGAAGCAAAATTCACGTTAATTTTCATTATAAGACTTTCTCTGGCCGACCGTAAGATATTGTATATGGGCAGCGGTCGGACGGAGACTGTCCGCGGACACGGGCTGACTGACTGGCACAGTAACAATCAGCGACCCAAAGATTATCGCGGCTTAATAAGAAACTAAAGTTGACAGTTGAACCAACATGATATGGAGCAACTATCAAAACAAATAAAATGGCGTATGCAAACGCCGTGTATTATATATATAAAATTAAGATTAACATTATAAGGTGTGCATGCCAGGCGAGTGAACAAAAATTAGAAACAAAATATCGTTTATCGAAGTTTTTCGGCATCAGCCTGAAAGAGCTATATTGAGATGATATCAAGGCGTTCTAAGTTGGACTTCAGTAGAAATATTTACTAGAAGAATGAAGTGAAATATCTGTCGAGTTTTTCTATAATAATTTTAATGGTCAATTAACAACAGCTGTTAACGAGAGTGTCTAAGAAACAAGATATTCATTCCGACTGTTGACACAAGTGCTTGGATGTCAGACATTCCCGAAGTGCCACTAAAGCCTCCGATTGATTCCGTAACATTATAGCGTTCTGTAGAGTTATTTTTCCACTGCATTTCGAGTTCTGGACAAAAGAAGATATTTGGATTATGTGAAATATAAATAGAGAAAGCACAACATTAGACGATACAATATTATGTTGTTAGATTCCTAATGGAATCCAGCTGAATTCCAGAAATGTTGTTTTTTATAATACTTCTATTTCGAGAGGGAACATTTTTGAGTAGGTTTTTACTACGTGAAGAGATATTGATTTGGATTTCGACAGGTTGAAGGCGAATTTAAGACTGCTGCTGATGCATGTTCGGCATTTTGAATGGCTTCCGAATTTTAAACAAATATTTTAATGGTAAACAAGAAAGTGCTGTGATATTTTCAACCTGATTTCCCAAGTGAAATCAAGTTTTTTTTAAATTATCGCTTCTTACCTTATCGTGACTCATGTATAAATTAGTTGTTACTATAATTAGATTGTTTGCACATAATTTCAGTGAGGTTTCGTATCGTTCTGAAACTGAAAGAAACTGATACTTGTAAGTGTTTTTTTTTTAAATAAATGCACGCAAGAGACCAAAGCCGCTTGAAACCAGTTGATTTTATAACGTTGTTGCTGAAACGGCGATAAATGATGTTTGTGTAAAGGTGGGAGAGATTATAAATGTATCTGTTTCGAAAAAAATAGAGATTTTTTGAAGGCGCAAAATAAATGCTGAATCATCTAAAGCTTACTTTAGAAAGTTTTAAGAAAATATTTAAATAAAAATGTTTTTGGTTGATATGCATTTATTTACGGTGTTCAGCAAGTGTGCGACAAGTCTGTTGGCTATAGGTATGTGCAGGAGAGATTAATTAAATTTTATACAAGTGCGCTACAATACATTTTAATATTTATATTACATTAATAACAATACAGCGAAATCCTGATTTTACATTTTTAAAGAGATCTTATTTATACAATAAAGTATAAATGCGATAAACCTTCAAATACGTAATACTATAAAGCAATCACGCCGGGACTATACAAAGTGAACGAAAGAAAACATATTGTACAAGAAAAGTTTACCAGAGTTTCACTGTACATATGTGAGATTCTGAAACGTATGTAAGCATGTAGTGATTATAGCGCTGTATATAACAGGTTATTTTCAAACCTTTTTTATTATTGGGTCAATTATCAACAAGGTTCTAATTGACCGAATGCATAAAATTTCTTTACCTCGTCTCCTAAACATTCGTCAAACAAACCGACTAACTTATTTGTCATCCGAGGTCATACAAATCGCAATATTCGTCACAATCATACACCTACATACTCTTGTATCGTAATGTCAGCTTTCTGGGTCAAGTTTTATTTATGTACTTAGTGTATACATAATATACACCAGGCCATCTTATCAACATGACCAAAAGAGGACACGAAGTCAAATGTTGAATATACGTATTTAGATGTAAAACTTTTGGATTCATTTATTAGTAAATTTGACCATGCAATTTTTACGCTTTTTGTACTCGAAGTTTGGTACTTGTGGCTATGAAAATATTCAGAATATATAACAGTTATAAAGAGTTCTGTAACAGATCAATAGACCGACAGAACGTCAAACAATGTATTTTCTATTTATACTTCTTATTGTTTTCAACCAAAAGCTGTTTTTTTCTATTCCCTTGGCAATTTTCTCGTTCATAAATGCATCCAGCATTTGACATTGAAAAAAACAGTCTTCCATTTGGAGATGTTTAGCATTTCCCTGGCCATGTGGTCGAGTCCTGTTGCAGTTGCATTGGAACAATAATTTATTACACACTTAATCAAGAGTCTTTCTCCCACTCTTGAACAGTGTTGAGTTGGTTGCCTTGACACAGACTTGTCACTGCACCGATATCGCAAAACTAAAAAAAGTAATGTTTCATAACGAAATTTCATTGCACCAAGAGAGTATTCTCGTATATATATGAGTACACATCACGACGCGATCAACCTTTAGCGAGCGATTCTTTTGTTGAGATTTTTTTAAATTCGTATTTTATGCAACCAACTTCACGATACGTTCGAATTTTATATGCTTACGTTACCTCATGACATAAGTAGATAACCCAGACAATATGATATGGTGAAAGTACTAAAGGGAAAATTAAATGAAAGTCACGGCACTAGAGGTTACTCTTATTTATGTTAAAAATAAAGAGAATAGAGAAATTATTTTAAGCCTACGCTATGGGTTAGTGAAATGACCAAGATAATTAGTCTTGATTCCGAATCCTGACAGTTTGCAAACAAAGATACTCGAAAAACAAAATTCAAATTTTGTTCGAAAGTCGAATCTTCTATCAATACATTTTTCAAATGTACTAATTTCTTACGAAGTGCCTGCATGATGCTAGTTTCAACCGCACTTCGTATTTGGGGCAGGTACTTACTACTATACTTAAATACAATTAACATATTTACTTTGTTTTTAAACGGAGCATATGGTTGACACAAAGTCTACGTTAAGTTATAACTGCCATTATTCTCACTTTGTTCAAAATCGGCTTCGCATTTTAAGTAAATTAAATACCGTTCTCAAAAATTTATGGATATAAACCAATTCACGATATATTTCGTTTCATTGGAATAATATAAAGCCTTCTTGACAAATTTTTGTTGATGTTGTTCGTTAGGCCTTAATCGCTGACACATCTGGATCGATGCATTTATATATATTTTTAGGTTAGGTGGTGAATCAACTGAAATTCTAATTAAAAATATTTAATGTTGTTTTCATAGTACTTCATACTGTGCGTTTATAAATATGTCTTACGTAATCTGTTGATTTTGCATTAACTTATAGGCAAGTAGAAGTAAACGCTTATGAGACATGTGTTCATACATGTACTAGTAGATTGCAATATGCAGTCTATTTATTTTATGCTAAATAATTACACAATTTGAAATATACTTTATTTCCTTGTCTGTGTTGATAAAAAAAGAATCATTTCGTAGCAAAATAAATAAAAATATGGTAATTTTATTAAGGCGTCACTTTAGTATAATGTAACTCAATATATACAATAAATGCTTAATATAGTTGGTGGGTACTGTTAGGTTGTAATTAGGGTAAGTTAGGATTTATTTAGACCTCGATTGTTTTTTTGAAAAGTTTCAAAAAAGAATCAAAACTGAAATAACTTAAAAAATATAAATGCATAAAAATACCTTACAAAATGGGGGCACTAAAATTATTAGGTATATTATGGAACTTTAAAGCAGATAAATTGAATCGTTCTATTACTTAATTAAAGTATATGTCTTACCTGTGGCGGGTATAGCTCAGTGGTTAAGGCGTTTGCTTTCCAAGCCGTAGGTCGCGTGTTCGATTCCCGACGGATATTAAAAAAAAAATGGATTTCTGACCTCTATAAATACTTACAGTTGGTTTGAATTTGATCCTTGGCTTCGTAAACTCCATAGAATCCACATATGAGGCTTCAGAATCACTATCCACCATCTGTTGGTGTTCTCCTGTATGTGTTTACATGCAATCAGCTGTTGGTCGTACTCCTGAGACGTCGTCAACTCATTAGTAAATATTATAATAATGATGACGATTATGACATAATAGACCACAAGTCGCACCTCACCTGTCCTACCTGGGCTAGTCTCATCAAACAGTCTCAAGTTCAGCAGCGCCCTGAGGCTGGCAAGCGTCATATTATCTCCACGAGCTGCAGATGACATAATCAGCAGATATGACGACCTTCCTCGGCCACGAGCCCGTAATTTGCATACATGCATACCGTAAATAAAAGGACACAAGTGTCAAAAAAATATAGTTGAAATTTTTACATTTTTTATATTAATGCATCACACAGATGTCTCAAAACATAAATTAAAAAAATATTAAATATTTTGGTGCTTACGCTTTTTAGTTTGCAATATTTTTATGATGTATCTGATATTAGCGATATTAGCATTCATTATTCATGGCTAGAGCGCCGCCAGTTTTGGCGACGACTTTTTTTGTAAGTTTGTTCCGCAACTGTTTTCTGACTATGAACAAACTTCCTTAGAAGACGCTAGATTTTATGAGCATATTTCAATAGATGCTAGAGAAATAAAATGAAATATTTGGCAAATGTTTTAAAAAGCGTCATGATTGCTGATATATAGAGAATTCCCAATAAAATAGTGACTGAATAAGGGGGCACCTATGTTCTCTATCCATATTTAAAAATGGAGGACATTCGGTCCTTAAAGCAGCTTCAGGAACGTGTTAACCATCTCCAAGAGTCTTATTTAAGAATAGTTTTTCACATAGTTTCGGTACTATATTCTTGTCTGACTGAAATGTGGGTACATAATATTTCTCTCGACATAGTTTTTTTTTTCATTCCGGAAAATTAAACATCATAAGGTATAGGACCAAATGGTCAAGGTATCGGTAACATCGAGCTAAATAGGCGATCTTCTTAAAAATCATGCCTTGAATACTACAGCTACAAATTCATGGAATTCTGCCCAGGAGGTTTTCGGAAGCTATTTATATTCTCAGGTGGACCTTCAGGTGCAGATATGTCTTGGGACAAGGAATGGCAGCTGAAAGAAATAAGTGGCGGCAATTTGTGGCGTCCTTATGTTCCAGATATGGAACGGATATGGGTAAAAAATACGTGTAATTACTTAAAGAACCAACAAAAAGTATGACACCTTTGTTTATTTTATTGCTGTGAGTTGTAATGAAGTTCGACAATTTTACGACATAAAGATTCAATGATTTCCACAATTGTCGTGTTTTTAGGCGCTGTTCTTAGATCGTGTCGATTTCTCGTGGCGTTAGTCGTTGCCCAAGTGCGTGGGAGTGTTCCTCCTCGTCGCTGTTGGTCACCCCACCCACGGCTGCTCCAAGGCCTGTTTGCTATTCCATATAAAGTGAGCATATAAGATCTGGCCAATAAAAGATCCAAGCCGTATATTTGAATAACAAATTCCAAACTGAAATTCGCATCCGCCAAACTATAAACGCAAATTTTATTCTTCGCCGAATGAAAATTAGAAACTAAATATCGATTGTAAAATAAACATTTCCCACATGACGCTCGTGGAGGTACGTTAGGCTGGTGGCTAAATTACCTCCAGACACCGACTCATCACTAAGTCATCAACCCTGAAGAAGACCCCTGCAATGGCGGTCGAAATATTGGAAATAAGTAATTCGCCACACACGGCTAAACCCAAAAGCCACAATATCATTTCACGTTAAGCACTTATTATATTTAAAAATGTGAGGTTTTAAAAAGCCATCCCGAAGGAGATTTATATTTATTTGTAAGAGATCATTGCTGTCATGATGCTCAGTAATAATAGATACGTTTATAAAGAAAAATATTATATTTACAAATTCTCTATTTAGTCAATCACTTATCTTTTACAGTAAATTCTCCTATAAGACACATTTTTAATTTTTGACGTCGATATTTCGAATAGACTATTCTTTTCGATTAATCAAATAAATGTCCTTTCTATGTTGTTATTTTTAGTTGAACCGCCTCTAAGGACTAAATTCAGGAGCAGCGGGCTAATCATCCGATCCTATGAAAACGCTATAGGAATGATAAATTTATTTATGTTAGCACATACAGGAGAATATCGACAGATGGTGATAGTGATTCTCAAGTTTCATCTGTGGTTTCTATAACGCTTACCATTCTACATAGCATACACTATGAATGGAATTTTTCGCGTGAGGAAACAAATTCACACCAACCGGGGGATTATAGAGCTTAGAAATAGATTGAAAATCTTTTTTTTAAATCACCGTCGGGGATCGAACCCACGACCTTCGGTTTGGCAAGCAAACGCTTTAACTAAGCTATGCCCGATTGTATAACTATAAAGGTTTGATGATTGCGTATTAAACAATTTGATCCTAAAATAAAACTATATCACTTATCATTTGACAAGTGTTATTGCACTATATTTTAGATCGTTATCTATTGACGGTAAACAGCCAAGTATTCAATTCCCATGTTATCAAATGTAAATTAAATGAATATTCTAATTAGTATAGTAACTTTACGTATTTTTTTATGAAGTCAGTGATTTGAAGTTTTCATCACCACGTTTACCAAGAATCTAATACGACAAGTCAGCTTGATGTAATTAGCAATTAAACAGTGCTTTCTAGTGAAATTTATGCGTAAACCAAGGATTGTATATAAATGTGTAGTTTTCTTGACAAAAAAACCGATATCGCATAATTACAACGAGTTGGTTATCTGTTTGGCTTTAAAACTAACAGGTCACAGCAATAGGTAAATATAATACATGTAGGTATTTTGAAAGTGAATTGAAATTAAGGACTACTGGTTATGTAAGAATATTCAAACTACTTTTAAAGAAAAATATTGTAGATGTCTATATAATATTGGTATGAAATTAAATTTCAAAAATATTTATATAATATATTCCTAAAAATATGGTTCATATTTCAATCAAATCTCCTCCTAAATTGGAGCAAAGGGCCATCTCCGCCTGAAAAAGGAACCTTTCTTCTTCTTTCGTCAATCGTTTACACTGTATACACTATGTTAAATTTGCAACCTAAAAAATATTCCAAATTAAATTGAAAAATTATCTAATTTACTCTAGAATGACAAGCTCGAATGCTTGTTTTCTAGAATAGCGTCTTTAATATATTTATGCTTTCTATTGGCAATCCTTCCGCAGCTATAATATAAAGAATACATGCTTAAATAAGTCAATATTGTCATAGGCTGCTTGAACACAATAAATATTTGTGTGGGAAGTTTTAATCGATTCTCTTATTGCATTGATAAAACTAATTACAATTATATAGTCTAATTGTAATGTACAATACGTTTCGTAAGGTATATAATAATAATGATTTATTCCACATCTTTAAATATAAAGATAATATTTTGACAATAAATACACGATTATGTAAACAATAAGTCATGGCGTACGCACCTACATCTCCATACAACGATGGACCTAGGGAAGAGTTTAACGATTCAGAAGCAGTTAATGGTATTCTTGGACATCTTTATCCCGCTGGAGAACCCAGTAACAGGGTGACGCAATAGTGCTGCGAAAGAATGGACTCTGCCCTCCTAGATAGAAAAGTAGTAATAATTAGTAATCTATAGCCTAATTCTAATGCACAACAGGTTGTGTCAGGTAGATTTACTCGTTTGATTGATTACTTTTGAAGCTAGTACACCGCTATAAACGTCCAACTGTGCCTTACGTTATTTTAGCTCGTATTTATGAATGGATGTATTATCTTGAACGTGAGCTGTAGTGGCGGTCTTCCCACACATATACCTGTGGACGTCTGCAGCAACAGCGTGGAAGTAGTGAGCCACATGAAGCAGCAGCAGTTAGAGAAGTAACGGAGCGAAAGCTGTTGAGCTGGTGGCGCCCACGCGGTCCAAGGTCACCTGCTGGGCTTACGTCACACACTACATGTGATTCCTTGCCATGAACAAGTTAAAGTCTATAACAGCTTCCCAAACTTATTTTCCTCGTGGATCCCCATTTGCATCTCGTAGACCTCTTTTTTCTTCCCGACAGGGATCACTTGCAAGTCTTCACAAACCCCTGGTGGTTCGTATGTATAACATTTGGACTATGATCTAGATCAGAGATTCTCAAGATTGGTAATTGCGCTGAATCTCTTTTCCACTAGATACGAAGATGGAAAAGCAATTAACAACTTTTTCACAATATTTCATAATACGCGATAAGTGAGATAAGGAAGAGTTGTCTCCTTAATTGGAGGAAAAAAAAGTTCTTCAGAATATGTCAGTACAATTCGTACGCAGATGAAAGATGATCAACAATATAGATTTTTTAAGATTGTATTTAAAAAATATATATCATCACAGTACAATGAAGTTATCAGACATTGTCTCAAAAAATCATCACAATGACTGTACATACGAGTGTGCGTTAAGTTGCTGACGTCATAAGTGTAAAATGATTGCTTGCAATTGAAATGGAAGCGCTTCAATTGAAGTTCGCAAGAATATGAGTTTTCACGGCCACTTTATTTAACGGCAAAAAGTTTTTGCCTTAAAAAGTTGTACATATTTATTGCATACTCATGCAGACCGTGAAATGCATTTCTAAAAGGATTAGATATCTTAAGCATAGAATAATATAATAATTTAAATTCACATTAATGTACCTGGTCCATTATTTATAAATGCAAATAATACGTATTTTATTGGATAAATATGATTCATTGATCGAACTTCGACGAGCTTCGTTGAAAGGGAGAATGCCATTACAATTTCCGATCGGTTTTACCGGGCTGCCATGGATAGTCCCGTCACAATGAAATCATGTACATATATACTCACTACTTTCATAATGGACTTATCATATACTGGCCACACGTCCTTCATCGTTACTAACTTCTGGTCCAGAGAAACACCCCGGTAGTCCTCCAGGCCACTTATAGTCCATGGAAAACATCCTAAAGCATGTTACAACGCTCCTAAAAGACAATTCCGTCTAGGATTTCGTTGCAGACACGTCTTCGCAAGTGTATTGATATAGGAGGAGAGTATTTTAATGAACTTTAATAATTTGTACAGGTCCGATCAATATATCTATTTTTCTCAGAAAATGTACATTACTTTCGTAATAAGCACTGTACATATTTAGTGTAATCCTTAATTATGTAAAAGCATACGTGTGAACGCTTCCCATTATATTTTAAATGTGTAATAAAGATGCCTAATGGCATTAGAATTATACAAAAACATAATATTTTGTCACATCTTTCCAGTTCTCAAGGTCGATATTTAGCAAAGAGGTCTTCGGTCTAACATTCAAACAAATTAAATAGTGTAAAACAAAGTTTCTAGCATCTATTACCAAAACCAAACAACTCTAAACAGGTTTGCCTTCCTTGGTCTGGTCGCACACACACACACTTGGTAAGCAGAGTCAATTATTTTGTTGTTTATTTGTTTCGTCAACTTGTAGCCATTATTCTTAATGTCTGGAATCAAAATGAAACGCCTTTAACCATTTCCTCGAGCATCACAAAAATAATCCGGCGATCTAATTTAAATATATAAGTTTTTTTCATTAGTTTTGTTGTTTGCATTATTCGACAATGTGGATTTATGATTTGTTCTCGGGCTGACACTTTAATTGCCACACTTGAAAATGATGATTTACGCATTTTGGCGTCTGGCAACTCGACGGCCATTTTGGGACGCTAATGGCGGACCATAAAGATGTCAATGAGGGCAAGGAGATTATTGGCCTTCTGTTTGTTGGACTAAACTGCTAAAACTATATATGTATAACTAAGAACTTCTTCCCAGATCACTACGCGGCTTAATGTTTTGAAACAAAATTGTCTAGCGATTGTAATCATTGCTTATCACGTTTATAATTATTGCGTAGGTGGTGGTAGCAGCGTAGGTGTCTATGAAACTATATAATATTTTTAAAATACATAATTTGACTTAGGTGTCGGACTAATGTTGCCTTTGAAAATAATCGTAATAAATGGTTAGGTTAGGTTAGGTTCGTCATAAATGCTTAGGTATTCGAGAATTTTATTTTTGGAAAAAAAATATGGCGGAATTTTTATGTTACATTAAATGCATAAATTAATATTTATTGATTTCATTCTATACATGCATTCGTAGAAAAATTAAATATTAATCCTCACTATAGTATAACTTATAAAAGAATCTTATTTTTTAGTATGGTTGTTCTAACGTCGCTCTTTAGTTATATTTGTAGAAAAATATGTTTATTAAATAATTTTACTTATGGCCATTTGACCTAATTACATTGTGTGCTTGATTGTTGGCCAAAATTAAGAATGTTCTAATTTGATTTGAATATATTTTTAAATGACAGCATTTCGTGCAATAGTTAAACTCATATTTATTTATTTATAGCATTAATTATATTACATAAATTTTTTGGCTATTAAAGTACGTTCAATACTTTGATCCATAATATTTATTATAGTTGTGTGTTAAGATTTTTCATTGTGTTATAAATGAGTACGTTTTTATTTAAATCTAAACCATCAACAATGAATATTTAATACCTAAAAGAAAAAATACGATAAAATATTTTATGTTACAATTTGAATTCTTAACACTTTTTCTTTTCACTTCAAGAAGTCCATTTCTCAGCGTCGTTTAGAACCTAATCACGCAAACGCTACCTGATGCACCGATGCGCATGAAAACATCATTCCATGTCACAATGGACACTTATTTGAATACTTGCACCTTCACTGCGTGAACCATCTGATGCACCGCCGAGGTCTTCAAAGCCCATTCCTCGCCATTACCATAAGAATGACGGGCGCGAGGTCAAAATTCTAAATATATACGAGTACGTCCGAGAACTTTTACGTTATCGGTATTCAAAACGGTTGAACCCGATCGCGGTCCCGTTACAGGTTAAATATACCAGTTTAGTTAGAGTTTGAGAATGGATGATGCACATAAGCTGTCGGCGATTTGGAACGGCTGCTGCACGATGTCAAGTGAGGTAAAGTGGAAATTCCTCCGGATCCCAATTAGAGAAGTTTACAGCCGCTGTCACGTGGAGAATAACATAAAACTGGTAATTGGAACTAAGGTTTATGTATCAAAGGCACACCGAAGAACACAACTATGTGTTTCATATTATAAATACAATTTTGAACAAAGCGACTCAGAATAATTGTTTACTATTTTATAATTGACAGTAATTTATATGGCGGGCGTCAATAGTGTTTATTTGTTTACCTTATATGGGTGTTAAGTTTATCCATTTAAAAAGCATATCTATGTATTTATTACGTAGTTAATCATTATAAATGACCTTAAAAGATGTACACAAGTACGGGATATTACAATTTAAGAAACAGATGATTTAACTGAATATAATAATATTACATCTAATCCTTTTAATCTTTATAAAATCCTTTTTTCACTAAATGATCTTAATTTAATCGGCAATGTTTATCTTTAGTACAGTATTAATCTCCACAGGGTCTAAGGTAGACTTAGATCATAAAAAACTTCTCAAAAAAACCTGCAAAAATTGTACTAGATTTTTTTTGCGAGCAAAATAAGACCCAAGCTCTTGCAGGCCCTTTCAAAATTATCATTTAAATGATGAATTAAATAAATGTAATGCTAAACGTAAAGTGATAGTAGTAAGTTATATAAATATACATTTTATAATTAAAAAAATTATATTATATGTACGAGTGTATGACTATATATATAATCGTGTCGGAAACAACAGGGTCAGATCCTGTCTGCCCAGAAGTGGGCGACAGGATTATTAAATGAATTGACATTCGATAATAAGATCACCATTTAAAAAAGGAAGCAAAAATGTAAATTATTAAATTGCCTTAATGTATCATTATAAAAGTGTTTTTTTTTAGTTTTATGTTTAAAAAACTGGTTACTGCGCTGTGCTGGATTAAGTGTTAAGAGTAAAAAAATGATTATGTTAAACTCTGCATGAAACTAACACCGGACAGCTTATCCCAAAGCTGCTGCAAGTTTATTTGTCGACCTGTTATCATATGGAAGTAATGGATAACTTCCTTCTCCAGGTCGGTAGATCACCTTTTAGTCTCCTAACACCTGCCTAACCAATTAATAGAGTATTTTGCTGGGAAGTAAAGATGCACTTGCAACAGTTTGCAGTGAGCTTCTGACAAGCTGAGTTTCTTTAAGATGAATGTGTCTAGAAACACATGGAAACGTTTTCAGAGTAATTTCTCATAGAATACGACTGGATAGTAAATTTAACCAAAGATACATTTCACTGCAAACATCATCTTATATGACATTTCACTTATAATCGGCAGACGATTTGGTTCGAAACACAAAACTTTGCAACCATGTTAAAAAAATACGTTTAAATTACGTGTTAATTTATTTTTCATCAGATTTCTATTAGTTGCTTAATGTGTGAATATATCTGCAGTGGTGTATAAATGTAAAAGTTTTGAAATATTTTATAAGCATACCAAATACAATTGATTGAGAAATGCCAAAGACATCTAAAAAATCCTTTCTCTCTTCATGTATCATTTCTTCGCATCGTTTTAGGCAATTATCGACGAACGATCAGACAGGAGAAATTATAGCTTTAATACTGAGAAAGAAATATAATAATAGAAAGTTAGTTAACCCATGGATGGGAATGAATCATTAAAGTGAATTTCGAATGACCGCATAATTTCGCGTCGTTTTTAGCTGCTAAAATACGAGTTGCAAATATAGAAAAAACTCACATCTTGGAAGTAACGCAAAATGTTTTTTTTGCCATGTTTGACGTATATTTTGTCGCTGATTTGTATGGCGCTGGATGTGATGTCATGTCCCGCATATTAATGCCGGTGCGAATTGGTAAATTTGCAAATTTGCATTACGAGTGTAGATGAGATATTTGAAGACGAATGTTTAACTTGTGTGTTTCGAATCTTAACAGTTTGAATATTTAAAACTTTACATTTTCAGATATTTTTTAAAAATAAAATTAGACTCACATAATTTGTAAGAATACATATCCAGTGTTTATTTAAATTTGTTTTTATATTAATGGTTATCAAGGAGGTGATTGAAAAATATAATATGTACATAATGAATTGTTTAATCAAGGTTACTTCGAAATTCTTGAGTTTCTTTCAATATTTTCTTCGGTTTGTTTTCTTCATCTCAAATAGTTTGTTTCTATGTTACTCGTAAATCCGTCATTTAAAGAATAATATGATTTAAATGTATCATTAAAAAAACACCTTAAAAATAATAAAAGAATGAATATAAATCAATACAAACAACAACCATAAAAAGGAAATACTAAAGTATATGTAGATTGTAGAAGAAACAATGCATAAACTAAAGACACATACTAATGATTAGTAAGTACTAAAGCAATAGAAAGTCCTAATGTTTAATAAACAGACTCCAAAAAATTACTCCTCTAAACAAATTTGTGGAGCTCGTGTCTGAACTGGGCCTCCCTTGCGTGGAATATATGAGGCATATTTGATGACAGTTGCGTTGCGAGGTGATCAGCGAGGATGCTATGAGGTAATCAGTGTCCCAGCTTCACACTGACTCGTATAATTATTTAGTTGTGGTGTCATAGGAACCGTGACTCGTTTCTTTGCTTCGCTTGATCAACAAAACACACTTCCAAGTGCCATTAATAAAAATTCGCATCGCCAAGCGACGAATTGGAGCAAGTGGCTCTTTACAGTCTACACACTCACGCGAGCCGAGCTTGACTTGATATTCATTACTAAAAGATTAAAAAAAAATATATATTATACTTGTATTGTTCGAAATAATTACTTTTGGTGGACATCATATTTGATTCAGTATCGAACTGCTGAAATATTTAATTAAGATACTCATTTTAAACATTGATTAAAGATATTTTTTAGAAAATATTTAAAAAACTTTTCATTTCACTTTTCTAAATATCTGATATAAATATATAAATTCACAGCAAACATCATCATATATGACATTTCTATCATCAACAAATCGGAGAAAAATGACATTTTGTATGTGTGTATTGTTGTTGAATATATGTTTAAATCTTATTAGTAGTTTATAAATATTACAATATTGAAATATATTCTAAGAACCCACCTAAAACCATTAAGTTTTGTTAATTTAAGAGTATATTTTACATCTCAAACCACTATTAATGGTATTTTATTTGATTTCTTTATTTCCATAATATGACATTCTAAAATAATGAAGTCTTATCAAAAATCATCAATCAAAAAAAAAAAAACTTTTAACTGTTCAATAAGAACAAAAATGATGTCGTTTATAAAGACTACAAATCAAAGAGTTAATCATACTGCCTCCTTAAAAAAATATTACACCCTATGACATTTGCTATGTGTTCTTTATGACGTCCTGACCATGGTCTCCATTTAACAAGTGATTGCCGTAAGAAAACATCGTTCAAGACCCCCGGGTGTCATTTTCAAGGACTATACGATCACATTATAGAAATATATTTTAAACATCAATTTGGGATGCGTAGTTCAGTTAAGACACGGTAAAGATTTGGCAGCTGGTGGCTGTTGTGGCTATACTATCCTATCGTAAGACACAATAACGTTGCCGGTACGTGGCCGATGATTTCAGCTATTGCTAGTTTTGCATAATATGAAAATAAGAGCAGTGTCGACTTAGGGGGTGGCGCAGTAGGGCGGGTGCCTGGGTCGCCGAGTGACCTAAGGGCGGTGAAGGAGGCCTAACTAAGAGATTTTTTTGTCCTAGGGTGCCGCAGGGTCTAAAGCCGGCACTGTAAAGGGCAATCTTAATGTCTGCATTGTGCTAAGAACACATTCAACAACGTACTCGTTCTTCGATTAACATAAATGTTTAATTGAGACATTATTGCAATAGTTTGTTCTGCGGTAACGTTTCCTTATTGCCAGAGTTTGAGAGTTCATAAAGATCAGACTGAGCGCTTTCTTCGTTGAAGATTGTCGGCGGATGTCATCAGTCATTACAACGCACATTATATTACGCATATTCTTGTATTTGTAATAAAATACCGCGAATCTCAAGAATGCAATACAGCGAAGCTTATTGTTCGAGTATTCTGCATTCTTATTATGTTGATACGATTAATCGTTGCATTATTGCAGAACTTTATTATCTCATGAACAATGGACTTTATTACAAAGTTGACCATTCAAGGATACGTTTATTGGAAAATTTTCTACATTACACTCACAAGATAGTATTATTAAGTTAACTGCTTCTAGGTATAAATAGTCCAGGCCTCGGGAGCGCCAGGTTGATCACCAAATCTCCAAAAAATGCTAATTAACTCAAGCTTTAATTAGCCTCGGATATTAAAGATGATAAACTACACCCACTTACTTACTCAAACCTTGCTTTATATAAATACGCAAAATTCCTTGCTTTATTGACTTGACAATGGCTACCCGACGTAGCCGAAACATGTCGTCCAATAATAAAAAAAATGTGGAATGATTTCTGAATAATCTTTTTATTTTAATTTTAATATTATAGATGCTTTTTTTCAAACCTTAAGGCTCTCGTTCTAGAGGCCATCAGAAACTTTTTACAGTAAGTATTTAGAAAATACTAACTCCAAGATTACTTGGATTGAGGCAAAGATAATGACAGCTGAACTGTGGCATATCGTCCACCCGTGGATCGGATATGGAAGATATATATATATATTAATATCGGTAACTTCATGTAGCTGTAGTATCTGTGGGTTTCTGGAGCTTCTGTTCTGGAGGTTGTCGAGAAGCATATATGTTCCCAAGTAGACCTTCAGAATATAATATATTATTGTAGATATGTCCTAGAACGAGGAATGGAGAGTGGTATCTGACAGGACTGTGGCGGCAACTTGTGGTCACCATATGTTCCAGATAAGAAACCGGATATGTTAGGAAGAACTCCAAATTTCATTTTGAAAATTAAATAAAAATATTTATTAATTAATTTTTTTAATTTTTATTAGAATATTATTTTATTATTTAAATATTCTAATCTACTTTTATAGATCATTGACTATATTACAATATTATCATTACTTAAATATACATACACTATACATAAAATTCTTTTTTCAACGCGTCAATCCAAGCACAAAAATAACGGCAGAAGCGGGATGCGAACCGCGGACCTTGGAATCCAACATATGCCCAGGTATTCATACCGCTCGGCAAATCACGCCATTACTGTGCCCAGACTGACTGCGGTGAAACTAGTATTTATAGCATTGTTAGCATCGTACGACAGATGTCGCCATAGTATATATTCAAAGTATGTATATTTTTATTATTATTCTATCAGTCTTCATTTTATTCACAAGCTTAATATTATTACTTTCCGGCAGTCTATTTATTTTAGTAAGTACCACTCGGGTCTCGAACCAAACTATAGACTGAATGGATGTGAAACGACTACTTATAGTTCCGACTCGGACTTTATAACCAATCATTTACCTGTGTTACTGATGGATAATTTTACCTTCTTGATATTGTCTCAAGGAGACATTATTAATTATTTTTTTAATTTTTATTAGAATATTATTTTATTATTTAAATATTCTAATCTACTTTTATAGATCATTGACTATATTACAATATTATCATTACTTAAATATACATAAAATTCTTTTTTCAACGCGTCAATCCAAGCACAAAAATAACGGCAGAAGCGGGATGCGAACCGCGGACCTTGGAATCCAACATATGCCCAGGTATTCATACCGCTCGGCAGTCAGTCTGGGCACAGTAATGGCGTGATTTGCCGAGCGGTATGAATACCTGGGCATATGTTGGATTCCAAGGTCCGCGGTTCGCATCCCGCTTCTGCCGTTATTTTTGTGCGTTGGAAAAAAGAATTTTATGTATAGTGTATGTATATTTAAGTAATAAAAATATTTATCTACTAGGTCTTAATATATCAAGTGAAAGCTGAAAAAGCAAAAAGTATGAAATGGTCTATATCAAGCCATGTTTCTACATACGAGTATTACAGATACTTCAGTATAAAGCATTACAGTTAGAATAATGTTAAAACACTTTTCTTTTAATTGATAACAATCTCGTAGCAAATGTATACGGATGTGTTTTACCAAGCACTTGTATTCTTGTATGTGCCCAACATAATGCACATTACGATCTTAGATTTAAGAAACACAAATGTAAGTTACTTTGCTATTTTCATTTGAAGCATTTCTTTAAATTGAAAGAGTTCCTTTGTACTTGGAACGTGGGTCGTTGTTAGCTCCACAGATCACTCACATCGAGGTCCCATTAACGCCCATTCCTGAAGAGTTCACACAGCCTTTAGTCGCTTGAGCCAAATTGAAGTAAATCTTATACATTATGTGTTAGTGAAAGGGAAAACATGGTTTGGACAGATGTTTTATGTGAAACTGTTGAATGAAGTTCTCTTAAAATTAGTAAATAAACTGTAAAAAAAGAAATTTAAGGCATTTCTATTTTATACGAGTATTCTTTTAGAATACCGATGGCACTCGCATTTAATATTTCTAGCTTATGATAAAAAAAAAGATGCATTATTCATGGCTATCATTTGATTACATTTATTGCTATTTCAAAATACAAAAAAAAAATATTTACCTAAACATTTACAGCAGAATACCGACAAATGGTAGTGGAGAAATGTCTTTTGTGGATTTTATGACGCTTACCACTCTGGATAAACGCTGCATGTAGAATGATGATCCGACAACGTCATAGCTCGTTATTGATGCATAATCCATTTTAAATAGGAATTCTCTATGAATGGGTGGTAATTTAAAATAATAAAGTAATTTTAATTAATAGGCTATGACTGGTATTTTACGGGTAAGGTATCAAATTCGCACCAACCCGGTGGATAATTAAGCTTAGAAATCTTAATTTAATCTCCATCGGAGATAGAACCCACGACTTTTGGTATGGTAAGCAAACGCTTTAGCAACAAGCCGTACCTGTTGTAGAAAAAATAGAATGCAAGCAATAAAGTAAGTAGTGTTAATTTATTATGTCAATTGCGTTTAATATAATAACAAAAAGATAACATCACAAAATTGTTTACAAACACTGAGATTCAATCTTTACTCCATAACAAGTATTAGAAATGTGATTAAGCTCCTTGTACTTAGTGTTCCGTTTTATCTCGCTTCAAACATCAGACTATTCGGACTGGAGTTGTCCATTTACAACTTTGATAAATATCACTTCTGACAAACTATTTATTTTGATACAATAATACTCGTATCCCCGAGATACGAACGATATCAACAAGTTGTATAGTTTTTGTGTTCCACTTGTTTCATACCCGCGGCTAAATAACCGGAATATGTGGCTAATTAGAGTATCTAATGCAAGTTAGATGGATGCGAAAATGTTCAACATTAATTATAACACAATAACTAACTGTCAATAGAGAAAAAGTTTTTAACAACATTAACAAACTTCATTCATTTTTGATAGATTCGATTCAGATAAAATACATGGTTAAAATCAAGCTCAGTGTAACTGATCGCATGAGTTTTTTTGATTTCCTATACTCCGCCCTCGCATTCTTGCTACTCCCGTTATTCTTATCATGTCGTCAGTCCATCTTGCAGGGGTCGGCCTACGTTTCCTTTGCCGTATCGTATTTAGGTCATCACCTACAATCTGGATCTCTTCAAGAAACAGATAAATATACACTTGCAATCTCCCCAACCCACACATAAACACGAACACAATACACGTTTCCTGCATGCAGCGTCTAGCCTCCTGGCTTAGCGTCATAGAGTGCACTGGTCTTGATCGGGTGTGCTCTCCTGCATGCGCTTACATAAAAAAAAATCTTACCATATCTGTTCCATAACTGGAGAACATGACACTTACGAACTGTCGTTACAAAGCTCTGTCAGCTCTACATCCCGTTGCTCCGGCAAGTACATTCTATGTATAGTTATCGACAGCCTTCCAGGACGGCGAGAGCCCAGAGGCATGAAGAGAAGGCAGCTTTAGCTTATCCTCTCCTTCGGCATTTTCAATACGTGTTACAACCAAGTCTACCTTTGCCTCTTAATAAACTGCAGTATAGAAGGCTTCTCCACTCTCTCACCTCGTCGGTCTTCACAAAATCAAACCACCATTCCCTCAGTATTCTGCGCAGGCAACTGTTCTAAAACCCCATTACACGGCTGCTTTGGCTCTTGGTGAGATGCCAAAATTCACAGCCGTAAAGATGAATGGCGACAATACAGGCACTGTATAGCCGGCACTTTGTTTTGATCGAGTAAAGTTGTGAGTCTTGTTTGTTAGTTGGCAAAAATTTACTGCTGGTCTCGTTGCTTGAATGTCCTCCGGCGGGATCAGAGTCCCGCACCGTCTCTTCGGATACAAATAGATTTCCCTCCGTCGCAGCGTCTCTTGGTTTCCTGCCGTCGTTTGTCGCCAAAAATAACGCCGGGCGTCAAAACCATATTTATGTAACGCCTTCCGACAGCCGAGAGGAACTCCATTAGATGGGAGCAGCGAAACAGTGAGCACAAGAGCTTTCAGTCCACCATGTGGCGATCGTCTCATCCCGGACCTACACACCAGCAACTGTCGTATGGCACACCATCAAGGACATAAAACACTACTTTATATGTATTCAATAAGTTCATAGATTTTATTTAATTTATAGTGTGAATTCGATTTTTTTTCCGGATATAAGATTGATAGTATATTGTGTCGGAAACAACAGGGCTAGATCCTGTCTGCCCAGAAGTGGGCGAAATCGATGACGTTACTCTCGGCCATCATGAGGTCTTCTTGGGTGCAGCTACTCGGATATACCTGTAGTGCACACTCCAGAAGGTGTGACAGGGTCTGCTCCACGCCGCAGTCACATTCAGTCGGTCCGCTGTAAAACTGCCAGACTTTCATTTGTGTCCTCGTCTTGCATACTCCGGACCGAAGTCTAGTCCGATAGACAGTAAAGATGATGTATCACTAGTTTCCGGAACACTAGGAGCACAGGTAGGTGATGTCACCTGCCCCGCCCCCGCCGCCGCCCACTCTGCGCTGATGGTGCAGTAAAAATAGCTACAGACTGACGACATCTCTCGTCCAAGCAGCTGATACTTTACTAGAGACGAGGAGTTTTTTGTTTCGTAAATCAACTTGATCTTCAATACCAGTGATAAGTCTTCAATGTATATGGATCCTTGGTATAGATCACATGAAAATAAAAATATATATGTATTCATTTTGAAAATATATTCCGATATAATTAATTATTCTGTGTCGTAATAATGTACAATGTCAATTGGTTACTATTAATGGTGTACCTTAAAAATCACACCAATATTTAATTTGAATAAATGTTGTTTTTTTTAATACGATAAGATTCCCCAACCGTTGACATCGGTTGACGTGATATACCGTTTTGATACTTTCATAGAATAGTTTTTTATGATAGCTAAAGTATACAAAAACCAATGTGATATATGAAAATATACTAGATAAAGTACATTTATGCTTAAAATACTAGTTTTATAATTGACAGTATAATTTTTATTGATTGATTGATTTTTTATTGAATGAAAGGGTTAATAAAACGTTGTCATATGTATTCATCTTTAACTTAAGATTCATGCACTATCTAAACATTGTCATACCTATTCATTAAAAATAGTGTCACGTTCGTTGCAAACAAATATTATATATTAAATCTACGAAATTTTTGTTATTTAACATGTGAAAAAAAATCCCCTTTGTAACCCCATTAAATGTTGTTTTGAACAACTTAGACATTATTATTTGAATCTACAATATTTTGATAACAAGTAAAGAGTGTAAATTAAAAATATTAGTTAGGCTTCATAAAATATGTTTCCTCATTTCACCAGCCTTAGAAACATTGAAACTGCTTGGTACAGTTACCCCTTCTATAACGATTCTAAAAGATTGTACAGAGTATTTGCAAGGTCGCTTGGCGTTAGTCTGTAATCAGGTTGACGTCAGCCCTCTTGGGTTGATCCTGCGATAGCCAGACTATCGTGTAGCACATACCATGGAGTACATAGCGGCCCAGTTAGAGTAGCCTACTGACCTTAGTTGCGGGTCAAGCCACTTTATAGCGCCAAATCTAGACACAATTTGCGGTCGATAAATACAATTTGCTAAATAAATAAGTTTACAAATGGACTGGAAAATAATCTTAACCGTTAAAAAACAGTTATACTGTATTGCGAATAATCGTAGGGAGACTTCATGACGAGTATAACTGGTATGCTCGTTGTTTCCACTTTTGATAATAATTTGGGCAGTGTGTTTTATAAACGTTAATTTAAGACGAATCAAGATATGTTTGCAGTCTAGAAAACAATGTGAAATCATCATCAGCATATCCGCTCCCCTAACTGGATCATATGACTTTCACGATCTGCAGCCATTAAGCTTTGTAAGCCAAATGTCTTCCGCGAGAACATTCTATGTATAGTTTAGGACGGCGCAAGCCCGAGAGCTTGAAGAAAAGGTTGCTGTAGTTTATGCTCTCCTGCAGCATTCTTAGTATATGTCCCAACTAGGTCCACGTTCGCTTATTGATCAACTGTACTACACCACGTCATTTGTCACAATGTGAAACTATCGTACAATTAGTATTCGACGCAGGCATTTGCTTTTGAAACCCATTATACGGCTGTTTTAGCTTTTGGTGAGATGCTAAGATTCACAGCCGTAATGAAGAGTGGGGACGATATAGGCGATATATAGACTGCACTTTGTTTTGATCGAGTAAATTTGATAACAAATCCTCAAGTATGTTCTTGGGAAAGTGCTGATGATGTGAATTAAAGGACACCTTACCCAAATGATTATTGGTTCTACGATGCTCAGTCATGACCTACAGAACTAAGAAAAGATAAATAACTAGTCTGAAATGGCGACAACTGACTATGTGTAGACTACCCTTAATATTCGATTTAATTAATTAAATTGCAAATCTCAAGTGAAATTGCAAATCTCAAGTGAAATTGCTTACAAACTTTTATAATTATTATAATCAGCTCGTGTTTGTGTTGTAATATCCTATTTTAATAGAACACCGTTTTATGATGTTGTATTTATGGGAATATAAATAGATTAATTCGTTAATGTGTTATCAGATATATTCTCCATAGCAGTTTAATGACTTTATAAGCTTCACAGTGACGACGCCTGGATGGTCAAGTTAACGACTCGGCTTCGCTGCAGTAAAATTAGCTTGAATAATCCCGCCAACAAAACGTCGGTGCTGCCAGCGGATCGTAAAACTCTGTGTTGCCTTTATAAATTGGGCTTTCCTCACGTTACCCCCACACAAAGTGCTAGGTATCACGTCGAGATATTTTTGGTTAGAATAATATGTCGTAAAGGGAAAGCTGTTATAAAATGTAAACAATTAAAAAGCCGGGGGGATTTGCATTTTATGATAAAAATACCTAAGTTTAAGATGTAGATAGATTAAATATTTTATATCCTTATTTTTGGAATGTTTTGATGAACATTTATGATGGAAATGAAAGTGGTTTTTTAGAATGAACTTCAGAGTTTTACTGTTATTGACATGTTTTGACTTTGACATGATGTTATTCTCATCGTGTAAGAAGAGGTATTGTCGAGTAGTTATTGTGATTTATGAGACTGGCGTGACTCATATAATGAAATGGAGTAAATTCGTACGAGGTCATTGATGCCACAACACTCAGTTTTGCCAAGTGATCACATCTAAAGTATTCAATATAGCTTTTTTATTCAAATAAAATAAATATTTTTTGACAGCCGAAATGCTACAACTTTGCTTATATCTTCTTCCATCACAAATATCCGCCACTTAATTCCATCAGTTGTCACTGTCCATGCTTAGTCCCAAGGCATCTCTGCACCCGAAGATCCACCAGGGAGCATATATAGTTCTCGGTGACCTCCACCTGCTGAGTATCATAACCATATTTTTAGTTGATTAACCCGATTATTCCAAGACTTGAATCATTTAGCCCTAAAGATCGGCTCAACGCCACCAGCGAACGTAGTTACCGACAGGCGATACCTCATTCAAGTTTTGATCCGCGCCTAATGTTGTTTACGATGTGCTATTATCGCTTCAACCACTGCGAGTTTTTTATTAATTTATCCAAATCTGGATAAATGCATCATGGCTCGAGCACCTTCATCAGGACAGCAGATATGCTGATGAGCACGTGGTTGGCACGAGCTGGCCGTACTAATGAAGATGGATGGACTCTGCTGCTCTCTGCTCCAAATCCTCGTCAGTAATTAACGATGCCGCTGGACCACTTGATCAGTGCATTCGGGAATTGGTTAATTAGCCCAGGCCCTGTTCCTGTCAGGAGAAACTTCTCATCTCATCCATTGGTTTTTTCATTTTACAATAATTAGAACACAATTAATTACTTCATTAAATTGACATTTCATTGTGTCTTCTTAGGTGTTTTACGATCAGATTATGATTTTTAAATTAATTAAAAGTGGTGTATATTAAAGCCTTCTAATATACATCTGATTAAGCCACTCCTTACTACCATTAAGTCGTGGAATCGGGAGTATCGGGTTTATCGCAAATCTCTTTGAAAAATCCGATGTAAGAATCACCTAAAATATGCTTTGGATACTAGAACTGTCGTCTCTTCAAGTTTTCGTTCTTCACAAGCACTTAGAGATTGTCGGGAACTATATATGTTCCTAGGTGGACCTTCGAGTGCAGAGATGTCTGGGGACAAGGCATGGCTAATGACAATTGACCGAACTAAGTAGCATTAATTTGAGGTGACCATATGTTCCAGACGTGGAATGGATATGAAAATAATTTTAGAAGGTTACTTTCGGGTGTAGAGATGTCTGGGGACGAGGCATAGACAATGACAATGGCAACTGAGTAGCGTCAATTTTAAGTGACCATATGTTCCAAATATGGAATGGATTTTTGTAGAATACATGCCGATTACATATTTATATATTTAATTATATATGTATAATCGTGTCGGAAACAACAAGGTCAGATCCTGTCTGCCCAGAAGTGGGTGACGTCGATGGCGTTTCTTCTGGCCATCATCAGGTCTTCCTGGGTGCAGCTATTCGGGCACAGCGCACACTCCAGAAGGTGTGACAGGGTCTGCTCCACGTCGAAGTCACATTCAGTCGGTCCGCTGTAAAACTGCCAGGCTTTCATTTGTGTCCTCTTCTTGCATACTCCAGTCCGAAGTCTGTTAATTATAAAATAAAGGCACAGAAATATTATAAATTTGACTTTGGCAAGTTAAGTATGTAAGCATGCGGCTGTAGTACCAGAGAAATATTTGGGTGTTCAATAATCAGCATTTTTAATATGATCTCGAAGCCTGGACAATTTTGTTTTGTACTATAGAGGTGGCTCAACCCTACCGGGGGCTTAAATTATGGCCTTAATATACTTAAATATGGCTTAAATTTTATTACATTAAAAAACAAGCTTGGTTGGGATTTGAACCCACAGCATCTGAATGATAAACAAATGCTTTAATCACTGGACTTTGTTTTTGTCGCTAGGTTGAAAAGATTGGCCGGAGGAGGAAGTCCGAGATTCCGTTTCCAGGGAGCACCGCGTGGAGGTTCTTTTCATGCTCCCCATTTTAATAATAACTGTAACAATAATAAAATAACTGTAATAAAATAATAATAAAAAATAATAACCATCATAATTTGACGTCGCTGACACGACGAAGAAGAAGATCACTGGACTTTGCCGTCCGGCGTTTATAATTATGTATAGAATAGCTTTATTTATATTGTCCTAAAATATTTTTATGTGAAAAGGTAAATGCTACATTTGAGTTAGCAGCATTATGAACTAAAAATGACATTTTGACCAGTAGTAAATGTTGAACATACTGTTCTTCACGAGACAAATCTATACAATCATATTTATATTTCATTGCATATTCACATAATGAACCAATTATTATTATTTTACAGTTGATTAATGCCTTCTAAGAACGCACAAAAAATAATAATGAGTGCATTGATTATTCTGCAAAATTGCATTAATGCGGTTTGTTCCATAATTAATGTTTTTAGCGAAACACTAACTATGATGATGTGCACAATGACCGCGTTTGCTTGTGTAAGTGACGTAACAGATGCCTCGATATTATGAATACTGTACTTAGCTGTACTGGAATAATTTGTTTCAAGGTTGACTGTCTGCACTTGTTTATAGCATAAATACTGTTTTATAAACGGTGGGTTTTGCTCAAGTCTTAACAAAACAAATATTAAGTAATGCTGAAAATATAAAATGATAGAAGAGTATTAAAAATAAACAATGGTTTACTGCAGGAGTGTTAATTAAATTACGAGCATAGAAGAGTGAAATTATAAATATTAGTTATGCATCCACTACAGAAGGCTCAAGCTACTGGTTTTAAGGATTGTGGTATTGTGGCTTTTGGGTGTAGCCGTGTTTGACGACTTATTCTTTTTTTAATATTTCGACCGCCGTCGCAGGGGTCTTCTTCAGGGTTGATGAGTTGGTGATGAGTTGGTGATGAGTTGGTGATGAGTTGGTGATGAGTTGGTGGAGGTTTGTTATACAAATACAAATATACAGGAAATATTATCTTCAATGACATTTCCATCAATATCGGAGAAAAAGAAACGGCAGACGCTGCGATTCTCAATTGCCTCCACCTACCGACTTGAGAATAAAAAACAATTTAATAAGATCATCTATTGACCGACCATTCTCAGGTTTTGTAAATGTAAAAAAAGTTTTCTTTTTCACTGAAATAGTTTCCGCGCGAAGTTTTCCCGGCGTCCGCCAGTAAAAATAAGCCACAAGTTAACGACGAGCAGCATATTGTTATTGAAAGGGAAATTGAAGCGATCCAAATATAGCGGCGCCCAGTTGCTGCTTCGCATTGATAGTTGCCAACAGCGCTCTCGGTGAATCATTAGCAGTGATATCATCTCGATACGTTGATATTTCAAGAGATCATCTTGATAGCCCGAAATCAATAAATGATTAGCTAGATTTGAAAATCGACAATTCTTGATAGAATTCCATAACTTAAATGTAGTAAGTTAAATAAGATTTTAAGTTTACAAAATATTTTGAATTTTTTATTACAAATTTTCTTCCATCTGTACAAATAATGCAAATCAACAATAAAATTGATTTCTCGAAACAGAATATGGAGTAAATGGCCGAGTGAGTACAGACTGAACATTGGGCTTGCAAACGGTTCGAGTTCGAATCTCAGCTTCCGCAGTTTTTATATGATATTGATGAGATAAATGTCATAACTATGATATTTTCCATAGATTTGTATCTTATATCAATTTATTATTGTCTCTGACGTTTCGAATTAGAATGTAGACTGTGGACTGCACATTTGAGATAATTAGTCTTAAAGTAAGTTATAATTTTATTTTTAAATAACTCGCTGTACATAACATTCGTTGAGGGGCAATCAAATGAAATCAAATAAATAATTTATGTAATGAAGTACAGGAAAACCGTTAGCGTTTATTCTTATAAGAAGTATTTGATTTTAAATGGGTTGGTTAAAAGTATTCTTTAAGAGGAGTATTTTTTGAGATATTTTTATTCACAGTATTCCATGTGTAACCTTCGTACTTTATAAATATGTATTTTATAATTTTATCATGATATTAATTTTATTTTTTTCTTTGTTTCAGGTAAGATTACAAAAGAAATTTCTTCATAAAAATACATCATTGTTTGGATTTGTAAGTAATTGAAAACTATAGCGATCTTTTTAATTTATGTACGAAAATAAGGTACTTATATACTTGTTATAGCATATAAATTAAGTCATACATATTTATGTACTCAAGAAAGTATAGCACGATCTCCATACATTGAACTAAATAAACAACGTATTGAAATTGAGCTTTATAAAAAACGAAAAAAATATTTTTAGTTCTTTACAAATGGACGGGTATCTCAAACAATAATTAATATTTTGACGTGTAATTTTGCACGAATATCAGTGACAGTAGTGCCAACATAAAATAGATTAATTCGAATCGCTTTGCCCTCGAAATAAAATAATGGAAGACACCGGTATCTTTTTGCCCACAGTATTATAATATATTCGTAAATGTTAAAATACTCGTATAATACTTAAAATCCACTGAAAGTAAATACAAACAACTTATTTGTTATTTAAGACAAAGATGTGAAACATTAAAAATTCTAATAGATATATTTTTTCCACCAGCAGATATGGCTTAGTGGTTAATTGTTTGCTTACCATATCGAAGGTCGTAGGTTTAATCTCATAAGGAGATAAAAAATATTTTTATTTCTAAGCTGTATAAATACCCCCCATTTGGTGTAAATTTGATCGCTCACCCGTAAAATACCGGTCATGGCACAATAATTAAAATTTATGGTAGGCGAAAGTCGTCTCGTGAACATCACCCATTGACAGTGAATTCATGTAATAAATAGATGATCGGTGAATGCCGGGCTGTAGTCTAAAGCTGATCAACACTCCACATTAATGCGTAGCCGTAGTAGTATAAGGATCACAGAATCCACAGATGGGATTACTACACCTTTCTACCGTCTGTCGGTATTCTCCTGTATGTGCTTACTAAAGAAATACTCAATGATCATGCTTTATTTTATTGATCATAGTCAAAACATGGCGACTGTCATTATCGTCAAGAATTAGACTAAATGAATAAAGATGCCTAAGTCGTTTTAAACATAAATTTGATTAAAGCAGTAACAAGTTACATAATGTTGGAATGATGTTATTGATGCAGTAGCTGCAGCTAGCGATGTGCAGCAATGCAAGCTGCTATAAAGTCATGATCGGCAGTCACGATATGAGGCTCAAGAGCCGCACAAGAGATCTCAATTCAAAGCATTTAATAACTAAGAGCTACTGAAGTTCTTGCCGCAATACCAGTACTATCCAAACACACAACTATTCGCCAACAATGCTGCATCTCTTTCGCGCAAATTTAATATTATTTTGCAGTGTTTTGTAAATATACTTGGATGGATGAAGGGACGACCATGGTGGCTAACAGATTTATGGCGGCTGCTCGTGACAAGCAATATGCTTCAGTTAGAGGAATATTCATGGTGATGATGACGATATTGTGTTGTTTTTTTGGGAGCGTAAGGCTTATTATTTCTTCTCTCTTATCTTCTTAGAAAATCTCATTGTCAAATACCCAAATATGCTTTGGTTACTAAAGTTGCTATCTTTTAAAGTCCATGGTCTTTCTCTCTGGAGGTCGTTGGAGTCCATGTACGTTTCCAGGTGGACATCTTAGAACATGGCACAAGCAATGACGTCTACACGTATTGTGTGGTAACAATTCATGGTGACCATATGTTCCAGATATTGAATAAATATGTGAATAAAATCTTATTATTACTGAAACCAATCAACGAAGTATTGAGACAAAGTCCTATGTTTTGATGCATATTTTACTTAATATGTTATAGGTCCTTAATATGTTTCCTATAAATTCGCTCTGTTCCACTGCTCCCTCTACAGATGTCTCTAATACTCCTCGTAACCTTATTAACTGTTCTCTATTTAGGTTTAGTTTGTTAGTAACTCCTGACGATGGTGCAATGTTACCGAATATTATTCTCTATCATAGTGAATTTTAGAGTCCCCTTTTAGAAGTATTTTTTTTTAAATATTCACAATAAATATATAATTATGCATTAAGGTTATCAACTGACAATACTTGTCTGAAACTGCATAATAATTTTACATTAATTTTAATTAAAAAATTAATAAATTAAAAGTATTTAGTTTTGATTCACATTTATTTTAACTGATTACATGTTTCGGCCTCCCTGGAGACCATCTTCAATAATGTGAATCATGTGAATCAAATGTGAATCAAAACTTTAATATTTTTATTTTTTTAAATTAATCTAAAATTATATACATATATAATTATGCATTAAAAATTAAGGGATTTGATGTCACATTAACATCTTAATACCTAATTATTCAGCCAACTTGTGACTTTCAAGTCCAGAATATGCGGTTAAAAATGCTACTGATTAGCAGCTATGTTTGCGTTAAATGACTCGTATTACTACACCATTCACATGCATCGTTACCTGGCACGGATACTTCTGGAAGTAGTTGCAGCTCGTGCCCTGTTACCTGCCAACACTTGCACCTGGTAATGTCTCAATCGCTCTCTCCCTGACCACGACCCTCTTCAGCATCTCATCTAATGCGCGGAATGAAGACTTCCCAAGGAAGGCCAATTAAGGACGCTCCACCGACCTGCACACCTTTATCGCCAGGTTTTACCGTCGTGTATTATTTGTATATCCTGGCATTTTTCTAGCACTTGTATATCTCATTCTTTTCCGTAAAGAATATTTAGTAATAAGACGTTGATACTTGACAGAAAAAAATTGCTGAAAGATGATGGATCTCTAAATGTGCTATTAAAATTATTATACTTCTTTATCATCATAGTCATTATCTTAAGTCCGCACATTTAATTAGAGAATATTGTTTGTCAAAAATTGTCGCTTCAAACCTCTGTTAGCCACCATCCCATGTCAGCTCTGTCTTCCGGTGCTCCGTCGAGTACATTCTATGTACATTTGAAAAAGTCAGCTTTAGTTAATACTTTTCTGCAGCATAAAGTATATGTACCAACCAGGTCCACCTTCGCCTTTTGATCGAGTGTACGCACCATATTATTCCTCGCTAAGTCAAACTATCGTAACCTCAGTATTCTACGCAGACATCTGCTTTTGAAATCCATTATATGGCTGCTTTGATTTTTAGTAAGTATTTTGACGGTCACCAAATACACGTATTCTTAAGGCACGGCATAGTGAAGATATTTTTTTGAATTTATTAAATATACAATAGTTATATACTTAACTTAATATATACATGAAATACCACAAACGTTTGTAATAATACGATGAAAGTTGTTATGTAGAAACATCAGCATGATTTAAACCTAGCTGACTGCTACCAAAATCCTCGATATACGAACTTTCGTCTCTTATTTCTGTTCGCTTGTCATACATTTATGTGTCACCATATTGGCATTGGGACTAGTTATATAGACCGCCGCTAGTAGCGCTGGGCGAGAGCCATCACGAGCGCGCCAGTCGCGTCCCGCGTTGGAGTTATCGTATATGTATACTTTGTAAGCATATTTGTTACAAGAGCGTCGTAAGCTGTGTTACGCCACACTTGGTAGTTATGTACACGAAAACATAACGCTACTTACTCACAACAAAATGGTTTACATGGCGACTCTCGGAAAGTTCGCAGCCGTGACCTTTGCTGGTCTTCGCCATGATGATGTCTGAAGGTGGAACTCTTCGGTGGTTGCATCACCTGCACAGCAAATCCGCTGCAGCCTCCAAGCTTGCTGATGCACAGGACCAAACTCTATTTCCATTGATGTGATTTTTTTTAAAGTAGGTTAAGTATTCAACTCCACGCTTGTCTACTTAAGCGTTAATAAAATTTCACAAAATCGACAAAATTACGATCCAATACATTTTCATATCCAAGATTTTTTTAGAACTGTGAAACTGAGTCATGTTATTTATTGAATACTGTTTTAAAGTTCCATTTCTTTCAATATCTTGAACAAATTGTCACCAGAAATATCAACTACTATGTTCTTCCTTATTCTTAGATATAAACCCGAAGGTTGTTGACCTGAAAACACATGATTCCTTACAATCTCTAGAGCAAAAGCCCGGACACTTAATGAGAAGGCTAGTATCGGCCCAAAACTCCCGAGGCTAGGACCATTTTGTCCTAAGAGGCAGCTTAATCCAATATCCATGAAGATTTTTAATTTAAATACCATTATGCTGTTTGTATTCTTTCATAATAATACTTTTGTGCGTTCACTCTTAAACGTATGCCTCCCGCATGAGTCTCCATCATTCGCGATCCTCGTATTCTTTCATTAGTTACTTATTTTCAAGATAGACGATTTATTATAGAAATCGAAATGTCTCATATGCTCCAAAATTCATACATACGAGTGCGTATGGGAACACTACAATCTTTATTGTAAGGTTAGGTTAAATTACGTTAGGTTAGGTTACATTAAAAAAGAACTCATGTGCACTAATATATACACATTTTATATATATATACAATGATTCTATGTTGTTTTAATAAAATTATTGTTTATTCACAAAAAGTGTTAGAAATCGTCATATTTCCAAATTTTCTGACTTCAGCTCTGGTGTCTGCAGCAAGATTAATGCATCTTTATGATGCTACGAGTCCCGAACTCGAGTCCACAATGGACCAAACGAAAGCGTTGCTAAACCGGGGCGGCTAGTCTTTGATGCCTGATAAGCTCCATCATTCATCCCAGCTGTTGCATCACCAGGCGTTCCTCGCTCATCTGCACCACTTGTTATCAAGTCTACCTTCACGGTCGAGAAAGAAATTTAGATAACTTAGTTCCTTCTCAGTCAAAACGTGAATACTGATACTGTTTTATGTAGAAACTAATTTAATTTTATGTATACACGAATATTAGTCACATATATTTCAAAAATGTTCGGGTATTTTTTGAGGTTGTGTAGATGTTTGATACGAGACAAGAAAAAACTGTAAAACTTCCATAACTGAGCTATCAATGAGATATTTAAATATTGCATGTTCCGGGAAATGTCGACGTCAGCTGAAGGAGTGTAACGGACGCCGACGCTAAGGAGACGTCCGAAGACCGGAGTCGCATTGATACTGATTTATTGAATAACTGTTCGTTGTTTTATACAATAGTTCATGTTATACAGGTATATGATGTAATAATAATAAGCTTTTTACTCCAGCAGGATTGGGTGGGTTGTGCAATACCCAATCTGCCATATTTTTAGATACATAGATACATTTTAGATACAAAATAATAATTATATATTTAAATATATAATAATAATTCATTCATGGTGGTAGCTGCAACATCTCCATCCAGCGATGGCTCGGGGAGGAGTTGAGCCATTCAGAAACAGCCAGGATGATGGTGTTGTTGGACCTCCTTATCCTGCTCCAGAAGCCGGCAACACGGTGTCGCAATAATGCTGCGAATGAATGGACTCCGCCCTCCGCAAACATGTCAGATGCGCTACAAAATCTAGGGAGTTGCATAAGTTGGCGATATGAATTATTATACGCAACTTTGAGCTTCTCCCAATCTCGTTTAGGATAGCTAGACCAGAGTTCTGAATAAGTACATGGATATGCATTATTAATTTTTTACACAATATTTTTTAAAATTTTAAATAATTATTGAATCAATGTATTAGCATATAAATTCTGTGTTCTTATAGCTTTTTAAATGTCTTGTAGTATTTAGTTTTTCAAGACACACATTAAAGTGAATGTCAAATAAATAATGTACGCATTTTATAATATAATATGGATATAAAATAATAAATAGTGCAACAAACAATGGAGGATATTTACGATCTCTCACATAATTTACATCTCTTGAAGGTGACATAATATTAAATTACACCTGAAATAAAGCGATATCGCTAGCGAACATCTCGGATAATGCGATACGCCATTCGTTATTTTTATTTTGCTGCCCACGAGTGAAATATAAAATGCGTTTTTTTTCATCGTAAAAGCCGACGATAATGTTTCTTGTGTAATTCATTGGAGGCGTATCAAGTGATATTAACTCAAGACGTGGCTTGACACAGGGATTTTTATTCCGAATCATTACTTATCCCGGCATAAACATAGTAGTTTAAAAAAGAACTCGATATTTTGGAAAAAAGTTACATCGAAAAAGGCACAATTTACATAAGTACGAGTATATAGATCACAATAACAAATACACATAAACAGTAACAGAAAACATAACCTAATATCTAAATAATATGACATTTCTCTCATGAAAGAATCGGAAAAAGATAAACGGCAAACGCTGGGATTCGAGCAACAAACTGAATTTGCATCATATAGAGATAAATGTCATGTAAGAAGATGTTTGCTGTGAATTTGTATGTTTATCGGTAGTTTTCATTTTTTGTAATCGATATAAATATAAAAAATGTTTCAAAATTGTGATTAATCAGTAAATTGAAATGGATATAAACATCAATAACAACAAAGAATGACGCAAAGACATAAAATATTAGTCTTTGTACTCGTGATATCAAGGATGCTGAAGTATTGACATATTTAGAGTCGGCGACCTAACGTCCAGCACAAGTGGAGACACAATACCGAGCGCCGAGAGTCAGGAATTGTAACAATAAAAACAACATCTTTGAAACCACGTTTATTAACTATATTTGTAGAAATATGTCTTTTAATTATATTGACCACTTATCTATCACAATCGAAAACTCTCAATAAAGAGTAATATTTTATTTTAAAACAGTATCCAAGTACGTTAGAATAGTAAACGTAGTTCTATGTTGACCTTTATAAACTGTTGTTAAGTCTTTAGCGCTTGATTTACAGGAAAACATCAATAATTAATCATGATATTGAAGGCATTTCAAGCACAGAAGAATTTTCGATGCTTTTTTACCCTCGTATTTCTTTACCTTGTGTGCAATTTTAGTTTAGAGTAGCCAATGTATTTTTTTTAGTTCATTAAAAACCATACCCGTGATGTCGGGATTCGAATCTCGTGTGGGCACATCCATCTTACATCGTGTGGTTAGATAAGCCCAACGCACTCCTGCTTGTTAACCTGAGCGTGTGAACTTCTAGAAGCTTGGTACAAAGAATGAGGATCCAGCAGCTTGTCTCCGAGAATGAAGATCTAGTATCTTGTCATCAGCTGATAGTGGAGACGGATGATGTCTATGTGAAACTACTGTGATCTTCTTACTGATTATTGTGAGATGATTGCTAAGGTATGATCTACAATTGAATTGTATGTTAGGGTTATTTTTCTTCTTTGTCTGAAATATTTTTATACATATTTTAAAATGTTACGAGTATGGTTCGACATCTACATTTTTTTAAAAGAAAGGCCGAAATTTTAAGACGGTTTCTTCTATGACGTTCTACCAAGTTTTTATTTCATTATTATTATTTTTTGGTATTGTATGAAGGAGGAAACATAAATGCGGGAAATATAATCTCATCTTTCAGATTTTCTGACACAAGTTAATTTAATTTTCTATTAGAAATGGGAATATGGTTATGAAGAAACAGCAAAGATAATCTAAAAAATAGCTTGTTATTAATAGAAGGTTTGCTAAAAGTGTTTTCAAGGTACATTTTTATTTTCAATGCATTACAATGACTCGTAAATATTTCAATGGAAAACCAATACTAATCGTTATTCAGAAATGTACAGATAACAAGTGACGTACTCGTAATTTATTGGCAGCAATAATTGTACTGCCTATTTAATCATTTCATGTATATATACAAATGACATTACATAAAACGTTTGTGCGAAATGCGAGTAAAATCCACGCTGTCTTGTGTTAAATTTATTGCCACAAGATTCACGGTTATGGGCATATCAATGGCTTCATTTATGAATCAATTACGCAAGGTTGTTACTGCATTACCATACCAGCACCACCTGCAGTGCCTGCAGCCAGGTGAGCTGCGCTTCTCCATATTCTCCAGGTGTGTGCTTCCCCACGTGTTTCGAGAAAGATTAGCTCCGCAGCTGATAAAGAACAGCATTAGCTGTTATCTGATGAGGAAGAGTTGGTTCATACTGTACAGCAGGTGTAAACTAATTTCCTCCCGCATGTTTGAAAACCGGTCAGAAATATTCCACTCTGCGTGCCGGTAATCTACAATATATACAAGTGTATTCGGTTATCTCAACTAATCAATGTAAATATAAGCCTCCAATTTTACATTGAGTATTAAAGTGATACAGTATAAAACTGTATTCCTTTTACTGAAGAACTTAGTAACTTGTAGAAATGTTCAAGTACTCGCCTACTGGGTGAAAAATCGAACGTTCGAAATTTTCAGAAACTACGAAATAAAATGATTTTGTAGAAATCGTTGATATAATCATATTTAAAGCCCTATAAGATTTACAAGTTATAAATATTAGATGTTACTTTGAAATTTATTCACCCCCCGTAAATTTTTTCCTGTCAATAAAAATTGGCGATAGACAAAAGTCGTTTCTTGAACACCATACATGTTTTTTCGATATCCTCTCCATACTTTTAGAGTATAATTATATTCTGTAAGCTTAGATTTTTCATGCCTTATCCCAGAACAACTGTATACCCGTAGATGGTTCCCGGTAGCCTCCAGGACAAGAGCCCGTGAACTTGCATAACGGCTGTAGTGCCAGAGAAATATTTGAGGAGATCGGATGATCAGCCCAATGCTTCTGAGGCCTAAACATTTTTTGTTTATCTGGGGTGGCTCAACCCTACTTGCTGCAAGTACGAGTATAATCAATTTAAAAAAATCAAGTTTGTTCGGGTTTTGAATTAAGTATGCTCACTCCTTGCTGCATACTACGTTTAATAAAACGATAATAATTAGTTACTAAGTTATATCTTTATTTCAAATATACTTTGTATTGAATGATGATGATACTTCAGCGATGGCACGTGTCGGACTGTTTCACATTTCCCCACCTGGGATCTCGGTCGCGGAGTTCATCACTGTTTGCTCAGTGGGATTTGTCTGTACACATTGTAGTCGGGTTTGATATCATAACAACCAACTGCGTTACACAACGTTATATAAGAATGCGTGTAAAGATCCACACATTTTTGGGTCACCATTATAGTCTATTTAACATTCATTTTCTAGCGATAAGCTGGTGAAAATGGCAGTGCGCCAGCGTTGGAAACTGAAATAAATATAAATAATATACAAGAAAACAAACAAATAAAATTTTGTATGAAATTACAAGTTTTAAGTAATAATTACTCTACCAGTTTCGGTACCATAGCACCTTTGTCAGCAGCTACTTACTAAAAACTAAACCTAAATTCACATCAGTTAATCAAGGTACAGGGTTAAAGATAAGTGAAATAAACATAGTTGCAAAGGTTCATGTTCTAATCCTCATGCTTGCTGTTTTTCTCTGATTTATTATGTGAGGAATGTCTTATAAGATGGTGTTTACTGTGAATTTGTATGTTTATCAGTTGTTGAATAAGCTAGTATTTTCCGTTATTACTGTGGCTTTAGTTAAGAGAATTGGCTAAAGATTAACACAAGACGCAAGGTAAATTATATAATTCGTTTATTAAACAGTTTATTATTAATATATACAATTATGTATCGCAGGAGCTCACAACTGCGTCCACTGAAAATAATGTCTTGAAAATTTACATTGTCCTTATAAGCCTCATTAGAATCCATAGAAAAGAGTTTAATGCGCATCTTCCGCTATTGAATCAATAGTATCGAGCAAAACTTGTACAAACGTCTACAAATATTTTGTGCATCATCACTACCGTTGATCGATTTTCGATGAGGACGTAGGACTTAACAATTTTTCATTTCCTTACTGAAAAATAAAAAATGAAGTCCGCAATCCAGGAGATTTCGTTGTTCTACGATGTAGTGGAAATGGTTAGGGTTAAAATATGTACAAAAAAACCTTAAGTTTTAAAAACATTTAAGTTTACTTGAGTATCGTATTAGGACATTATAAAATATTATGAACATAACAAATACATGTGTCTTAATAAACTAAAAATCTAATACCAATATTACTTGTAGAACGTTGCTATGAGATATCTTTTTAAACAATAATGAGTATGTTTATACACACCCTGAGGTAGTGAGGAAGGCACCGAATGATGAATCCCTTGATGTTGTTTGCTGTAGGATGGTCATAGTCATAGTTATTACGTGGTGCTTGTAAGTGACCCCTTCAGTGGCGATCAAGCGCAACTGTTGTCTTGATTAACATAATATAATGAATTACCGGCTTCGATGGGCGTCCGACACGAGGGGATCTGATAGCTTTATAGCGTTTAGTTATCACACTGTCTGTGGAACATCGAAGGTCAATTTGCATAAGTTAATATACTTTTGTTTGAATTAACTTTGCAAAAGCAAATCACAAACAATGACAATGAGCTGAAAGAGCGCATCATAAAGGAGTCTCATTGTACTCCGGTATTTTGCAGGTTGAAAGTCCAGTAGATCATGAACGCCTTACAAGTAGTTATGCAGTAGATATTATCAAACACTGGTTGCAATCAAATAATAAAGGAAAATGTGTTAAATTAGTTTCTTCCTATTCCATTTTCACTAAGCAACCGTAAACTAAAACAAAAAATGTTAACCATATTGTACGTCTTAACCTAAGACAGTTTTGCTTTTCGAAATATCGCAATAAATCAAAGGTTATTGGATCTCCTGCAAAAACTGCTGCCTTATTTAGTGTAAATTACTATTGAAACATAGTGAACATATCAGAATCATGTATATTGTTGTTGGCTATTATATATAACTAATCCGACACTCCTAATATGATTCTACAACTGTGATAAATGGATCACATAATAAAAATTTAGATACTTACGCAGTTACGTCGTACATCTGTATTAATTCTCCCGGCTTCAAATCTGCATAACCATTAGTTTTTATGGTTGCCTTTACCGTGTTGTACATTGTCGCCGTCCATACGACACGGTGGGACAAGTAATGTATGGTCAGGAGCTGATGCTATGTTGATTATTACTAATTAGGGTTTGTCGTGTCGGCTTCAATTACCGGCTGCAGCCCTCGCCCATAACGACGTAACTGGGATATGCAAATCACTCGCGCAGGGTTCGACACCATCAACTGATTAAAAGTACGGCTTATATAAATCTGACGAAGAATGTCGATGAAACGTGCATATAATTATGTTTGATGTTTGATGTTTTGAGACAATAGTGTGTAGGAATGCCATTCTTCTACGGTTATAATTTACATCAACATTAAATGAACAAAAGAAATAAAGCGTTTTGCAGAAAATTACTGTAGATTGTAGATAGATTTTGAAAAGCTTTTTCCTATCGATAACTATCGCTTAAGACATTGAGCTGTCACTATATGTCGTATTAATTACCTATTTAGAGCATTTGTCTACTACAATCTATCAACAGCAACTTCTGCCAGCCGCTAGAACAGCTTTTATAACTCTAATTCCAACGAATACTTTATGCTCGTATCATCGACTGAAGACAGAATGTAGATTTAGTTTGTTTTGTTAAATGTATGGAGCGTACTGTTCATGTATATTAGGAAACATAAATATGCTTAAGCATTTCAATACTGTAGTAAGGCCTTTTGGTCCTTCATCATCATCAGCCTGTGTCCGTTCACTGTTGAACGTAGGCCTCCCGCATGAGTCTCCATCCTCTTCGATCCTCCGCCTTCCGCATCCAGGTCACTCCCACTATTCTTCTTATATCGTCAGTCCATCTTGTATAAATGTGACAATTATTTGATATAATTCGGTAAAATTAAATGTTAGTGGCAGCCCTGCCTGCGCAGTGTTAGCGGGCGATGTCAATCCCGGCAATTATCCAATCTGATACAAACGCCGGCCAGGGTTACGTCACTCGAGTAGCGACTCCCACATTCGCACAAACCACACAGCAGAGATATACGAGTACCTTACCACACCTTGAATCACATATTTGACCACATCTTGTCTTAACACGTCACATCGTTGTCAACGTTTTATCATACCATAACTAAGCCTCATTTTCTTCTCATAAACATCATCTTATAGATTTACACAAATTATTATTTAGACTCAGCTACTGTCACTGAACTGAGCAGCGAATGTTGGTCCGAAGAAAAAAATTGTAATAAGCAGGTTGTGTTCAAATGCTTTGTTTTTTACGTGTAATGATGGAAATAAAAGCTCGTAATGTCTGTTATAAAGGTTGAAGGTTATCCTCTTCGATGTTCAGGCAGATGGGTCCATGTGCTGAAGAGACGAGGGTTTATGGGGCAGCAGGGCAGCCACTCCCTCAGTGACGTCACCATGAACCAGAACAGGAGACCTCCCCTTTATGCAGGCGCTCACTTAACCACTTTGTGGAACAAATTGCTGGACGATAATCAACAGTTCAGAACCACTCAGCAGAAGTTTGTGCATTGGACTGTGTGAAATACAAAGCTTCGTGGCAATTCACAATAATCAGTCATTTGAAATAATTTTAAGAATTTCGTGGATAATTATATCTTAAGTAACTCAAAATAGTTTTTGAAATACTATTTTTTTCGCTGGAAGCCATGAATCCCTGTCTACTTTCATAAAATTTATTTCATTAAAATTATTCAATTTGCTTATTCATGTTCGATTAAATTATCAAACCTTTTGTCAATGTAGTAATGTATCTCAATGTAATTTAAATTAAGACATTATTATGACAATTAATTTTTGCCGCGGGTATGGCTTAATGGTAAAGAGTTTGCTTACCCTATTGAAGATTGAGGGTTCGTTCGCAAACGGAGATTATAATTTAAAAAAATAATAATAGATTTTTAAGCTCCTTAAATACATCCAGTTGGCGAGAAGTTTACTCACCTTATTTAAATTAAAATGCCAGGCATAGCATATTAACGATAATTGGCGGTAGACAAAAGTTGTCCCGTAATCGCCACCCATTCATAGTGAATTCCTGTAAAACGAATGATAGCAAATGCCGGCCTTTGGTTTATGACTTTGGCGAATGACATTCCATTTGCAGTGTTTAGCTATTTGCAAAATCGCGTATAAAGTAAGTGTCATAAAATCGTCATACTCGTCTTAGATTCCTCCACCACTGTCTGTCAGTATTCTCTTGTATATGCTTACGTAAAAAAGTTAAAGTGTTGGTACCTTACTATAAGAAACTTAAATGATATGTAGTGAAAAGGGTAATGGCACCATTTTCGGCCGTGCAAATCTGGTCTTCCGTGTTAAATTCCTTAGCCTAGCCATTCCTGGATCCGCTCATTGACTCCAGCTACTATCGTCTGTAGTTTCTTGCTCCAGCCACAACGACCCTCATTATATTTGCTGAATGAGCGGAATAAGCTCGTCTTCCGCTCGCTGGATATCCACTTCCTCGTCCAACTTTCCTAATGATAACAACAACGTAAAGACACAAGATCACGGTTCAACTATTTGCAATGTGCATTGCAAAGCGAGTGCTTTAGTCTGCTTGTTATGTATTCAAATCATGCGAATATTTTGGTTATGATTTTTATTTTAAATTAAAAAAACGCATCTAATTTTTTGGAAACTAGAATTATTAAAAATACAATGCGTTGAATGCAGTAAGTTTAAGTTTGTGGTTTGTCATATTAAATAATTACATTTTTAAAACTAAGTTTTAATTTTTATTCAACTACCGGTTTTGTTGGCAAATCGCCTTTATAAGAACAAATTCACTACTAACTTAAAGTAATGTTATTTCGTTATTTAAAAATACAATTGGTTATGGGTTTAAGCAAAATAGACAAATATAATTTACTATACATATATTGAAACACTTTTTGGCACCATTAAATCATCAGAACATTTATTTTATCATAATTATAAAAAATGATAATTATTCAAAATATTGTAAGTTTTGAACTTTTAAATTGATTTTTAAGCTCTAAAAATACTCCCGGTGTAAATTTGATCACCTCACCCGTAAAATGCCTGTCATAGCATATTAATCAAAATTGGTTGTAGACGAAAGTCGTCCCGTGAACACCACTTATTCCTGTAATTATTGGATGATTCGTGAATATCGGGCTGTAGACTATGACGTTGGCGGATCAACACTACATGCAGCGCTTAGCCACATGTAACATGGTGAGCGTCATAGAATTCACAGATGAGACTTCAGCTATCATCACTATCACCATCTGTCTGGTTTTTCCTTATGTGTAAAAAAGTAAATTCCTTTATCTAAATCTCATCGTCATCTTGTTGGTGTTGCTTATTGCTGAGAATCGCGGCACCAATCATCTCGTTTACAAGAATCGCAATTTACTGAATTTATTAAGTTTTTTTTGTTTTTGTTTTTTTCTTCCCATTCTTTACCGTATTACGAGTAAATGAAGTCCATTGATACATTTGTAATTCATATATTAAAACCTCTACTACACCACTAGTACTAGTACTAGTACTACCAAACACTTAATGTTAAATTTCCCTGTGAAGATGACCGTTGGTGGATCTCATCGTTTAGGTAAGTGGGTCATCGAAGTAATATTTCATAGTCATTCGGATGCATTCAGAGGTCTGTAGTATCCTGTCCATTGGACGATATCGATCCCGGTGCAAAGCAAATGCTCTACTGGCTTCGTTGCCCTCATTAAAGAAGGCGCGCTCCGTTTACATAAAATCGCATCAAACATACATACTTAAATATATAAAACCAATTGATATCAGCTCGATAAAGTCCTTGCAGACTGGTGCCGAAATGCCTCGGTATACAATCTATCGTCTCTTTTTTTGTTCGCTCGTCGGACACGCATGTGTCGCCATATTGTTTGCTTTACAGGTCTAGTTCTGTAGATCTCCACTGTATAAATTGCGGTGCTGGGCTGTCTCCCACCACGGGCGCTCAGTGACCAGTAGTGAGTTGTGATCTGTCCGGGGCTTGAAGCAGTAAGCTCCGTCACGGACAGATGACCGAAAGTTTGTTAATATTCATCTTAAATATATTTCAATGTACTTCTTCAAAAGTTCTTTGTGTTGCTCATCTGCTCCTCATTCCTCCACCACGCGTTGTGATAACTATCCCGGCGACATGAAGTCGTTTCTTATAGTAACGAGCATGTTACAATGTTTATTTCGACACAGTTTTCACGAGCAAGTAGTAGATAATTACTTCCAGGTGTGTGACAGTATTCACTATTAATATATATATATATTATTGCTGATAAACAACGTCTTCTTCTATATAAAGGACAAATCCACCCTATCCTTGAATACTGCAGTCGCTTTTGGGTTGAACCCTCAAAATACCTTCTGAATTTAATTTCCTCGGTTCAAAGAAGAGCAATTCGTTTGACAAACTATGACACTCTTACGTCTAACCTTGCTATCAATGAAACATTAGCTTAAAATTGATTCACTTAGTGTTTTCTACCATTATTACCACGATCGTTGATATTCGGAACTTAAAGAACTAATTTCTCCTGTGCTACATGCGATTACATTAATAAGAGATCTAGTAGATCATTCGACATACTCTTCATCATCGCTTAACCTATGTGTTATGTATTTCCAGCATGAAATATTGTTCTTCCTGTTATTTATTTATTATTGTTTTAGACGTCTGGAAGGTGTGTTTGGTGTGGACCAGTTGTCACTTAGTTATATATGTTAGTAGCTATCCCTGCCTGACCTATTCTGGCGCTCTGCCCTCGAGGGTGCGCCCCATGGGGAGCCCGAGGTGGGGGCCTCGCCTCACTGCGTACACCATTGTTGGCCTATAGCCGCTAAAACACAAATGTGTATATTAATGCTCACTTCTAGGGATGCGAGACTTATCGATAGTGATTGACTAATGTTCTACTCGTTCCATGTTAGTACTTTTAATGTATAATGAATATAATTATTCATGTTTTGAAAGAGACGTTTTCTAGCTTTTAAGTAGTAAGCTTTTGCAAATATTAAAACTACTGTCAAAGCTTTTGTAAATGAACCAATATTAACGACAAATCGTAACTGTATCCTTTCAAACTTTGAAATACTAACACTTATGTTTTTTGACACAAATGCATCGGCATAATGCCGACAGATGGTGCTGAAGAAATCTCATTTGTGGATTCTACGATGCTGCTCGTGGAAAGTTGATCCGCCGACGTCAAAGACTTCATCTCAACATTCACGTATCATTTATTTTTAACAAAAATGCACTATGAACGGTTGGTGTTTACGAGACTACTTTCGTCTACAAACACTTTTAATTAATGGACCATGACTGTCATTTTATGAGTGAGGAATCAAATTCACATCAGTTAGAGGTATTTATAGAGCTTAAAAATCAATTAACAAACATTATTATTTTAATCTCTGCCGGGGATCGAACATAGGACTTTTTTATGGTAAATGAACGCTTTACTTCCTATTCATACCCCACGGCAGATTAAGTCCCATTAGAGTAATTTCTTGTAGATTGCAATTCGTGAATTGAAATCGACATCGGTCTACAATAGTTTAATGACTTTGATAGATTAATTCAGCTTTGATCCATTTAGACTATCGTTATTGAAACAACGTTTTTTTATTATACATCTGTAAAAAAGAAAATGGTTTACTGGATGTATCTTTTAAAAATTTAAATTATGTCGATGTATCGGTACTTCTTCCCCCATGCTTATTTGAGCTGGCGATTTGTGGTACAAAATCCTGCACCGTGACGGTTGATGGTGATGCGCTCGTGCCATCACAGCAATGAGACCATTGTTGGAACTTCATCACCAAGCACACAATAATCATCAAAGCAACGTGAAGCTTTGTGTGACCAATGAATTGAAACTTCATTCTTGTTAACTAGACAATATATACAAAAAAAGACTAAATTTTGTCGATAAATATTGATATCTGTAATGCTGAATTCTTCGAGTGCTGCGTACCCACGAATTACCATCATAAAGTTTTGTCAGATACTATTTAAAGATAGTATTTGCCTCTTCCCAAGTCAGTTTTTTCAGAATTTTTAAGCTATGCTGAGTATATTTTGTATGTACATTTCAGAAGCACCAAAGATTTGCTGCTACGATTTATGTTCTCCTGCAGCATATGGAAACATGACATAGTTATTGACATCCCCCGTCTTTAAAAAGGACGACAAGTCGTGGGTTCGTCACGTGGCATCGTGGAGGAAGGATGCAGGAGCAGATCACAAAGCAAAAGAACTTGGTTTTGAAGCACAATTTGCATTTATTTTTATTAAAGACTTGATTTTTCCCGTTAGATTTAGCAACTGGAATAACAAATAAAATGGCGTATGCAAACGCCGTGTAATTATGTATATTATTAAAACTAACATTATTAAATGTGCATGTCAGGCTAGCGAACAAAAATAAGAGACGAAAGGTCATTTTTCAAGGCTTTTCGGCATCAGCCTAATCAAGCTGATATGATCATTTATATTGGAGTATTTTTCGTAGTATCGGGAGTATATTTTTGTGATTTGACCATAATATTTGAATTATATAGTATTTATTATGGTTTTGCCGATACCGTACAAAATGAACAGTTCATGCTAGAAAAGGTATAATAAGAGAACAGTTAATCGGAGTTCCGCTACATCCTATTTTATTTCATCTACTTATATTTTTCTCTAGCATATGTTCAGATGGAATAAAATTATTCTAATGTTTGTAGCATTCATCCCTATTAAAGCAGTAGTCTACTCCCCTGCCATAGATTATTGTCTAATAACTAAGTAGGGGCTACATTTGTGTTTTCAATTTGGCTTTTTGTTTTATTTAGTCCTAATGGACCTACCCTCTAATGGCTAGAAGTTACGTCCAATCAGATAATTAAGTTCCCTTCCGCGTACCAGTGACGCTGCATTCCGTGTTGCATATTTGGATGAACCTACAACTTCCTACATGTGGGTTCTTTAAAACAATGTTCTGTAAGTCATTTATGGCGGCTCATGAAAGGACACGGGATGCTATATGCGTTACTGATTACTGCCTACCCATTTAAAACTTAAAAGGGACAACACTTGTGTAAACATACTATTTTTGTTTGGTCGTAAACGATTTATTTTACTTACAAGCTTAAGGTTTATCAACACTCAAAGATTAATTAGCTTTGTAGCAATGTTTAAAAAAAATACTTAGGATTAGTTCCAGGTGATAATGTCGGAGAATTGTACATTTTTGACAAGCTTTAAGCTAGTTTTAGATGAGCTAAAAATGATCTCTCTAGCGTTAAAAGTTATTGCTTCCAGGAAAAAAAAACTTTTTATTTTTTTATGTATACAGGAGAATACCAAGAGATGGCGATAGTGATTCTGAAGTTTCAGCTGTGGATTCTATGATGCTTAACATTCTACATATGCCTGGCGCTGCATGTGGAGTGTTGATCCGCCAATGTTATATAGACTACAGCCCAAGATTCATGCATCAACATCTTAATTACATGTATTCACTATGAATGGCTAGGCTTCACAGTACGACTTTAGTCTACTACCAATTTTGATTAATAGGTGATGACTGGCATATTACGGGTGAGGGATCAAATTCACACCAACCGAAAGTATTTACAGAGCTTATAAATTGTTTTTTTTAAATCTCCATCGGGGATCGAACCCACGTCCTTAGGTTTGGCAAGCAAACGCTTTTATTATTACTACGCTATTACCGCCTATGTCATGTCTGACCAAACCATTCCAGCAATCCACTGATGCAAAGCTAGACTGTGAAGCTATTCAGCACTTCTTATATCCTTACTTCCTCAATTTGTAATAAATATTACTTTGATTACTTTTTTTACATGATTTTGAGACATCAACAAGAGTCGACTCTTTACAATGACGAATTGAAGAAAGCTACGAGTTAGTCGAAACTGCAGTCTCATAAATGGAGGTCATACTCAACGTGATCCATGTGAAAACAAAGTAAATATTTATTATTTGACTGACCGACTGTTTCTTGCATCATAGTTGATGATTGCCAGGAGCTACCCAGAGCTGCAGTTAGCAGATCAGTCCTGTTTGTGAGTCTTACAGGTGGCTCTTCCAAACATGAATGTAGGTCGCATGCTGTCTGCTGTCTGTTTCCGGGACCAGAATAGCTGACACCGGCCACCACTGCACACACTTTTGTGGAAGACGAAGAGCTATGCAACCATTTAAGTTTTCAGTGACCAAGAGTCAAATATATATTACTATCATTAGCATCCGTTTACTAGTATCTAACTTGTTTATATCACTGCAATGTTTTGAAGATTTGTATTATTTTTTCATGTTTTTAGTGTTCACTTTGAGATCCATTATAAATAATAAATATTTATATATATACCTTGTTTTTACGTGGATGAAGTTGAGTATGACCTCTGTTTAAGAGACTGCAGCTTCGACTAATTCGTAGCATTCTTTAATCCGTCACTCTCAAGAGTCTACTGAGTTGCATGTATATTTCGTAAGTGGTTGAACACATTTATGTAGGAGAGGGGGTGTGGCTATCAGTGAATAATAAGAGAGACAGTGACGGATTGAAGAATGCTACGAGTTACTCGAATCTGCAGTCTGATAAACAAAGGTCAAACTCAACGTGATCCATATAAAAACGAGGTAAATAAATACATATTTATGATTTATAATCTTTTTTTCTCACTGTCATGCGATAATACTGTGAAAACCTGTAATTGTCAGACAATATTAGAAGATATTAAAGGTTAACCGGTAAAGCAGATAGTTTCCTACTTGTTTGACATAAAAAACCATTAAGATATATTTTCGTAACGCACTGTTAAATAATAAACAATTGAAATGCATAACTAGATATAGTATGTGTACCTTGCTGTCACTAGGCGTTGAAGAATCATATATATTCTGAAAAAACAGCACATATTAAGAGGATACTTGTTAACGCATATTGTTCATAGCGGAGATAAACAAACATTTCTTTCCGTATCCATTCCATACCTTTAAAATGTGGTCACTATAAATTGCTGCCACTTAGTTATGTTAGTTGCCACTGTCCATGCATCATCTTCAAACATTTCTTTACTCGAAAATATACCTTGGAACATATATGGGGACTTAATAATTAAACAGACGGTATCTTTATATATTAGACATCAGTTAATTAGTACGACGCTCCTGAGGCCTAGATCATTTGGTCCTAAGAAGCGGCTTTAACTGACAATCTACACGCGGTCAGCAGCAGGCGGTTACTCATCCAAGTTGTGGTCCGCGTCTAATGTTGCTTAACTTTAGTTATCTAACGAGTGTAAAGTAGGCATATTTTTTCATCCTTCTCGAAGTAGAAGTCAAGTAATCTGCTGGTTCTCAACCTCTATCTTGCGGCGCCCTCGTGTTTCGTGTTTACACGGAGCGTCCCGGCGGTGGGCGCTAATGACGGCGCGGCGCTAATGTCGGCCGGTGTCGGATCCATTTATTGGCGCATCTTCTATAAGTGGAAGCCAGCGCATCTTAGCGAATGCCAACAATGAAGTCAGCGATATTATTCCTGGACCATCATCCAACCATTCAATGTAAAATCAACACAAAAAACTCACAATATTCAAAGGTCCAATGAATTTAATTCCTCAATTCCATTTTTTTCTTCTATATAAACAGATACAGGAGACTACCGATAGATGGTTATAGTGATTTTGAAGTTTCACCTTTGGATTCAACGACGCTTATCATTTCTACATATGGCTAAGCGCTGCATGTGGAGTGTTGATCCTGCAACATCATAGACTTTTTAAAATCGATTTCTAAGCTCTAAAATAACCCTGTTTAGTGTAAATTTGATCCCTCACCCGTAAATTGCTAGTTAATCAATTAAGCCTATTAATCAAAATAAAAGGTAGATGAAAATCGTCCCATGGAGACCACCCATTCATAGAGAAGCCCTGTAATAATAAGGATGATGAGTGAATGTCGAGCTGTAGTCGTTGACGTTGGCGGATCAACACTCCACATGTATATGTTATTATACAATTATTAAATATCATGTTGGTATCCGTCACTGTTTATGTATAACAAAAACTAAACACATAATTCAGTCTTCCGCATGTAGTCTTCAACCATCGTATTTACCAGTGCTTGGGTCATTAATAAAAGCTTCGTGGACTCCCACGGGACCAGGAGGTGTCCTCGTCGTAGCTTCCGGAGCCGACACGTGACATGACTCCCAAGGACCCAACTTTAACACCCCTGAACTATCTGAGAAGATCACTATCTGATCTGTACACTGAACTACACCTCGACTAATTTACGACTCCATTGTGGAAGAATAGCTAGTTTTTTTCGTACAAAAAATATTTAAATATTCTTAACATTTCTTCTCCTTCATCGTTGTATCAGTAGCATTTCCATTTATAGTATATGCGCAACATTGCTGTACTAAATATATTGACTAAATAGAAATAGTTTACAATGATAATTCGTGTTGTTTTTAAAATTAAATAATATGGTGGTAGTGGAAAGCTTGAATCCTAAATTTAAAAAATGATAACTAGTGTTTACTCTTTTTTGATTTACGAGCATTAATCGCTTATAATAACGCATTCCCCATACAATTTCTAATTACTGCCTATAATTACCAAACACATATATCTTTACCTTAAACAAGAACAAATTCACGCAGATACTTGTCAATAATAATAGGAAAATACTTATAATGTTTCCAATAAATTCGCTCTGTTCAACTGTTCGGTCTACAGAGGTCTCTAAAACTTTTCCTCTCCCCTCTCTACTTCTTTACGTCACCTTAATTAACTATTCTGTATTTCGCTTTAGTTTTAAGTAGCTACTGATGATGGTGACATCACCGAAACTGGTAATGTGATTAATTAATTAAAACTCTGTGGTTTCATATATACGACCGGCGGGTATAGCTCAATGGTCAAAGCGTTTGCTTTGCAAGCCAAAGGTCGTGGGTTCGATCCCCGACGGAGATTAAAAAATAAAAATATTTTCAATCGATTTATGAGCTTTAAAATATTTTGTTGGTGTGAATTTGATCCATCACCCGTAAAATGCCAGTCATAGCCTATTAATTAAATGTCGAAATAATAAGACGAAGGTCGTCCCGTGAAAATCACCCATTCATAGTAAATTCCTGTAATAATAAAGGATGATGCGTGAATCTCGGGCTGTAGTCTATAACGTTGGCGGATCAAAACTCCACGTGCAGCGTTTAGCCATATACACCATGGTAAGCATCATAGAATTCCACAGATGAGACTTCAGAATTACATCACCATATGTCGGTATTCTCCTGTATATGTGTTCACATTTTTTTTTACTATTTTTCTAGTTTGTTTGCTTAAAAAACTCCTTAAACACGCTTTAACATGAATTTAGCGGATGTTTTGTGAATGCTTGACTGTTATATAATGACGTGGATGATTCAAAACACCATAATCAGTTCTTAGCTAACCTTAAAGTGGGAATTGCCACACTTTCCACACGTTAGATCCTTTCATCAATATTTGACGGTATTCTTTTTGATAAGACAAAATATTTTTAAAAATTTCCGCGTATATTACCGTTACACAACAATTTTACAAAATAAATAAATTGAAGCGAAGTTTATATTAACTGTAACAGTTAAAAAATCAACTTTTTATTTTACATTTTTTCTGTTTTAGTGGATGCGTTTTGTTATGTATACAATCATTTTAATAAATCTTCATTCAATAACTGTACGATACAGGTATATTTACGTGTACATTTTCGGTGTTCCTTGGCACGTTACCGTGTTTATTGATTTTTGTACCTGTCAAGTAGTGACCAGTGTTCGAGACCTGCTGGAGGTCGCGGCGGCCTGATTCTCCCTCACAAGGCGCTGGTCTTCAGAAGCGGGACTAACGGCATATGGCCATTGTCTTGCAGCGCCAGTCCTGCGTTCTTCCACGCAACTAAAGCATAGACACATGACATGTACACTGTCAACATCTGTTTAAAAGTCAATATTCTTCTCCAATTTGTTGATAAGATAAATGACATATATGATGATGTTTGCTGTAAATTTGTATGTGTATCAATAGCTGAATAAAGTATAGGAGTATATCTTATTGTATAATAAAAATTGAATTATATTCTAAGCCCACTAGAACTATGTACAAGTTATTATTATTATTATATTAGTATTTGTATAGCGCTCTTTTATGACCGAATGATCATTCCAAAAGCGCTTCTTTGCCTCTCTGAGTAAAAAGGTGGGTCTTGAGTCTGTTCTGAAGGATGCCTCCGCCTTAAGCTCTCTTATGCTTTCCGGTAGTGAGTTCCAGGCCATTGGTGCAGCGTAGCTGAAAGCCCGATTGCCAAAGACCGTGCTAGGACTACCTCCCGTCTAAAAGTTATCTTTCAAAAGATAACTTTTACATAGTTTGAAAAGAGATGCGAATATTCACAGCCTTAAACATTACTAAATGATTTCTAAAAAGATGAATTCAATTATTGTCAACAAATAGTAATATTAATATATACAAGATAAACGTGGTTACTTTGAATAAAGTAGATGTAAAATATGACTAAATATTAGCTTTCTCTTGTACTTTATGAAGCATAAAATAATCATTGCATCTGCATAATCAACAGTCAGTAACTTCATCTCAGCGGGCTGTTATTTATATGATGTGTTTTCACACCGAAGATGTTCAATAAACTTATCTTCGATGTTCACATCCGTAGAAGGCCATACTTCTTGAACTTACAAAGTTTGAACATAAATGGACTTCACAATTTTATTACTTATTGGTATTAATTTACAAGTATTTTTTATTTTGTAACGTAAACACGATAACACCACTGAACGGTAATGAAGAGATCTCATATAAAATGACAGTTAATAATATCTGAGGATATTTTATAATATATATTTTCACATTGCATCAGATGTTGATATTTCCACTCAAGGGAGACCTAGTTCAGACATGAGCTCGAGCTCCACGAATTTGTTTGGAGGAGTAAGTAATATCTTGGAGTCTTCTGTATAATGAGCATTGGTACTTTCTGCTGCTTGTCTTTGTTGTTTTATTTTTCTTTATTACTTAATCATAATTTGCCGACTTGCCAAGAAAACGCTTTAACCAATAAGCTATACCCGCCGGCTTATAGTGTAATATTTAAGAACCAGTCTCCACTCTACCGAAGAAGGAAGATGTATTTATAGGGTTTTATGGTAAATTTATATCTTCAAAAACATATTCGAACCTTTCACTGTTCGCATGACAGTCGAACGTATTACTCCTTGGAGATCTTTAACTTAATAAAAGTATTGTGTGTTATATAGTTGTGTGTAGTCTCCGTTGTGGCCCTCCATCGAGATGCCGATAACGATCAGATCTGGAGTCAGGAGAGTGGAATACGATGGGATTCCTTCGAATAGAAAGTGGGACAGAAATCAAATAAAACCCGATTCAAACTATTTGGTTTTATTGCTCTTTTATAGGCAAACGACGGCTCCAGGTGTAGTTAAAATATAATAGCTCATCTCTTCACGGTGGGCAATTGAGTAATTGGACTTTTGTGAAAGAATTTTTATATTTTAAATCTTTCCCATTTCCATATTCAAAAGTTTACATTACTTTTTGTTATTTATATTTTTAGCATCATCTTTAAAATAAATTTTAATATTAAATGTATATTAATTTTATACATTGTTTTAACATTGATAACACTGAGCACTGTTTCACTTGATGGAAAACTGCAGTTTCGCAATCTATGAAAGCTCTATCAGTCCCAAGGTGCACAACGACGAGACTGACTTGTAAATTAGTATTTACTAATAAATAAAGAGTTTCACTAGAGAGTAGGCAGGAATTGCGTGGGGCTTAGGGGTGTTTTTTGTTGTAAAAACACCATTTCCAAAGTTTAATTTTTCTTTCTATATTCGATCCATATTTTGTCATCATAAATTACCGTCGGAGGATCGAAGAGGATGGAGACTCATGCGGGATGCCTACGTTCAACAGTGGACGGACACAGGCTGATGATGATGATGATGATGATGAAATTGCCGTCTATCAGTTATGTCAGTTGTCATTGTCCATGCCTCGTCCCGACATCTCTACACCCTAAGGCCTACTTAGCAACATGTTACTGATGATACTTATAGCTCGAAGACTGGAAAAGAAATCCGCTGTTGTATCCGAAACATATTTTTGGGTGTTAAATTTTTTTTAAAGAGATAGATGATTCACCTCACAAGAGGTGGCTCAACCTTCAATATTAACAGTTTTTTTTTTAATTTTACCAGATTTTTGTTATAGTCCATCCAATATACGAAGAACCCTATGACACATTTATTGCTCCTTGTAAAAGGGATGGGGCAAAAATATTTATTTCGATTAGGTCGAGTTTTTACAATGCCGAAGAGACAGAAAAGAACTATTCTCACCAGTGAAAACCCGATAGCTTTGATTTGGCAGCAATTCGGAATCACGTGTGTGCATACTATGACCGCAACGAAATACCAACACTTCTTAAACTGGTAGGTTCTCTAAAGTCAGTCGGATTATTTCAAGGCAGTGCGACATCTCTTAGTAAGGTATTGAAAAACATTGGCTTCAAATATAAAAAATGTGAAAAAAGAAAGTTTATAATGGAGCGCACGGATATTTCCCTGAAAAGATGCGATTTTTTGAGGCCAATGAAGAGCATTAGGAATTGGGAGAAAGTCGTTTTTCTCGACGAAACTTGGCTCAATGCTAATCATACTGTTGGTAAAATATGGACCGACGACACGGCTAAATCCAGGACGAAAACTCCTGAAGGAAAAGGCCAGCGCCTCATTATTTGTCATGCCGGAACGTCAAAAGGTTTTGTGCCCAATTGTCTTCTGGCGTTTAAGTCAGTTAAAACGACAGAATATCATGAAGAGATGAATTTTGATAATTTCAGACAATGGTTTATGACCTTATTGTCAAATTTACATGAGCCTCACGCCATAGTAATGGACAACGCTTCGTACCATTCTGTCCAAATCAACAAAGTTCCTACTCGTTTTTTACATTTAGGTTATGCGGCTAGAAATAACACGTCTCCACCATTCACAGCGAACAAGATGTTGACTCTATTGAACGAGGCATGTGACAATGTCACGGCAGAAGATTGGAAAAAAGTGGTGGACAAAACAAAAGAGAATATTATGCAGATTGGGATCGCGATGTACGCTTTGACAATTTAAGTGAACAGAACCTGATTATAAATGTGTGTGAAAGTTGTAGTTCTGATTCCGATAGTGACGAAGACAATTTAGAATGTACTGCTTTATCGGATTCCGACTAAAATATGTGTTTTTAAGGTTATGTGCTAATATTTATCTCTACACTTGCTTTTCTTCATAATTTTCATATTACTAATATTATTATTTATAGTTTGTTTTACATGTCTCTTAAAACCTGTTAATATTCACTTATAATTGATAATAATTCTAATATTTAATTTTAGTAGGTATTTACAAAAACAATCGAAAATACGATTATTTATACCCCAACACTGGTTTTCGCAGTAATGTGACATGGCCTTCTACGTGCGTCAGATATTATAGTATTATAGTTACAAATTGCCGTATTTTTTCTAATTTGTAACAATATGCATATATTTTTTATTATTTTGTTTTTATTGTGATATATTTACCTAAATAACTTATTATATATAAGAAGAGAGGCTTTTGTTTATGTTGATAAAATTAGTATAGGTAGCGAACGTTTTTACAACGTTATATCGGACAATATTTAGCACAGGGCAATAAATGTGTCATAGGGTTCTTCCTATATTGGATGGACTATAGTTATATCCGAAGTTCGTTAAATAGATGTCCGTTACATCGAGGTTTTACTGCATCTAGTTTTAGAAGGAAAGTCTTATGCGGAAGTGGAATCTCTCATGAATATCTTGGTATCCTGTGGTCTGCTGCACAATGCCTGGAGTCTGGTCCCCCGATTGCAGATCTTTTGCTCTTCTGGAGATGTCGCAGCAACAGTCGCCTGTTCTGACGGGTTTTTTTGCCTTCCGCGACACTGCTACCGGTTCTCAACTCAATCGTAACCGTCACTAGTCAGCAGACCACGAAATACAGTTCCACACGTCCATATTACATTTAAATCTATGCGATTAGTACAAAAGTGGTAGTTTTCTCCATAAAAAATTCGCCACAATTCAAAATTTTGATTCATATTGTTTCTTAAACTTACGGTTAACTAATAAATTTAGAATAATGAAGTAGGCAGTGATTACTCCTTCCTATATACGAAGTGCGCTTAAAACTAGCATACTTTGTAAGAGATAAGTGACGTAAGATGTAATTACACATAAAAATGTTTTTATAGACGATTCAAATTTATAACAAAATTTTATTGTTTTTTAGAGTATTTTGTTTTTTTTATCAGTTGTGTTCAATTGTTTCCCAACTTTGGGCAGTGTCACTCAATAGTAGTACAGACCAAGAGTGATTCTCTTGGAATGCTCTTTTCCTTTGTGATATATCCTAAAGGACATTTCACTTACATAAGTCGTAGTTTTAGATTTATTCTTGTATTTATTAAATTTTCAAATAAATAATTATTATCTCTAGTACTGTCTCATTTCCAATTTACCCATTTGTAACTGTTAGACTAGTATAATAATAATTTGTGTATATAACTTCGTAGGGTTTCACGGTCAGATTTCGTATTGTGGCTTTCGGCTTTAGCTGTGTATGGCGAATTTTTTCGTACCAAAATTTTAACCGCTGTGCAGGGATCTTCTTCAGGGTTGATGATTTTATAGTCATCCAATCATTCAAATCGTCAACCCTGAAGAAGACCCCTGCAATGGCGGTAAAAAATTGGTAAAAGAAAATTTGCCACACACGGCTAAACCCAAAAGCAGCAATACCAATAATTTGTGTATTATAGAGATTGAAACAAAGCTAATACCGACACAAAACATCCGTGATCGATCAAAACTCCGGACCGTACTTCGTATTTTTTTATTTCAACTTCATATATGTTTGCCTCTATATTAATTTACAAAAAAACCAATGTGACAAAGTATGTATAAGTAAAGTAAGACTTTTATTAAACATGAGTTTGATTTTGTGTAAGACTAGTGTGCTTGATACTATCCATAGTTATGAATGATACGTGTTTGTGCAGCTCGGTATGAAGTGAGTCAAGCTATCCAAGATCCAACTGGAAGCCTCGTTGTTCTTGATTATGAAACCTTATTTGTGAGCTTCCTCTTCATGACCGCTGCAACTGTACTTCTACAGTCTGCAGTCCACCACAGGTGCTGGGTTCCACTACCAACTACACTCAGGCATGCGCTGCGTGCGACTGATGGTTGGACACCTGTTGACGAACCTCTTCTGAAGAGCTTTTGACAACTCGCAACCTCCAGTTGTGATCAAAGAGGTTTTTGTTTACGCTACGAAATTCTGCTTATAAGAGATCGCTTAATACGAGTATATAGTCATACAAGTGATATGTACTTATATGAAATGCTATGGCTGACAGGTACTTTGGTGAAGTATTTTTTGTATCAAGATATTTCTTATTTTATGAATGACTTCATTGAACTATCAAATGTTAATACACTAATAGAAATTTTAACAATTTTCATAAAGGGTCCGCCAAATAACTTTTTTTTTATTGAAAATGGGGCGCAAGACATCGAGTGTAGCTTCGGCTGTGTGGCACGTAGCGCCGTCCTGTTGAAAACAAATGTTGTCAATATCCTCCTCTTCAATTTTTGTGAACAAAAATGGCCCGATAACGATTGCCATTGACTGTAACGGCCACTCCTTGCTTATTTTCGAAGAAAAATGGCCTGATTTTCAAAGTAATGTCGCAATATTTCCCAGCGTTGTTCAAGCTTATACACAACCATATTCGTTCAGCGGAAGGATAAAACTAATTATCTGTCAAATCAGATGAGCTAAGTGTTACCATTCACGAAATAAGCACTAGTTGAAAAAAAAACGTTAGATGGCGGACCCGTTATTTAAATACGTGGAAGTAAATATTGATTGATAAGAGTTTTTTTCATATATTTATCGTTAGTATTTACTGAGTAATTTGTACAATTATCTTAGTGATGTTTCTCAAGTAAAATTGGTTCAATATTCGTACATACATTTGTGAAGCAGAGAGGATTAAAAAATAATATGAAACTCATTTACTGGGAATAATGTTAACAGAAGAATTGAAAGTAAAACCTACGATTTATATATGTTAGTGAAATGCCCTTGAAGAGCTATTCTCAGAAAAAACCAACTCACTCCCGACCACTTTCGAGTGAGGTCACCTTAATACAGACTGATTTATTGACAGTACTGCGGATTGCAAAAAGAGAATTTTTAGATATCATAGTCTCTTTCTCGAGCGGTGTGCGTTCATTGGCATCATAACGTCTCTTGCCTATTACAAACTTTGCGCACTTATAAAAGTTTGTGTTGATATTACAATGTTCTCATTGTCATTTTTGTGTCATTTTTAGGATGATGGTCGGCGCTCCCGAGGCGCAAAGTCGGCAGCCAGGGGTGTTGCGTGGCGGGGCCGTGTACCGCTGCGACCCCACCAGGGACGACGCCTGCGCAGAGGTGCCCTTTGATTCCAGTGGTAAGTCAAGATTTTCTCTTCATATCCCTTCACACGTGTATAAAAAACAAATATTAAGATCCTTTATTCCTTGGGCAAAATTTTTATGTACACGTAGAAAGTAAAAAAGTAATGTCAAAGACTTTCATTCATAGAGACAATAGCAATTAACAGAGCATCCAACTGACAATCGGATTCTAAATGAGATCCTTAATAAACGGTAGTAAGACTAAATAACAAATGAAAATAAACATTACTTAGAAATTATTCCACACTTTTTTATTAGTAGGCAAAATATTTCAGCTACGTCGGGTAGCCACGCTCGAGTGAATTAGGAAAATAAGTTTACGCGTCTATATAAAGCAAGGTGTGAGTGAGTAGGTGGGTGTAGGTTATGATATAGGTATATGTTTAGATAAGACTATCATTACAATAATATATAGTGAGACTACGAGAATGTATATACAAGTTTCTTAGTGAATAAATGACAAGTAAATATAACTACCAAACATCTCCCTTTGTATGATGGCATTTCTCGACACGGTGCATATGACCACTATAAATAAATAACGCAGCTTTCAAAATATTTGCTGCAAATCAAGACAGCTAGACGTATAAAATAATATTTGCCATTGTCCGTTATTAGATTAATACGCAGAATAATGTAAGCCAATGAACGCACGCCGTTCGATAAAGGGACTACGATTCCTGAGGCTTCTCTGTTTATAAGCCGGAGTACCGCCAGTAAATCAACCATTGTTATGACGACTTTATTCGAAAGCGGTCGGGATTGAGATCGTTCTTTAAAGAACCGCTCTTTCTGATCGCCGAATAGCCTCAATAGCATTTTACTAATGAAAGTTTGAACAAATTGCAGCTTTCATTCACGTTCCCCTGCAACAATTGCTCCCCGAATTAGCATATTATTATCAGAAAAATTTGGAGAATCAATTTCAGACAGGTAGCAAAATAGTTTTGAGTAGATCTGGCAAACTTCAAATTATATTCTTAATTTATTTTAATTTAATACGTATTACTGTGCATCCATTAATTAAAATTTCATTCAGTATTCACCATTATTCATACATTAATTGCACTAAAAAAAAGATTGCAATCGTCCATTAAAAGTATTTTTCAAAAAGCTTTAACGAAGCTTTGTCATTTCAAAATGTCTTTTCTTCGAGACCCCGTTCACCTGGCGGTCCTCGTTTATTAATTAAGCACCTGGAGTCTCGTCGTCCCTCGCTAATTCGGACTAATGGTCGACAACACAAATTATTCAATGTCTGCATTTTTATGGCTGCTATTAAACACAACGCATACAAGTTGACCCTCGGATTTTATTTTACATTCAGTTACCTAATCGATTGCATCGTTCAGGTGGTCAGCATGATGAATAACTACCCTTTAATATATTTTAAAAATAAAACTTTGTGAACATTCTTCTTACAAGGTGAAGATTGACTACAGCGTATATATAATCAAAGTATAACATAGCTTCGTTGAAGCTATCAATATTCATCATAGTCATCATAACATGTCCGCTTCCTAACTGGAGCATATGGCATTCATGAACTGTCGCCACAAAGCACTGTCAGCCGCTATAATCTTCGTCTCATCTGTTGTCAGCTTCACTTCCTGCAGCTCTGCCAAGTATATTCTATCTATAGTTCTCGACGGCCTTCTAGGACGACGCGAGTCCGGGGGCTTGAGTAAAAGGCAGATATAGTTTATGCTCTTCTATGACATTCTGAAAACATGGAAAATATGAAATTGTGAAAATTACTTATATGAGTAGCATTGTCGAAAGTTACATTGATTGATCTTTTTATTTGTATAAATTTAGGTTCAATTAGTTCGTAGGTACGAAGTAATTCACATTATTACATGCCTGTATATATATTTCAACCAAATTTCAGCATCATCTTACATTTCAAAATCACTTTTAGCTAAAAATGTAACCAAGTACTTGCACGTCTGTCTGCACATGATTTCTGACGCTGATTGATATTCCAGCAACGACCAGAGCTCCTCTTGATCATTTATTTGGTCCACTTTCGTCCACATGTCATTCTTAATTGAAACGATTTGCTTGGCTGACAAACCGACTATATTTGCATGTCAACCAACAACTTTATCTATTGACAATGAACGCTGAATTTTAAAACAGTTCGTTTTTCTACTTAAGCACTTGCAGGACAATCAGATCCTTCCAATTAGTTCTAGAAGGTTAGTTCTAGCTATAGTGGTTACGCGCTGTAAAAAAATACGCAAGAATATATTTAAATTTGGATTTGTGAGTATGTAAGCGTTGAGTAAGAAATAGAAAAATTACTTCAATATTAAAAAATACAATATGTAATAAGAAAACAATAATATTACCCTAGAGACGTCAAGGATGTTTGTTTTACTATAGAGAGCAGACCTCGTTCCCACGTGTAGCCAAATTAAGTAACTGTCGAACTATGATCAGAAACCATACCGATATGCAAATGTGAAATTGCTTTGTGCACGTTGGTATATAATGTCGTGAATGAGCATATTACTCGTATATCACGTCGGTATTTCAACGATAAACAACTTCTTTTATATAAAAGACAAATCCGACCTATCCTTGAATACGGCAGTCACCTTTGGATTGGAGCCCCAAAATACTTTCTAAACTTGATTTACTTAGTTCAAGTAATAGTAATTCGTTCGATAAACAATGACACTTTTACGTCTAACCTACAATCAATGGAACGCAGGCGTAAGCTTGGTTCACTTATCTGTCTGCTCTACCGTTATTCCCGCGGTCGCTCACCCACAATCGATTAACTCGTCTTACACTTGCCGAATATCCATACACGGTTAATGTTTCCAAAGTTCCTTCCTAAAGCCTGCCGGCGGTCATAGCTCAATGGTAAAGCGTTTGCTTTGAAAGCCAAAGGTCGTGGGTTCGATCCTCGACGGAGATTAAAAAAAAAAAAAGGATTTTTAATCGATTTCTGAGCTCTAAAATACCCCGGTTGGTGTGAATTTGATCCATCACCCGTAAAATGTCAGTCATAGCCTATCAATTAAAATTGGTGGTAGACAAAAGTCGTCCCGTGAAGACCACCCATTCATAGTAGATTCCTGTAATAATAAAGGATGATGCGTGAATCTCGGGCTGTAGTCTATGACGTTGGCGGATCAACACTCTACATGCAGCGTTTAGCCATATACACCATGGTAAGCGTCATAGAATTCCACAGATGAGACAAAAAAAATACTATAACCATCTGTCGGTATTCTCCTGTATGTGTTTACATAAAAAAAAAAAATGTCACCGGTAAGCTTTGGATTGCTCTTCCAGCGTCTGTGTTTTCTTCTTCCTACAATCTGGATCTCTTCAAGAAACAGATAAATAAAGACTTGCAATCTCCCCAATCCACACACAAACACGAACACAACACACGTTTCCCGCATGCAGCGTCCAGCCTCCCTGGCTGAGCATCATAGAGTGCACCGGTCTTGAAAGGCTGTGCTCTCCTGCATGCGATTACATAAAAAAAAACGTCTCCCATCTCTGAAGCGCGTCTTCTTCAAATATATTGTGGATATTTTTAAACATTTTCAATTATCAAATTTCTCCAGGAAAAAAGAATACATTGATTTATTAATTATCCATATTCACTACTAAGTATGCAAGACGAGGACACAAATGTAAGCCTGGCAGTTTTACAGCGGACCGACTTAATGTGACTGCGGCGTAGAGCTGACCCTGTCACACCTTCTGGAGTGTGCGCTGTGTCCAAGTAGCTGCACCCAGGAAGACCTGATGATGGCCGGGAGTAACGGTATCGACGTCGCCCACTTCTGGGCAGACAGGATCTGACCCTGTTGTTTCCGACACGATTATATATTACACTAAGTATATTACAAAAAAATAATTCAAATATTCAATTGTCAGTGATTACATATTTTTGTAAGTATAAATACACTATTTCGTGTCTGTGACACCATCGTCAATAATGATGCAAAGCAGTCTCTAATAATCGTGTTCCATCCTCTGTTCAGCCATTGTGATCACTTTTAAGGCGATCTGTTACATCCAACAGGTCGTTTGTCGAATGTTTCCAAATCGTCATCGTTTCCCAACACTAAACACTGGCTGACAGATTGCGCCGCGTCAAGCTCGACGCTGGGACAAATAATATTAGTTTTACAGCTGGCCGCGACGAGTAACTAAAGGCGATCTGTGACGCTCGTTTGTTCGAGAAATAGTTCACATCGAAGGCATCTACAAAGATACAAGTATTCATCTTCAACTGTGAGCTGAGATCGCTCTTCCAGACGGATGCCACAAGATGCGCAACAATAACATCACTGTTCAAAGAATCCGGCAACTTTAAGAGCTGCTTTTTGATTCTGCTATCAATAAAATATTTTTCTATTTTTTGTTGCCGTTTTTTAAATTTTTATTTGAGGTCAATGAACATTTAGTGTACACTTTTTTGGTGTAAACACACACAGGAGAATACCGACAGATGGTGATAGTAATTCTGATGTCTTATCTGTGGAATTCTATGACTCTTACCATGACGCATATGGCTAAGCGCTGCATGTGGAGTGTTGATCCGCCAACGTCATAGACTACAGCCCAAGATTCACGCATCATCCTTATTATTACAGGAATTTACTATGGATGGGTGGTCTTTACGGGACGACTTTCGTATACCACTTATTTTAATTAATATGCTATGACTAGCATTTTACGGGTGTGGGATCAAATTCACACCAACCGGGGGTATTTTAGAGCTCAGAAATCGATTAAAAATCCATTTTATTTATCTCCGTCGGGGATCGAACCCACGACCATTGAGCTATACCAGCCGGCACGTTTTGTTGCTGTTTTTTTTATGTTGATTCGAGGTCAATGAACATTTAGTGTACACTTATATATTATCTAATTTATGTTGAATTATAATATAGTATACTTTTGCTTTTTTCAATTAAATGTACACATAAGAATTCACCGACAATAAATATTATCTTCTTCTCTAATAATCGCTATCTTTCTGCAGCTTATCATCGCCTAAATTTGCTACCAGACATTTTAGAAAAACTACACTCTCATGGACAGTGCTGTCGTCAGCATGGCAGTGAATGTTTGCACATTTTAGCAAATCATTCACACGCAGAAGGAAAAGAGTGGGCGACAGCACGGAGCCCTGTGGACTTCCGAGTTGATCTTATGGCAGGCATCTTGTGAATCGAGGTGGCTGCCTTAAGTATCCTATATATTAAGATATATTATTGCCTAAATTCATTGTCGTAAACAAATATTAACCTTTTTTTTAAACGTAGCCGTACGCTTGTGGTTGTATGCAAATCGAACGCATTATTCACCTTAAGGGTATTTTATCTGTGTTAGACGCATATGCAGGTACAACAATATAATAATTATATGATAATATGTTTGTTATTTCAACAACTACACCTGCTCTAGATTGCAGCCACAGCATTGATCCGCATTCCCCGGCCATGTTTTGAATAATGTTCAATAGTGTGTTTACGGAGACTGCAGCACCACTCACCCATGATGGAGCAGTTCACAGAGAACAATGACAGCTATTCCTCCACATTGTAGACTAATCCACCGCCTGCCAGGGAACAAAGACACTAATAACATACGATTAGTGGACATTGTCAAACTAACACGATCGACGCATTAGCAAATGTTTGTGTAAACTAAAATTGAATGACTAGGAGTTATTTTCACTTTATATGTGATTTGGATATATGTGATGCCGGGCGGCATAGTTCAGTGGTAAGATTGTGTTTATGTCATTCAGACGCTGTCGGTTCAAAACCCGACTGAGCTTGAATTCTTAGAGATTTATTTTGTAAAACTATGTTCCATACCTGCCCACGGTAGGGTTGAGTCACGCCTTAATGACAAAATAAATTGTCCAGGCCTCGAGAGCGTCGGACTGATCATACGATCTCCTTAAAATCGCTGATTGTTGAACACCCAAATATTTATCTGATTTTGCAGTCGCAGTCAATGCAGGTTCGCGAACTTTTGCCATGGAGACTCTCAGAATTATCTATGTTTCCATGCGGACTTCCGGGTATACAGGTGTTCTGAGACAAGTCATGGACAACCTAGACTTACAGAACTGTGAAACATCAATTTGTGGTGTCCATATACTCCACATACAGAGCGGATATGGTAAAAAAATGCGACACACGTTTATAAATAAGCATTAAATATTTAAATAATCGAATGATCATTGAAATTGAAGTCACAATCGCCTCCGATCGTTTCCATTGAAAAGATGAGTTGGCCGCCTGATAGTGAATCGATTTGTCACAACTATAATATATGGGCGAGCAGAGCATATGCGCATGACGTCACGGCGCCCACGTGCCGTGAGCGTAGCTTATGAGAATGCACGCGGCGTCGCCAGGCGCCGCTGCTTCAATATTCATTTATACAAAAAAGATTTGCAAACACAAATTAAAACTGCGGAGCTTTAGTCATTTCCACATTCTTTAATGGCGATTTCCTTTCACGTATTTTGATGTGCAATGCGTCGGCCATAAATTGAGTGTTCATGTTCATAATATAGGCAAAAGACGTAGTTAAAGAGAAGTAAGTTATTTATATTTTTAATTAGATAAGTATTTCAAACGTTGTTTTTACATGGATCACACTGAGTTCTGTTTCACTCGTTGGAAGATTGCAGTTTCGCAATCTATGAAGTGAAAAGTCTATAATCAGAGCATATGCACACTACATGTTCGTCCTATAATGCACGGTTTTTTAAATTTATATCCGAGATCTATGTTTAGTTTGCGGTGTTTTTTTTTATATAACGGTTCTTTCTATATTGTTATTTTGGGTCGAAATAAGTGAAAAAAAAGAAACATTTAGCTTAGCTTAGAATGGTATTTGCTTTACAATTTTCGTCTCTGCTTTTGAGTATATTTTTATTAACTTATTGCTATATCATCAAATTTAAATGAATATATCATTACCCATATTACTTATTTGAATGCATAGTTTATGATGGGTATATACAGGGGTTAGCAGTTTGTAAGGTGAGAAGAGCCAAATTATCATAGAAATAGAATGATAACGGTTCCAGAGAGCCGCACATGTATTACTAACATATGTAAAGTATATAAATACGCCTATACAAAGAGCCGCATGTGGCTCAAGAGCCGCCCCTGTCGACCACTGGTATATATTTTCTTCGCATATATACGAGCATATATAGGCTAATGAATAATACATAGTTACTAACGTACGCTACTATTTTTGAAAAATGAAATATCGATGCGCAAAGTGACTATTGAATGAAGAGTCTACGTCAAAATATACTTTGTTGTGTGGGTATCAACTAACAAGTTACAAGAGCATGAATGTGTTGGACGCTGATAGATGTAATTGGTCGCTAAGTCCTCGTCGGAGTGGCAGCTTACAGAACACAGTCAGTGGTTCTCGCCTCACATTTCATGCAATTAAAACATTATTGTATCGCCATGATACCTACCATTCCACTGCCCACAACTATCATTATTTTTTTCTTATATCCTACGCACTTGTCGTATAATAGGTATTGCATAGTCTATGGTGCATAGACTTGTGTAAATTGTTTATTTGAGAGTCGAAATTTAAGGAGAGGACAATTTAAAAGTAATATTTTCAACAAATCTAATAAACATATATTTTCTTACGTTTTTTTCTGCTTTTATCCGTTTCATATCTGAAACATATAAATATAACATATAACATAGTCACCAAAATTGCCGCCACTCAATTATGTCAATTACCGCTATCTGTGCCTCATACCCAGACATATTTGCACCTGAAAGTCCTCCGGAAACATATTCCCATGTTCCCATGTTCCTAAAGACTCAAGGAAAAAACTTAGACTTGAAGATACGCAAGAGCCGCAGGACACAAGGCATATTTTGAGTGATTTGCTAATTTAATATTTTGTAAGGAGATTACGGATGATTACCCTGACCAGTGCCGGCTCTAGATCCTGCGGCGCCCCTAGATTATTCAAGGCATGGGCCACCAACCCACTGCGCCACCCTAAAACTGGCAGTGACCCTGACTCACTCGAGATATTTCCTAAGTAGTAACCGTAGTAATAGTTGTAGAAAAGAAGTGCACCAACCTAACATTTGTGTTTCAAGGATTTGAGGCTAAAAGTAAGTGCTTCATTATTTATTTAACAATTTGGGCTGTAATCGAATAATGAATGCCTCATTGCATTTGCCCTTCAAGTAGAAACAGTTGTTGTAATTACAATATTTATTGCGTATCTTGTCGTTTGTCTTTATATGTATTATGTTTGAGATGAACTGTTTACCAAACAATGATCGTAATTCTTAATAAAAATATGGCGGAGGCGCGTTCCGAATTCAAACTGCCCGCGCCATGTTGCCATATCAAATAAAATATATATCTTCACGCCTGAGAACTAAACAGTTCTAAGTCACGAAGAGTCTCATTAATTCTGAAGCCATTCTGTTACTGTTGTGTTTAAATATTAGGTAGGTATGTGATGTGCTTTATGGCTGTCACGGAACTTGGTATGTGGCCGGGTAAAACATTATTTTATTACCGTACGGAGATGTTACTTCCTGTATTTTTTATTTATTATTTATATCATGCAATGCATTTAAGCAATGATCTCACTTTTATTTGACTATTATCGATTAGTTGAGAAAGGATACTTCTCAAACATTTGATTTTTTTGCATATTTTAACCATGATATTATTGGTGTGGTAAGGTTCTAACAATTTATGTCCCTTTTTGATATTAATTTAATATTTTTTTTGTATCAAATATCATTAAATATTAATTATTTTTTTGCTTTCAACACACTTTCAAAGAACACGATGGCAAAAATATTTTCTAAGAATAATATAGTAACTGTACATAACAGTATTTTAATATTTTTATACGTTAATGGAATTTTCTATATTCTTTGCACGTATTTCCTACTCATATTTGCACAGAATTCTATAAGCATGCGTATGAGGACTGGTAAATCTGATTTGAATAATTAGTTTTCTTAAATATATATTTTTAATAACATTAAGGTACAATGGATGATAATTTTTAATGCTCTGAGTTAGTATTTATTTTAAAAAACGTCTCCTCCGTTTTTATTTTAGTGAAGGTTATTTTTTACACGGTTTTCTTGACGGGGTTACTCGCAATGTATCCACCGTGTAAACGGGGAATTGAGTTTACATAGGAGTATATAAATAATCATTATTTAATAATGTCATTAATTATCAAGATAATTATATAAAAATATTATTTTTTATCTTGTTTTAATACGGATCATGTTCAGTTTCCATGAGAATCTTTAAAATAAATAGATTAATATAATTGAAAAATAATATTTTTAACCATTAAATCAATATCAATTATATTTGCAATTGATTATTCTATTATATTTTAATGAATCTATTATTCTTACGAATAAACAACAATAGCTAAATCATTATAAGCCTTTTTTTTAAATCTATGGGTCGTTAGTTCCACATGTTTTGGTTCATGGATTATAGTCCATACGAGTAAAAGTAAAGTACAATGCGTAAATGTTACATAAATAATGTCTTTGTAAATCTCTAATTAACATAATGAATGGATGATTAGCCATTTCAAAACTACTGACAAAAGGAGTTCTCCCGGAGGATATTAACAAAATAAACGTGATTAGGCCATCGTCATTAATCACATTATTACTCTATAAACGAACCTATATTATTTATACCTTCGAATACATCTGATCTTTCTAATTAAACGAATAGTTACCTTATATATAAATATAACACCATTTACTCCCTACTACTTAAATTTAGAATACGATTATTATACCCATGCAAGTACTTTATACTATATAACTAGCTGACCTGGCGAACTTCGTATACTCTCGGAATCAATAACGCTGTATTCACTTATATTATCTGAATTCAATTCATATGAATACTAAAATTAATTTCAACTGAAATAGTGTTGGCGTTGTGTGCAAAATAAGAATGCATACAACGGCATCTACCGGAACCAGCATAAATCTAAAAAGCCGTCTAAACATTTTTTTTTCTAGTTTTCTAGTATTTTATCCTGCTGTACTGTTTTAATAATTATTTTTATTTTCAAGATCAATAAAAATAAAAAAAACTAAAGATCATTAAAATCGATCCAGCCGTTCTTGAGTTATAAATAGTGTAACTAACAAAACTTTTTTTATATATAAATAGATAATATATTTATAAATTTAAAATCAAAAATAAATATTTAATATATAGATATACACGTAATAATTTATATCGCATCATATGAAGTCGTATTAACATTATTTATGACTAAACTTTTATATTATATGTACTAACAATTTGTATGGTATCATGTCATAAGCTGAAAGTTATAATGACCTAAGTCGTTCAATACGTCTTGGACTAAAGGCGGTATGGTTGTTAAGTACAGATTTAAGAGGGAATTATTTATTCCAAGCCTTCCGCATGTTACGTTTAGAAGGATTATTAATTCGCTTGGATGGTCACCGCAACCGCAGGCGCTGGTGTCGGGTAACCAACTTCGGTCTAGCGCTAAGCCCTGTCGCTAATATGTCGGATAGTCTTACACGGGGCTTAGCTAAACATGTCGTCGCCAGTTAAACGATTTGATTTGACTCATTAGGTATCTGCGGAACATTTTTTGCGCAATATTTATATGTAGTTATTTTACAAAATGTTATATTATTGTATTTAATTAGTTCACTTAAAGGAACGACCAGTTAATTATCACCTTTTTTTAACTAGGCCTGAATTATTCTTATTAGTTATTATGTATTATTGTGGTAAAGGGATCAGATTATTCAAGCACATAGCCTAGTACTTGATATATTCCACGCTAGGAAGGCCCAGTTCTGACACGAAATCTAGAAATTTGTTTAGAGGAGTAATTTGTTGCAGTCGTCGGCCTAATGAGCATTGGGACTTTCTGTTGCTTGTCTTTATTGTTTTCTTTTAACTTATAACTTAAAAGTACCTTTATTAATATATTTTTAAGGAAATAAAAAATAATTACATTTTTATATAGTTTCGATATTATGTATTTGGGTCACTAAAGATCACATAGCAATTACCGAACTTAAATGTTCTACCCAGTGTTACATACATACAGTAGTTCTGACCTGTAGTTCATTACAGAAGTAATGTAAATTTTATTGGGAAAATATATTTATTTATCAGATATGTACACATGCTTAAAATTCTTCAAAATATTCTCCCACTGCATCAAAAATACTCGTACATCCGAATACATTGCGATTGGAGTATTTTATTACAAAGTTTACAATTTGGCTATGATCAAAAGGTCACTAAAATATGCTCGAGCGATCATAGACATCTAGGTAAATATGCAATTCATGTCATATCCCTGACCTACCACAGCATAGAGCCTAATAATTATTGACTCACTAAAAGATTGTCGCTCCTTATGACCGAAGAAGTAGGTCGACGGAATTACATTTCCATAACGCGATCGACATCGAATCATTGAACCAATCAAATGTGTATCGAGAGTCCATTGTTCTGTTTGCTTGGAGCTGTCATTAGTGAGCGTTAGGAGCCGTCAAGATGGCGGCTGATTTATGGCCGGAAAAGCGCGGGAAGTCGCTACGCTGTCAACGCCATTGATGAATAAAAAGCATACGAAACTCACTTTGTAAAGGGCTACAATATGACAATATTACACCTAGATTATGACGCAAATGGCTTTTAATATCTAGATCATAGGTTCTCAACCTTATTTTGCATACCAAACTTTTTTTCTAGAGCCCCTCAATTTTTTACACTTAACTATCTGTCTATTATTTTTAACTGTTCAATATGCCATTTAAACGCCTCCTAATTTACTCAGAGTTGTCTGGTGCCTCCCTGAAACTTTCAAACAAGGGGGCGTTATCGTCCACGTTGAGAACTTCCATACATATATCTCGTACTTATGTAATGTTTTTTTCTTCTTCATAAAATGGTTGAATTTTATTAATAAATTCATTAATATTGTAAACGACAAGCTCTCTATACTAAATTTATCTGTATTTTAATTCATCATCATCAATAACCATTACGTCGATTTAATGGATAATTATTATGGTTGTTATAATTTGCGTAGGTTATAGATATTATCGGTAGCTTGGTAGGTACGGAATCACGAAATATGATATTCTGTTTTATAAAATTGGATAGGTTAACGTATTTCACAGTATGAACGGGGCATTGCTGAGTGTCAACGAGCCCAGTTGTCTCGATTGGTTGTGTTTTCCTGAATACGATTTCATAAAAAAACACATTAAATTTCAGTAAAAGGCACAAAATACACCGGTGCCCAGCGTTTTGACAGATTGAGTGTTTGTTAAACGTTGTTTATACAAAATTCCCGAGAATCGAAGATGCAGATATTACTGGGCAAAAATCTAAACAAAAAATATACATATTTTTACAAACTTATATTAAAATATATTGATAACGAAATGCAAACGATTGCAGCAGTAATTATTTAATTGTATACCTGCGTTAAAAATAATATTATTACAAAACAATTATTAAACATAAATTCAGGATTAAATACCTAAGACATGTATTCCTTAGCACTGATAGCTTTTTCGTAAGCTATATATAGGATGGCATACTCGTACAAGGATTAATTGAATATATTTTCAAATAATCAATTTACGAGTATACTCAAATAAGAAGTAATGACTTTCGACTCGGGAAGTTATTATATTCGAGACCGGTTGTCGCAGTATCGATTCCATAAAAATATTTTTTTACGGCCCAGTTGGTCTCTCCCACGCCGACCATACGCACCGGCGCCATATTTGGTCAGCAGAAAAGTCTGCGAGGGCGGAGGTTAGTGAGAGTCTGCACCAACTCCTGTCTTGAAGAAGATCTGCTCTTCATAAGCAATGAAGGACGTAAGCAAGAACCATACTCTTTTACTAAACTTTTATTCTAAAGAAAGCGTCCATATTTTTTTGTAGTTAACTTCCTTTTACCAGTAGTTGTCCTGATGAAGTTATTATATCTCTTTTCTCTCTATTTCAATGATGGCTGACGTAGTTGTAACAAAGTTCCAAAGCTCGTTAAATAGAAGACTCTACGAAATTACTTCTACAAGTAATTTCGTGGAGCTCATGTCTGCATTGGGCTTCTCTTGCGTGGAATATATCGAAATTTGAGGCAATGTGCTTTAACAATCTGATCACTCCGCAAGAAGCATAGATGATCATTCTCCCAAGAGGCACATGATAAGGCATGTAGTCTTGATGAGATCAGATTTTGCAGTGTCAATGTCGGTTGGCAAGTTCGTTTGCTGCATATATTTTGGCTAGTCTCTGGTATGAGCTGCTACAGCGGAAATGGATCTTGGAGACAGATGGTGAGGCGTGGGAAGCAGTTGCTCAGACATGGAGCTATGAGGACTAGTTTCATGGTCTCTGGCTGGTGGGGCGTGGGCTGACCTATTGATCTGCTGTCTGTCGAGAGCCGAACGCGTGCAGTAACAATGCGCTCCACAACAACAGATGTAATCTATGCTGGTCATATTTTGACACCTCTGTTGAAATAGTATTAAGATGCTTGACTTTTAGTTTAGTGTTACGTTACTTCTATGCGCATCTTGAATTGTGGGCTGGTGAATTGTTATAATAGTATTGTGTGTATATTTGATTACATTTCGATGCATCTTATAGCCAAACAACTTGCAATATTACGTAATGCTTTCTAAATCATTTCACTCTACATTTTTATGTTTCATTATTTAGTTAACGTATAATTTTTATTATTTAAAAATACAAATAAATATAAATTATCGAAGTTACTATTAATCAGTGATCGTTAAGATATGTCAATTTAAATCCAACTTGTATTATGTTTAATAGATATGTACTTGATACCTTGTTTTAACATGGTTCACATCATCATCAGCCTGTGTCCGTCCACTATTGAACGTAGGCCTCCCGCATGAGTCTCCATCCTCTTCGATCCTCCGCCTTCCGCATCCAGGTCACTCCCGCTATTCTTCTTATGTCGTCAGTCCATCTTGCAGGGGGTCGGCCAATGCTTCGTTTGCCAGTTCTTGGGCGCCATTCCAATACTTTTCTTCCCCATCGACCGTCGTCTCTTCGACAGATATGTCCTGCCCATTGCCACTTGAGTGTGCCTATTCGTTGGGTAGCATCCACTACTTGAGTTCTTCTGCGTATTTCCTCGTTTCGGATTCTATCTTTTAGCGACACTCCGAGCATGGATCTCTCCATAGCACGCTGGGTGACTTTTATTTTATGGGTAAGACTTGCTGTCAGATTCCACGTCTCTGCGCCATAAGTTAATACAGGGAGGACGCATTGGTTAAACGCCTTAGTTTTAAGGCATTGCGGAATTTTCGCTTTAAAAATGTACTTTAGTTTTCCAAATGCTGCCCATCCCAGTTGTATGCGCCTGTCGATTTCTTTTGAGAAGTTATTTCGCCCTAGTTGTATTACTTGTCCCAGATAGGTATAGTCGTTTACAACCTCTATTTCTGTTCCTCCAATGGAAATAGGATCAAAGGTCTGTGAAATATGACTATTAATCATGGCTTTTGTTTTATCCATGTTCATTTTCAGACCAATTTTGTTCGACGCTTCATTGAGGTCGTAGAGCATGTCTTGGAGCTTGTTAGGTGATTCGGCTATTAGCACTATGTCATCTGCAAATCGGAGGTGAGAAATGTACTCTCCGTTAATATTTATTCCACATTTTGTCCAGGATAGCAGTTTAAAAATATCTTCTAGGGCGTTTGTGAAGAGTTTTGGAGATATAACATCTCCTTGTCTAACACCTTTGTTTATAGAAATATTGTTAGTGCTATCATGGAGCTGGACCATCATTGTTGCAGATTTGTATAGAGATTTTATTATCTCTATATACCGTGGTTCACACTGAGCATTATTTCAATCGATGCTACTACCAACTTGTACATCAAGTACGTTTGTACACGTTGGAACTGACGAAGCCTTATTAGACCGTGAAACTGCAGCCTTCCAGCAAGTGAAACAGTGCTCAGTGTGATTCATGTTACTCGTAAAACAAGGTATGAAATACTTACCTATTTAATATTGAAATGGACCTCAAACTAAATGCTAAATATATCAATAACATTGTATTATCTTTTTAAATGCTACTGTGAGCTGCGAATTACTCAACTAAGAAAATTGCTATTATTATTATTATACGTTTGAAATAGGAGTAATACATCCAAAAATATGCGTTCTGTCTTTTAAATTTTACCAGATTTAAAATAGAGTGTGAAGGTTGCTGTACACCTGGCGACTTGACCGTCGGCACTTATACGTCTCGAGAGTGCTATACATTTAATATATGTTTTTAGTTGTATCTATATAATCACGATATTGGAAAAGTGTCAGAACATGAATACATCTCCATGTTGTTCATTGATTTGATCAAGTCATCCGATTTACCGTGAATCTGAGGTCTTGCTCCATGTCGTTGGAAGTTGTGGGTGTAGTTGCCTCACTGGCAGTTGTTGTGGTGACGAAACCGCCCGCTTTGGAGTCCGAGGGGGCGGCTGCCAGTGTGGGAGCCCCAAAGTGGGCGGAGGCGCCAGGGACAACCAAGCCAAACACCAGAGCAAGATTGTCTGCTGCATATGTCACCAAGTTTCCTTCTCCATCTTATTTTAACCTGCGACAGGGATTTCAATTCCAATTGGCAGACTATTTTTTGAAAACACTTAATGCTGTAGCATCGACCATTCTGAGATGATATCCACTGAACTAAAACAATGATATTTCACTCTTCTTCGGTGTACTGTGAGTGTAAGTCCAGTCCAGTTGTCATCAAGTCTCCTTCTCCGTCTTGTGCTGTAAGTGTCCAGTTGTTATCAAGTGTTTTGAACACTTCTTTGATTCGACTCAGCTACAGCAATGTGAATAGTGAATCACGTCTCGTTGTCAGATTAAATCAGAGTAAATAATTTAATTATTATATTCATTCAATTAATTTATGAAACTTTAAGTACTTCGTCTTTAAATGAATGATAAGCTTAAGAACAGGGATTGTGGCTTTTGGATTGAGTCGTGTGTCCCGGATTTCTCTTGACTAATATTTCGACTGCCATGCAACTGCGGTCGAAATATTGGTGAGAATTCTTTTACAACACACGGCTCAACCCAAAAACCACAATCCCAAATCTGGCCGTGAAAACATACGAAGTTATTAAGTTTAAGAACAATTATTTATAATTTTGCAAAAGTATCTTTTAAATAATATCGCGTTACCCTATATTGCCATAATTGTATATTTCATTTATTTATTCTTTTTGTCTTATAAGTATTTAATAAGGAATCATTTATTTCAATAAATTGATCAACCTAAAATTAACTTTATTTTTAAATATTGCAGGTACATTATATTTTTTAAATCACTCTAGATACATTCCATAAATCATCATCGGCTTGTTTTTATTTTATCTACAATGCATAAACATTCTTTGAAAATTGCTTCCAAAAGCTTTCCATCTTCAACCTCAAACATTTCACTGCCGTTTCAGAATCATAACCTAAATAAACGGAGATATATCATCCGAACTATCCGCAGACATGTTGTAATAAGGCGCACGTGAGGTGGGCTATTTATAGCATTGTTTGTGGATCGCCACCGCAATGGTCGACATCAAATGAGATCATGTCAGCAACCAAAACATTGCTCCGCACATTTATAAACATATAATATAAATATATATAAAATAGTTATGACATCTTGACGCATTCAAGTCTTCCGCGTGTGCATCTCCAATAATGCATCGAGAGATGAACAACATGCGTGCAGAACAGAGAAATCTATGAGATTGTGTGGCAACACCATACATGCCACCAACCACGAGGGCCAACAGCAGTCAGTCTCCGGAATCTGTCACATTAGGACACGCTACAGTCCTCAACACCAAAAGGCAACATTAACCTTTTGTGTTCAACAGAACTTTGGGATGTGGAATTTAATTAAAAATCATTCAAGCATTTGACAGGTTCTTGATGACATGGCGGGAATATCGTCTGACTTAGGAGCTAATATGGCTAAAACAGATTTCCAAATGCGTAAACTTCATTGAATACAATGCAATTTTTGATTTAAATAGACACTTATTAAGCATTTATTTTGCAAGTATTGTTAATCGAAGATTAAAATATGAAAAAACGGATATGATATGGTCGTGGAATTACTTAGATATCTAACAGTTTTATTTGATATGCTCGTAGAACGCAGTAACTTTGTGGTTTGTTATATTTAAAGAATAAAGGAAGTAAAACATTGTATGAAACCACTGACTTTTACTGGTTTTATTCTTTAGTTCTATTTTAATTAATTAATTGTTCGTTAATGGCAAATGTACTCATATACCGACGATGTGTTCTTGTTTAATTACCCACAAATTATTACATATTTCTAAATAATATAGTCTTTAAATATGATCCCACAATTTTAAAAATATTTACTGCGAGTAGTAATATCAAAATCATGATATGTTTCTTACAAGATTGCAATCTCACGAAATGCATTGAATTTACATCTTTTGGTATCTCAATTGATATATCTCATCTTATATGATCTCATAAAATCTTCACAATATATCTGTGCTTCATAATTGTATCATTTTAAAACATCCCGACATAAATTACAGACATAAATATTGTTTTAAAGGTTAAGTTCGATCGAATCTCCAATTCTGAAAAATATGGTTTTGATTTATTTTCCTTTGGAATTCCTGAGTCACTAAATCATTTTTATTAAAATGTAGGTAGGTTATAAAATAATAGTATTTTTACATTTTATGCAACTTGTAACCATCGCATAGTAAATAGTATTTCATATTAAATAATGTTATGATGTTAAAAATAATTAAAGTATGATTCATATTTTTTATGATTGATAATACGGAGACAACTAATTTGTTAAAACTAATAGTGGAAAATCTAGAGTCGAAAAATTGGGAAAATGATTTTTTTTAATATATTAATTTAGTCACTTAATTGAATTTATGCTCTGAATTGAATGTCATAAAATTAAGTAAGATATCACAGGTAACCAACCTATCATCGTGTAAGCGATTATATCACTCTCTGCAATATTTACTTCAGATTAACACAATTTGCAGCATTTTTACCATATTTTTCGCTATCTTACAAAATTAAAATCTTGGCCTTAAAATCCGCAAAAAAATGTTATGTGTACTCGTGTGTTTCATTATAAAGTTTCCTCTTGATCAATGTTAGTTTCAAAATACAAAAATATCGAGAAGTATTTTATTTAAAAGCATTTTGCTTAGAATCTTTTAAAATAAAACGCGTTCAAGAATCTGAGCGTATTACCGCGACTTTTTTTTATTGAAATAAAAACACCTTGACACTTGATTCAAAGTCCTTTAGGTGTGGGAGTGATGATTTCACTCGCCATGCTGTGATTTGTTTACAGCTAATGCATACGTGTATCTTGGCATTGATACGTGTAGAATAGATTTAATTTGTAATAACAATTCATAGAGTGATTATCCGAGCAAAAAATAAGTAAGCTTCAGAGTTAAAAATGATTAAGCAGGCTTTCGTTTCTAATTTTCTTATTATGTTCACTATCGCACTAGTAAACTACAATTCTATCATACAGCATATGATGTATGTTCATACTTAGATCTGTGCCAAATAATTGCAATTCCCAAATGTTTTTTCAATACAGCTCGGAAACATGAGATAGCTGTAGATTAGAATTTAAAAATATCGGAGATTTAAGAAAAATATAATGACTTTATTACTTTTAAAAGTCAAATAGGCAACGATATTTTTGATATTATTGTGACACTTTAAAATTGTCATCATAAATAATTGCGTCGATTGTAATACTGCGATTAATAAAGCGTATGCTTTATTCTCCTGATACGTCGATGACGGATTTCTGACGATATAAAACGAGAGCTAATCAACTCATAATCATCATCAGCCTATGTCTGTCCACTGTTGAACGTAGACCTCTAGCATTAATATCCATGCTTCCCGATCCTCCGCCTTTCACATCCAGGTTACTTACGCTATTATTATTATGTCGTCTGCCCATCTTGCAGGGGGTCGGCCAACGCTCCGTTTGACTAAGAGAAGGAAAATCCTGGCCATCAGGTTGGGGGTTAGGTTAGGTTGGGGTGGGGGTGGGTGGAGGTTATCAATCCCATCTTTAAAAAAAATGTGTTACTCTCTGTAAGCCAAGCTCCACTAAAGGTTGAAGCGCTACAGTGATGAAGAATATGTTATTTTATTTCTGTTTTTAATATTACAATACTGTTCAATATACACAAACGAATATATTCCTTTTTCTAAATAATATGTATTTTCATACGAAGTATTTCTTGCATAAATATTGTTATAATCGTGTTCGAAAATCCTTTCCTTTCAACATAAATTATGAATTCTTCCCCATGGGTTCTTCATTCTTGTTATTTGTAACATTTGGCTCCTGCCCAGATTTCCGTTTAAAATATTTCCCCGCGGCGCCATTAATTTGTCCGAACGTCCAGAATTAGAATCGCAGCCGTTCGATTGATAAACTCGCGGAAACACGACGTCTGTCAAATCAAAACCATTTCTATTACTTCTATAATGTTTGCAAACAACAAATACATTATTTTTATTGTTCTTTTGAATTATTCGTTAATACATTGTGGAAAAATTAAGAATCTCGCATAATTCTATTTTAATGTGCACGAATATGACTACGAGTTCTTATTTTTTAGCTTTGGTGTTTCTTTGGATAGATTTCGTTTATTTTAATTGAAAAATGTACATGCCTCATTTACATGAGTACTTTGTTAATTAAGTGATATTTTTAAGAAAAAAAAATTGGCAAATAAGAGTTTCTTTCTCAACTTAGAGCTACTTTACATTTAGTCCACCGTTTTTCCATTTTTTATTCCTTTCAAATAATAAGTTTTTCAAGGCCCTCAAAATAGGGATTTGTTTCAGACACAACCTCTTCTTTCGACGAAAATCTCTTACCGCTCAGTCATTTCTCTAGGTTTCGAATGCTCGTATATTTTTATTTTACTATGAAGCGGTTGATGCAAAAGAGCTTAACTCATGTTGCCATTCTTTATTTCTTATGTAAGCATATACAAGAGAATACCGACAGATGGTGATAGTAATTCTGAAGTCTCATCTGTGGAATTCTATGACGCTTACCATGGTGTATATGACTAAACGCTGCATGTGGAGTGTTGATCCGCCAACGTCATAGACTACAGCCCGATATTCACGCATCATCCTTTATTATTATAGAAATTTACTATGAATGGGTGGTCTTCACGGGACGACTTTTGTCTACCCACCAATTTTAATTAATAGGCTACGACTGGCATTTTACCGGTGATGGATCAAATTCAATAGAGCTCAGAAATCGATTAAAAATCTTTTTTTTAATCTCCGTCGGGGATCGAACCCAGTACCTTTGCCTTGCAAAGCAAACTCTTTGACCATTGAGCTATGAACGCCGGCAAATTCGACCCCTAATAACCTCACTGTCTTGGAATATTGTTCAAATTCAGGATTACTTCGATTTTTCTAAATTCTAACCAACATGGCAGTTTGTGTATTTTGTGATGGTTATATGCACCATTTTTATGGTTGGTATGATTAAAAGAGATAGGTATTCTATTACAACATATATTACACATTTTGTAATGCTAGTTTAGATAATTTCTTGATTTAAAAAAATAGGTGCTCAAAAATGTGGATACATAAATATTTTTATAATTTATACAAAAAAAAACTGCTAGCTATGATAATATTGCACCATAATACCTGTTTGTCATATACGAGTATGTCTTCTTCTTCTTCGTGTCAGCGACGTCAAATTATTTTTTCCCAGTATGTAAGTATATATACGAGTATGTAAGATGTATTTAAAAATTGACGAGAGTTCAGTTGAACTGGAAAATTATTGGTATGCATATTTTTTTCTTCTTACATGATATGCAAATCTTATAGAGTTTAATGGGCTGTCTGTAACGCGAGCCGATATCAGAGTAATGGACTTGACTTGATTTTATTAATTAGCCGGTAGCTTGGAGGGGGGGAGGTATCCAAGATGGAGGCCGCGGAGTGTTTGATCAGCTAATGGAGCTGTCAAAACTCCTTCGGTACCGCCAATGATCCATGCAATATTAATATACATAATTATGATACACGTACCTGCTTCAATTGACGTTCAAGTCTTATAGCACGGTTAAAAAATACAAGTCATCTTTAATATGAGTTAATCAACGCGTATTTATCAAAATTATTTTTGTAATAAATGTGTTTTTGCATTTCCCTGTTCTTAAAATAAGTAAAGTTTGCGAACATATGCGCTTATTTGTTACAAGCGTTGCCACAATTTAAAATTACAATTTAAAATTTGTGATGTGAGATGTTCGTAATAATAGTAAGTACGTTTTTATTAATATATTTCACTGGTTTTATTGTACTTAGCAAATGAAATATTGTGAGCTTTACTTGTTTTTTTTTTTGGAAAAATATTTGGCATTAGGAAAACTCTTGATGACTTTCTTAAACTACACATATTTACTTTTTTACCATATCCGCTCCATATTTGAAGCATATAGACACCGAAATTGCCGATTCACAGTTCTGTAAGCTCAGATTGTATATGCCTTGTCCCAGAACACCTGTATCACGGAGGTCCACATGGGAACATAGTGGGAATATGGTTCCGAAGCTTCTAAGGCAAGATACCATGAACTTGCATAGACTGCGGCTGTTCTAGATAAATATTTCATAGTTCAATAATCAGGATTTACTTAGAGATTATATTACTTAATATATATTGCATTTTTGTTCATTTGTTTAGACAGAAGATTATATTTTAATGAAACGGTTAGCTACTATTTTTTTGGAAAATTAGTTACTCTTCTCTTTACTTTTAATGGAAGTACTAAAGAGTAATAAAAATCCAAAAAACAAAATAAGTAAAACATTTTATAAAATGACAAAATAATAATTGTCCTTCACTGTTTTGAAAAATGGTAAATAGAATACATAATTATGTAATTGTCGATGAAGCTTCAACATCTCAATACAGCCTCTAGTTGACGTCCATCTTGTATTCAATTATCCTCGTGACGTGCATTACGATGCCGCCCATCAGTGGACACTGGGCGGCCGACTCTATAACGTCATTGGTAGGTACAGTCAATACTTCTATAACGTTTAAATTTATCGGATGATTAGCCCGATGCATCCGAGGGTATCTGGACCATTTATTCCTAAGAGGCGGTTCAATTCAAAATAAAAATAAAGAAGGGACCGTCATATAAAATATCGCTGCAAATGTCAGTCATAGCCTATCAATTAAAATTGGTGGTAGACGAAAGTCGTCCCGTGAAGACCACCCATTCATAGTAGATTCCTGTAATAATAAAGGATGATGCGTGAATCTCGGGCTGTAGTCTATGACGTTGGCGGATCAACACTCCACATGCAGCGTTCAGCCATATACACCATGGTAAGCGTCATAGAATTCCACAGATGAGACTTCAAAAAATTACTACCACCATCTGTCGGTATTCTCCTGTGTGTGTTTACATAAAAAAAACGTAGATTTAAAAATAATACATTACTTAGATTAGCCACTGTCCCAAAACATACAGCCGAAAGCAAATCTTGCCTTAAAAATACGGTCTTGCAGGATTTCCGAAATTGCCCAGGAAAATCTTGGTGAGCAAAAAATAATGCACATTTAAAAATATTCGTTCATACCTTTAAAAACAACGCAGTTCACAGGATTAACAGAATATTTATATAAATTTTCTATACATTAAAAAAAAACACTTTGCTCTGGAGGTTGTCGGGAACCATATATGTTCCCAAGTGGACCTTCAGGTTCAGGTATGTTCTAGAGCGAGGAATGGACAGTGGTAGCTAAAAGTACCAAGTGGCAGCAATTTGTGGTGACCATATGTTCCAGGTATGGAACGGATATGGGAAGAAGAGGAATAAGAACAATATGTAGTCAACGTAACTTCTGGAGCGAATATTTTATGGGACTAAGCAAGAATCATACCAGCTAAATTTTTAATATAAATGTTTGACAACCGATCTGATATGAAAAAATAATAAGAAGAAAGTGTAATATTCGCATAACATCTTATATTATATATAAAGCAGTGTTTATAAAAAAATATTCATTAGAAGTTAATTATTTAATCACTACAGCCCCATCATTTTAAATTCTAATGGACGCCTCTGCTATAAAAAGGGGAGTGATCGTAAAATGGCTGAAATGTGATTGCAGTAACAAATAGGTTTTTTTAGTGACTTCGTGTGCGAATGGCGGCCATTGGATGATTTCGGTTTCCGCTGAGCGAAGTCGCGCATCTTTGTGTTCCTTCTTTGGTCAGATTGTCTCTCGTGCAGAAGTGATGCCGACATTTTGATTGAAGGATAATTAAGATGGAGAACGCATCTCGCATTCAATATTTAATTTGCTAATGCACAGGTTGTGGTAAGTAGTATATTTACGCAATTATCCTCAGATAGTGCGTCTTCTAAAAGGCTATGTCCTATACCTTACGATGTGAATATCAATAAATATTCGTCTATATTGATTTGATATAACAGCATAAAGAATTAATAACTTGATTCTATAATCGGAAATATTCGTTTTGAAACTTTATATCATTAGATGGATTATTATACTCGTATATACTGTCAGCAAAAAAAACACTTTTAGGAGTTTACAAATAAACGGGCATCTCAAAAACGAATGTATATTTTGGCGTGTAATTTGGCACAGATGTCAGTGAAAAAAAAAGATGAATTCGAATCGTTAAGCCCGCGAAATTTAAATTCAAATTTCCCGGTATTTTTTGCTCACAGTGTTACTCTAGTAAGTGTCCCTGCTAGCCATTTATCATCACCATAATCATTTGTTTTCGTCAAAAATAAGATATTTTAAAGGTAAACATACTCGTATGTAGGTACTTGATGTTATATGGATGTTTCAAAAATGAGTAATTTTTTAACCTGTAGTTTAAACCAGTGTTGCTCAATCATATATCGTCTTACTTCTTCGAGTCGATTCCTCACTGTTAAATAAAAAAAAGGTAAAAGGCTAGTCCGCCATTAGAGCGTTGTCCCGCCCCCCGAGCAAACACGAAGAGAAGCTTTTAACGTGATTATAGCTCGGGCAACACTGATCACTGTTGTTCATAATTCTATATCATGTGTTGCCAGCAGGGAGATACTGCCTCCTTATAGGGAGCAGCAGTACCTGCAAGTAAGTAGTACTCAAGCAAGACGTTCGTATGAAATTAGCAGCTTGCAATGTAATGCTAGTGCACTTTTTTATTATGGTATAGTGAATATTGAATAAATTTATTTAATTATTAATCCAGGCACCTCAACAGAATAATATAATTATAAATATATTTTTTTCCATTTCGTTTTCCTCAAGTTCTTATATCATAATAATTTTTATAATTAATTTTTATGTCTATTTTTCGTGTACTTTTTTTTTAAAACAGCAAATAAAAAAAACTCGCTTAAATCACTAAAGTAAAGATCACTGTTTAGCATCGTGGTAAAGTCATTTATCTTTTACATATTCAAGTCCATCTCTTTCGACGATTGTAAGTGTAAGTGTTTCTTTGAATGATGATAACGTAACCATTTTCTCTTCTTTCCATTTGCGTACTGTTATAAGTATTTCTAAATTGCAATATAATCGATTGGTTTAAATATGATATAGAAAATATTATCCTTCATTGTTAACTCCAAGCTTAACAGTTATTTAATTTTGTTACAGGAAACAACAACGACTCGTCTGGACGACAAATAGACCAGAAGTCTAATCAGTGGTTCGGTGCCACCATCAACAGTGGAGGAGAAGATGGACCATTTGTGGTGAGTTATCTATTGCTAAATACATTCGTTGACGTCATCAGAATGAGCCATATTCACATGAGCTTGAGAGAATCATTTTTTTCATCTCTCTCTATCTTAAGTATGGAATCTAAGTAGTGATATTAATTGTCTGGAATAAACTCTAAATTAAATCGCGTTATTTTATTCGCGTGTATTTTTTTTTACAATTAAACCTATTAAAAAAGTACGGGAAATAAACCTAAAATGTAATAATGTTTTATCAGACTTGAGACATGAGTTTTGGGAAAAAAATACGCCCAAATGTAATGTAGCTGTCCTTTTATAAGATTTAAAGGAAATTTGAATTATGATGTGAAATAAAAATAATATTCCCAGACGTCCATCTAATAAACGAGTATTTGAGAAATTTAGATTAGTTTTGAACTATTTATGAATTGCGTATGAAAAAGTACTTATTTTCCTTTTTTCATTGATATAAAGCCGATGTAAAATTAATAAAATAAGGTATTTAAAATACCTGTAAAAATAATATTTTTCAATAATTGTTATTATTTTAACCAGTTTATCATGATTGTATATCGTAGAGGAAATATTTTTTGTTATGGTGAAAAAATATGCGTGATATTATATTGAAATTTTAGTGACGAAAATAAACAGCTCTGATGGCGATGTATGGTTGCTGGCATGCCTAAAGTAAATAAGGTAGCACCGAAGTGTTTCTTTTTGGTATCCAGCAATCGGAATCGAATTATCGTGGAATCTAAAGCAATATCATCCCGGCATGGAGCAGCATCATGAGCGACGAGAGACGAGCGATGAGAGGACATTCCTCGGAAAGGAACAAATTGTCTGCGGTAAAAAACAGGCGACGCCACCTGCAGCAGAGACTATAAACTCGGACAAGCTACTGAAAATTCTCGTGACATTTTTTTAAGTAACACTATTTAAAATGGTGCAGTGCAAGAGAACCGTAATATTTCTTAATTTCATTTTCCACGATAATGATTCTTTGATTCAATCATGTTGTACAACATCCGTGCATTTATCAAAAATGTATACTAAATTTGAATTTTTAAGATCAAATATGGCATACTTGCTAATGTCAAAAAAAGTGCTGAAGTTTTGATGCATTTGAAATAGTAAAATTAACTATTATTTCATTTTTAAAGTATATATTAATTAATCATTGGTAATGTGTCACAATATGGAATGCGTCGATTTAAATTATTTTGGAATTACAGAAAATTGCTGAGTAGAATTTTAAAGTAAGGAAGAACAAATATTAAATATTAAATATACTTTTGGTCTTTTAAGCTGTCTTATAAGCACTCGCTTTTTTTGTTATCACAGAGACTTTTTTCATTGAGTTGTAATCGATTTTTCATATAACGATACCTTCTATGTTGTTATCTTGCGTTGGACCACCCCTTAAGACTAAAATAGTCCAGGTCTCAAGAGCATCGGGCTAATTATTCGATCTTATGAAAATGTTAGGAGAGCTTACTGTAGTCTGTATATATTTAAGAACAACTGCGATAGTAATAAAAACTGTGACGATTTTCATTTAAATAATAATATAAAAATGTTTATGGACAGGTAGCCGTGAATTTTTTTCTTTAATATATCACAAATTTATTCTCTGTTGAATCCTCTCTCTCACAGCGACCATTTTCTGCTGCAGCAAGAGCTGTCTCAACTGACGAGGATCGTCTTTTTACGTCCAGGAGCCGCCCAATTTGTCAGCGCTGACAGCTGCGCGGCCCGCGACTTGCGCAGGAATGTCCCCCGTCTTAGACCGAGATACGCCCTTTGACGAACCCTTCGTTTTTTGTCCGCGAATCGAAAGACCAGAGAGTTTTATTGTCGGCTGCTTATTTTTGGCGTCTGGGAACAATCGAGATTCTTTCACTCTGCGTTTTCCAAATGTTAATGTGGGCCACGGAGTGAGATTTGGTGACATATATTTGCCGTCTGTCTATGTACGGGCAACTAGACTCACTTTAAATATTTAAAAAAAAATGAAGTACCTTATTTCATAAACGTAATAGTATTTTTAAATATTATATATAATATTTACCTATATTAGTTTTGTTCTTTGTATTTTTCGTATTTACTTTGAGATATATTTCAAGTATGATAAATACTTCTTACGTAGTTTTAACATGAATCACACTTAGTGTGATCTTTGTTAACAAATCGAAAAGTAAACAAGGTTAGAAGGATTTTTATCTATTTATATCAGACTTTATTTGACATGTATTTTATTATCTTTATCTTCACACAGTAAATAGTTTTTTTTATGAATTAAATTATGAGTAAGTAACTCGAGTAAACCGGCCAGAATTTTCTGCAATCAGATAGTCAACAGACGTAAGTAGTCCTGGCTTGGACACGCTCTTTCGATTGCACAGGAGAGCATAAAATATACCCTATATGTACAGTTATGTACCTGACATGAATGAAAAAGACAATAAAAAATACTTACTCGTGTTGTATTGCTATTTGGCATTTGTTTTAAGAAATGCAGATTATAATTTCATTAGATCTGTCAAATGTTATCTAATATCTAACCACTGAAACACATACAAATTCATAGCAGACATCATTTTATATGCTGTTTCTTTCATCAACAAATCGGATAAAAACGGCAAACACTGGGATTCAATCCACGAACCTTTACAAACATGTATGTTTTATTACTCGTCGTTGGCCGCTCGGCCACTGTTGAATATCGATATTCATCTTCAGTGGTTTATAAATATCACACTATTGAAGTTTTTTCTATGCTTACCAAAAATTTCATCTTGTATTGTATAACTTGAATTGTAAATCTTTTGTAAGAACACTCTTTTAGCGCCCAGTATAACAATCCTACACAGTGCCGGTTTTAGGCGGTGACGAAGTGGGTCAGTGCCCCAGGACGTCAAATAGGCTAGGGGCGCCGAAGGCAACTAATTTTTCTTAGTCTTTTTTAAATATAAACAATATAAGTTGCTAGAAAAAAAAGAGCGCCGCTGGGTTTAAGGCCGGTACTGATCCTACATACCTCGATGTTCTGCATGAACCTCATCTCAAAAAGCAATCTTTCATGATAGCGAGTGTTGCCCAGTGTGACCTTAATGCATTTCACGACATTGTCTGATGGCGGCATCTTTCTTCATTGTTCCGCTACTTCTTCGCGCCGTGTCACAGATAAGTCCTGGATGGCAACACCAGCACCGGTCAACTTTATGTCGGCGGCCGGTGCTTTACCAGAATTTTCAATTTGCTCGACGCGATTCAAGCAGCGCACTTATCGCAGACCATCCATCCACTCTGGCAACATTCATCTTTGAGGCAGTAAACATTTTGATAATATCGTCTTTGCCAAGTTATAATAAACATCACGTATTTTTTTACTTAATTATATATTCATACATTTTAAGGTTTATTTTAAATACATTTTGCTTTATAATTAATTCAATTGAATGTTTTACAAAATTATAATGCACAGTAAAACTTTTTTTTTACTGCATAACTGTTTGATCCATATTTTATGCCATTTTGGCTAGTAATTTAAAACATATGATCACCAAAAATGTTATTTTACTAGATGGAAGACTGCAGTTTCACGAACTATGAATTCTTCATCAGTTCTAATGTGCACAAACGTACGTAAAACCATAAATAATGTTTCGTGCTTGTAAAATATTTATAGCATCGTTATACGAGTATGTCTGATTCACATATCAAAATTGTTTCCAAAATACATTGAGTGATCGATAGTTTATTGAGGTGACAATACTCGATGTTTTCATGATTAAGAATATTGAGACGTTATCAATAACATTAACGCTGTTCTACAACAAATTCTAGTTTTTGGATCGGCCATCTTTTTCAGATTTATTTTCAATATATCCACTCGATGCGATAAAAATCTTTACTTTTTATGTCGAAGTAATATTACAATTGCAAAGCACACAAATGCATATTGAGATATGCAAATGCCTTTGGACGATCTTTAACCGTGGAAATATTTTCTGAGAAATGCAGAATAAATGCCGAGTGCGATATTCTTAGAGATCCTAATCGTTTGTCAGGTACTTAGTAATTTTATGATCAAATTATAAAAAAAACAATAAAAAATAGCAATCCAATTAATTATTATTTTTGAAAGTGATAAAATATTATTAATGATTACGGAATTTTTTAAATATTTTTTACATTCACTTTGAGATTCATTTAAAATAATAAATAGATAAATACTTCCTACCTTGTTTTAACGTGGATTACACACAGTGTACTGTTTATTTACTTGATGTAATTTTGTGGTTTGGCATTTAATGAATGCTTCATTAATTCTCCAAACCTTCCCTTAATATCCGCCCATCCCCCATTCTTATTTCCATACATTCCTATCTTTAATTTTCTAAACTACTTACCCAACACTATTTTTATATTTATTGGGAACTGATGAGGCTTTTATTGAAGGCGAAATACCAGTTTAATCCATATTAAAAGAAGATAGAAAGTATCTACTTTTAAAAAGTAAAAAGTTTTTCATTAATCTATACTACTAAAATAATCGCAGAAAAATATTACATAATTCATACGTATACATCTTTTGATTTATCGCTCTCTTTATTCATTGAATTATGTAATTTTATAAATTCATGAAAAAAATAAAAAAGTTAGCCGACTACGGAATAAATAAGTTTTAGTCGACATAAGTGTCTTATTTTTCTATACAAGAATAAATATGACTGTCAATATCCAGAAGCAAGGTTATGCTAATGTATGATATCTGGCGTCTGTATTTCTCTGCTTCTGTCGGTCGGGGGTTATTTATGATGTCCAGAATCCTCGCATTGTGGATTCTTGCATCTGCAACCAGATTCTCGATTTCATCGGGGCGCGAGGATTTGAACAATCGCGCGTTCCATCGTCTGCGATATGTCCAGCGGCGCCGATAGCTTGTGATGGAAGACGTCCCGCGTCTCCGGAGCCTGTCAAGAGTCGAGTGCTCCTCCATACATGTCCACTCCATGCGTCTAAAGATCACCAATTTCAATTGCAAAACATCACGATTTCTTTACGAGTATTCAGCGAGCTATGCGAGATTTTGTTCTTTTCGTTTTTGGTTCGAATAAACTTGCATAATAATACAATGGATACAATAAAATATATTTGCATTATTTAGCTTTTTAAGGAACTCACTGTGAATTGTTGATGTTTGGAGAATGATTTCAAATACCACAAATTGATAGGCTATTATGACCAGCATATATAATATAAAAAAATTAAACCTAAATGGATCAGTTTTAAATCAACCTGATGTATTTATAGATGTTTGTGAACTACAAAGTAGAGATTGTGTATGGATTAAAGCTCGCTTTTATTTTAAGCTTTGTGCGTGTTTGAACCGGCGACCTCTTTCTTGCACGACAATTGATTGTTCTACTGCGGAACTATACACATCAGAATTTAAAAAAAGAGTATATTCAATGTCTTGATCCTGTTTTAAGCCTTTCAAATAGATAATTGATATACACAAGATAGTCGATTCCAAATTGTCTAACATTGAGGTATGCTAAATTTAAAAATTGATTTTTCAATATTATTTTGTTAATTGATAATAATGATAATATTTCGCATTTTTATGCTTTTAAATCATCGATTTGAAGCATTACTTCAACCGACCCCAAGGCGCTTTATGTACTATTTCCTTACACATAAACCTTATTTCCTAGACTAAATGTGTCACCTATTTTGCGATCGTTAGCACCAGGTCAGCACGTTAAGCGGGAGGGTATATTTGTAATCGTGTCATTCTGAGATGTCTGTATTGTGTGACGAGAAATGGAGCGGAACCAGGTTATGTCGCTCTGCGGTAACATCGCTCGGCCGCGCCCTCTGGCGACTAAAAGCATTTTCTCGAACTGTGTCGTTAACTCGTCCAACTATGTCAACTGAATTAAAAGCGGCCATTCCAGATTGCTTAGTTTTTATTTCTATGGCGAAAGACATTTACGATTGTGTGACATCCAATCACTGATCTATTTGTGTCTCCCACTGGACTATGTTGTCGAAGCGAAGCGCAATTGGATCTATCGATTAAAGCCATCTTTATCTTTGGAAAGGCATTGTTTGTAAATTAGTCGCTTTTTACGTCTTTTCCGAGAAAGTTTATTTTCCATTTAATTTATTTTAAATACCTAAATGTATTTTCGAGACATATTTATGTGAGATGCCAAGTAAAATTAGTTGTTTTAATTACTATTAAAATTCAAATAAGTTTGGTCAATAATGTTAGATAGATTTCTGGGCAAATCGAAATTATTTAATTGAATTATACTACACATTTTTGTGGAATGACAAATTCGCACTATTTTAAGCGTCCCACACGAGTGATACCATTTATTATAATTATGTTTAATTTTTAAAATAACACGGAGCTATACAAATAAAAGAAAACTGTTTTTCTAAGTCTCTGTCCATCTTAAGTCTTATATTAAATAGTGTTAAAGCCTTAAGAACAATGAGAGACTCACATCCGTATGCAGAGTCATTCCTTAGCTTAAGGTAGCATACTTAAGATCCGTACACAGAGACATTTCTTAAGGTAACCAACCTATAATAGCTATTTTCCATATAAATGATTAAAGTGAAGAAGCCTCAGTCTTCGACTCACCTCAGATATTAATTAAGAAACATCTCTGCAAGCGGGTGTTAAGTTAAGGAATGTATTTGCATAGGGGTGTAAGGTTTCGAAAATAAGGCAGTTAATATTACCGTTATCCTCAGAGGAGCAAATAGTCACCACAATGCGTAAAACGTACTTTAGACAGGTCAGTCACTACCACTAGATTAACATGACGCTCAATATGAAATACAAATAGTTTTGACCTTTTAAATTGGATGATTTTTGTATAATATTGAAGACCTTAATAAATGTTCTTATTCTTTAATCAGCGAATATTAATAAAGAGCCGAGATAAATGTTTCAATCGAGAATTAATATGTAATATAACACATCTATTGCATAATTCTTTCAATGATCTCTCGCAATAAAACAATATCGTTGCTAATGACCTAATAAGAAGCCCCGCCGCTGGTGATTAACAAGTAATCTCCCGTATTGACAGATGGCGTTGTTAACCCGCAAGAGCTGAAATTAATTGGCGCCAATTAAAAGTTGCATTAAATTAAATTAAAAAATTATAGTCTCCTCTGTACCGGAGACTGTCGGTAGTAAGCTTCACATCCTTGACGGGATCATTTTAATTATTGAAGGGAATTCAGCGGCAATTAACAGCATTTATTTTTTATGTTTTCATTTAAAATACTTAAGTGCGTAACGAGATACTTAAGTATTTTAAATTAATAGTTCCATGAGAAGAGTAAAACGATTTATAAAAAAATATCGGTACACAAGTATATCATAAAAGTAATAAATAACTTTGGATTGAGCTACCCTTTAGGACCAAATCATCAAGGCCTAACGTCCGTTCTCCTTAAAAAATTCGATTAAGAAATCTCCCAAAACAAAAAAGAACCTTCGGATAGAGCTGCCATATTTTCAAGTCCCTGGGCTCCTGCTCTGGAGAACATCGGGAACCATTTATGTTCCCAGGTGACCTTCAGGTGCAGAGATGTCATGGGACAAGGCACAGGGACAAGGCAACTGACAGAATTGAATGGCGGAAATTTGTGTCATTTTACGCGTAAGGGATTACATTCAAACCAACCGGGGGTATTTATAGAGCTTAGAAATGGATAAAAAATATTTATAATTTCATTCTTCGTCGGGGATTGAATCCATGACCTTCGGTATGGTTAGCAAATGCTTTAGTACTAAGTCGTACCCGCCGGCAATGTAAATATCAGTAGTAAGTGATGAAGTTTTTTTTTTTTAATTTTTGGTGATGTATGAACTTAATTCGTGGACACGTGAGCTTTGAGAAAGTAATAAATTTATCTAGTGTATTGATGATGATAACTTTTCTTTTTATTTATTTTCCGTCTTGCGGTCACCCACCCATTGCTTTGCCGCGCCCTAATGCGCTGGACGCTGTAGTATAGCCGTGTCTCACTCGACCAAACACCAAGATGGCTCAAATTACAACGCTTATTGTGTATGACAGAGGTTAATGGAAGACTGCGTGAAATATTTCATTACGTCAATTATAGAATTTAAATTTGTTGGCAATGTTATAAATTATTTAATTGTGAACTTTAAAGTACACTTATTATTATTAGTAAATTCTTCAACTCATGTAATAACTCAGTTTTACAGAATGGTTGGGAATCTACTTACTTTTAGCTGTTTACAAATGAACGGGTATCTCAAACACCAAAGAATATTTTGACGTAGTTTGACACAGTAGTCAGTGACAGTAGTTTCAACATAAAAATAAATATATCAGTTCGAATCGCTTAACCCGCGAAATTGAAATTCGAATTTCCCAATATTTTTTGCTCAATGTGTTGTTATACATTATAATATCGCAGTATTTCCAACTGTGCTGGGCACATAAATAAACAACCTGAGCAATTGTTATTATTCATTGTTATACTAATATAACATCATGCTTCACGTATAATATTATACTAAATATAAGTCATTGTTCTTAGTGTGTTTATACAATATAAATCAAGCACACGTTTACTTGACATATTTTAAATAAAAAGGTATTGTCACGTGTAAGAATATTTATTATTTGTAATGTATTGCGATGAAACGCGGATATCCATCTCTTATTTTATTTATCTATATAAAACATACGTTTAATTTTATAATAATTTACTATTTGCTGCTGTCAGAGCTTTGTGGCAGCATTTAATGACGACCATATGCTCCAGTTAAAATAACGATATGAAAATTTGTGAATAAGATGAGTGATAATAATTGCGTATCAATATCACCACAAGTTATGTCTATTGTAATACTTTTTTTCCGCTCTAAATTCACATTGTCTTACATTTGCTAAACATCCATACAAGTTTACTAAATGTCAAAGAACTATCAATTTTCAGCTCTAGAATGCTCCTACAGTATCTATGTTTCCTCGTTCGTACAATCTGGATCTCTTCAAGAAACAGATCAATATAAACTTTCAATTTTCCCAACCCACATAAAAACACAAACACAACACACGTTTCTCGCATGCAGCATCTAGTCTTCCTGACTAAGCATCATATAGTCTTCTGGTCTCTACCGGTTGTGCTTTCTTGCATACGCTCCTATAAAAAAGCTAGGCTTCAGTTGGCATTTTCCTCCCGTGTAATCTTTCAAATATACCGCTGTTGATGGCTTTTAAGTTAAATGCTTGAGCATCTGAATTGTACTTTACTAGTTTTGAGGTCACATGGTGTATGTTCGATAGCAGATCTGCGCATCTCTGGTGAAGAAGTTGACGAGAGATGAAGAGGCTGTTGTCCCTAGAAGGTCTCCAGATCTGGTCCCGACCAAGATGGAAGTTTTCCGCATTCCTCCGTCGCTGTCACCAATAGTCGGACAGTTGCATCTGGCGCACTTGACCGACAGAATGCTCACTAAATTCTTCAGGGCCTGTAGCGAAATGTCTATAGTATAGGCATTCTTTGTGGTTTCTCTTAAAACTGCAATCATATCCGACTACTAATACTACGGTATATTTTGGGTAAAGACATAAAATTCAGATTTTTTAAAGTATCGCATACAGATGCGCGCAAGAATAACGAAAATGCAATGTGATCAATACGACATAATTCAGTTTTCTTATTAAATTAATTAAATGATGGTTAATCAAATGGTCTTGACGCTGTATGGAAATAAGATGTATGGTGTTTGTATATACATTGAAGAGAATGCAAGTATATGTTGATTTTTTTTCGATCGTTAATTATTGATGGAATTCCATATTGCCAAAAATAAATTAAAGGTTCCAATAATTATTTCATATTTTTTGTTAGATTATCTTTTTCGTTGACTCGTCAATGGCTACCCGACCTTTCCGAAACATGTTGTCCAAAAAATGTTGTATAAAAAATGTGGAATAATTCTGTTTTTTTTTTATATATAGTTCATCGAATTGTTTTTTGCAGAATCCTGATAATATGATAAGGAAATATTTATTTTGGAAAATAAATTTAGAAACTTTATTGCTTTTAATTAATTTATAAGTTATACTTGATATGACATAAAAGTTTGACATAAACGTTCATGAAAATGCACTGCCTAAAAATATATCTAAATTTATGTTTAAATTCTCTTTAATTAGTTTTTTTATAATCTAAAAAAACTGAAAGCAGTTGAATTTAATGGGATCTTTAGTCATAAAACTATTAATAAAATTTCAAGGTATAATTTAATTTAGAACTGACGAGTTTTATATTTTGATCATTTATTCTCGAGCAACAACAAAATAGATATTATATTTCATAGTGTATTTAATAGACACTTTTTCTGTTGTTTGTTATAGAAGGTAAGCAAATTCTCTAAGAAAACATACACAACACAAGGTGTCCAAGCCAAAGAAGGCATTGCAAATATATCACACTGCCGACGTTGATTGTATTTAAATATTGATTATTATTAATACATTAGCTTATCTCTCGGTTGTTTGGTGATGCAGCACGAGTCTGCACTTAGTCACACCAGCACTGGATGTCCAGCAATAAGCTCCAAGATGTCGGCGACCGTTTGCTTGGCGCCTGCTCCTTATGGGGACGTGACACGTGACATTGCCTCGGGTTAGTCACGGTTCCATTCTGGTCCACGGGTTGCGACAAACATTTGCTGCACGTTCAGCAAACTGCAAATGATTCACACTAACTATAAGTTAGATAAATGGTAGATTAGGTTGAGTATTAATGCATCTGTTGATGTACATCGACCAACAACTTGCGGTTTACAAAATTTATTTTTTAATGCCACCGGTAAGTTCTAGAAAGCTTTTTCAGTATCTGTATTTCTTCCTTCATACAATCTGCAATTCTTCAACAGACGTATCAATGTACACTTCAATGTGCAATCTTTCAAACCCACACAAACACAAGTTTCCCGCATGTATGTCCAGTCATCCTAACTGAGCTTTATAAAACCCATTGGTCTCGTGTGAAAGAAAAAAATCATTATGGAAACATATATGTTGTTGTAAGCAGTTTTTTCACAGTACTTTATTATTGTATCAAAACATTTCTTAGCTTATGTGTAAAGAAATTAAAGAAATTAGAAACCAGCGCTAAATTAATGCACATTTTGTTACATGTTTTGCCAAGGAGAATATTTATGGTATTCTTACCAACAGAATTTTTCTCTAGTCCTCACAATTGCTTAGTTCCAATTTCTTAAAATCAAAAGATAGAATATATTTCAATGCACAATACTGAGATGAAAATGAAAATGTAAGTTCCTGTTACACATTCAATAGACTTTCACAGACAATCTGTAATATTTACTGTAGAATCTGGTACACCAATTTTTGTTGTTGTAGTGAAACAATGAAATCATAATCGTATATGAACTTTATAATGGATGACGCTTTGTAACACAATGTACTCATGATCTCAAAATGTGTCATAATCAAGACACCAAATACTGACTCGCCATGTTAAACTGAGCTGCATCCGTTTTGTCACTCATTTAATCGCACAATTCGCTTGACATTGGGCAGTATTCACGCCTAAATTAAGAAATGACGTGCGCGGCGTCACGTGAATTCGCCGCAACTCACCTGATGTCATGTTGGGCGGTTCTAGGGAAATGGAGTGACCGCAGGTTGCATTGCAAGTGACTACGTTTTGTGCAAGTATTATTTACTTGTTCGCCCACACAACAAACCAGTAAAATATCGCCACGTTCTTCTTGGAATATTTGATATTACCCGTATCTTATTAAATATTCATTTAGTTCTGTGACTATTTAAAAAAATGCCTCTATGAAGATAGTTCTTCATGCGGATTCCTCATTGGTCTCCACTATTATAACTAGTTGTCATGCATTCACTTATTTTGATTTGGTTTACTAATGTGTGTCGGATACAAATGCATACACGTATGTATATCTAAGCTAGTTTATCTACAGACTATGCCTCTTGGGAGAGGGATTAGAGTGTTCACCTAAATTGCCTCAAAAGTTGAAATATTCCACGCGAAGGAATGTGTTCAGACACAAGCTTATAATTTTTTTTCGTTGTAATAATTTGTTTAAATCGTGCTTTGATACTTTCTGTTTACTCTTCTATTTTTTTTTTTAAATGTTCGTTTTGTGTACTAATTTTTAAGAATCAATATTAATTTATCGTTTTCATAGTTTATTATTTATTTATTAAAAAAACCTAAAGATGTTGTTAAAAGTAAAAAAAATGAATTCCAAAATACACGAGATGGCTAAAAAAGACGGTTTTCGTCGTTGTTTTGATTTAAAACCTGCAGATTTTCTGCCAATCCTGTATATAAACTTTGTCGTGATACTGCATAGCACTGAATTTAAATGGTGCCACCCGATCGAATTACGAATTAACTAATGCCGCGCTAATATCGGTCTTTTTACAAATAAAATTGAAAGAAACTAATGTCATATTCTTTAAGAATATTTGCGCTAACATGTTCCTTAAAGCTTACAATTTCACTGTCTGTAATAAAACCCATCTGCAGTGGACAGGAATATAGTTTTGAAATCTGCAGCAGTCAAGTGAGCGTTCACCGCCCAGCAGCCGCATGCTCATGAGAGCGAAATCTTATTTTTGAAGCAATGTTTATTTTAGCAGATTTAATGTGTGTTACGAGGAGAACCGATTTATTCTGCCTGTGTCAGTATCATAGGCGTAACGTGAAGCTAATAAATGTGCTTTCAATATGTAATCTCCGTTTACTAAAGGACGACTATGTCACCGTTATCGTTATCGGGACGCGTGGGGGAGGGATGAAGAGCAGGCCACGAATAAAAAGATTTTTCTAGAAGCACATTGTAATTTAATTAAGACAAAGGATAGCCAATTTTCAGTATTCTGCCCGGACTACAAACAATGAACGATCTACCTCCGTCGGGACCCGGGTCGAAAGTGACGCGAAGCGCGCCGTAATACTCGCAGCGCCCTGTGTCGACAACACATGTCGGTCATTTTGTGAATTATCTGCCGTCACGCAACGTAGGTGATAAGTGGTCGAAAGAAACAATATGACGCCTGCAATCGCCATCTCTTGACTCATTAAATTTTGATATATGCGTGTCAGACGAGCAAACAAAAATACTAGACGAAAGATCGTATATCGAGGCTTTTCGGCAATAGCCTGCAAGGGCTATATCGAGCTGATGTCAAATAATAATAAACGCGAAACATTTAATTATTGCAAACCAAAAATACTTATTACTCGTAGTACGAATACAACCAAATGTATTACATTATAAATTGTATTAGTAGCACATGTTACAATTATAGACTAAAATATAAGACAAATTTGTTCATTGAGCGTTATGTAATAATATTAAATATCATCATGATTCCATGTGGACCTTCGGGTATACAGGTGTTCTGGGACAAGGCAGCGAAAACTTGAGCTTACAGAACTGTGGAACAACAATTTGTGGTGTCCATATACTACAAATATGGAGTGGATATGGTACAAACAATAAAATTATATTTATTATATAAGCTAGAGAAAGTTAGACTTCCTTTGAGAAACTGCCATACTAGTTTCTCGAGATCATTAATGACTATGTTCAGTCATGAGCAAAAAATCTCCAATAATAAATAGCGTTCGTGGAAAGACTCTTGAAATCTGTTAGTGATATAAGTATATGACATAGATAATTATGTTATATTGTTTAAGCTCTCGATAATCACATTTAATTCATGCTCAATTTGTCGTGAGAATTTCCTGTTACCTGTAAGAATAACTGTCTTTAACTATCGGTTGTAAGATTATTCATTTTTCCATTTCATCTCATTAAATATTTTTTTCATCGCGGATGAAGTGTTGGTTCCGCCTCGCGCTTCTCAGTTCGCTTCTTGCAGTTGGTCTATTCCAGTTCTGCTGAGTCAGAGACTTTCATTGGCGGTCGCGGACATTTGTTAAGCACAATTGGCACGCGACCCGCACTTTATACCGGCTGATCATCGAAAATATTGACCTGCAATCAAGTTAAATCTTCATTGATAAACTCACGAGTATGATTTATAAAACTAAAATATTTAGACACGTATACAAACTTTTGTAATAAAAATAAAATAATTTGATTGTTGCTACCGATTCATCGAATTATATGAAAGTTTGTTTTTTTTACGCGTCGTTTTATCGCGTAAAAAATGATTCAGCTTCACTTTGAGATTCATTATAAATAATAAATATGTATTTATTTATGTTTTTACATGGATCACGTTGGGTAAAGGCCTCTGTTTAGGAGACTACAGTTTCGACTAACTCGTAGCCTTCCTCGATCCATGACTGTCAAGAGACAACTCAGCGATGGATTACTCTTAATATGACAACCATCAAATAATCCACGTATGAGATCTCTGCATCACTGTCTTGGGATATTGTTTTGTATGTACAGTGGTGCCTCGCATAACGAACGCCTCGCACAGCGAACGCTGCACACAACGAACTTCCTTTTCGTTCATTTCACGATTCATACAACGAACTTCGCTTCACACAACGAACTTTTTAACTTTTTTTTTTTTTGGTTTATCACTCTGAAAATCCAAGAATTTTTAAGAAAAATAACGTTATTAAGTCCAAATTGCCCGTCCATTGGAAGTCCAATCAAAAGCCTGGGTACCCGAGTTATCTTCAAACCTTTGCTCCTGCCGTGAAGAAATTCTTGTTGGAAAAGAACTGCCGCTCAAAGCCCTTCTGATTCTTGACAATGCCCTTCTCACCCAAAAGACCTAGAAGAAATATTGCAGGAAAATTATCCTTTATCAAGGTGCAGTATTTGCCACCAAACACCACATCCATTCTCCAGCCAATGGATCAGCAAGTTATTGCGAACTTTAAAAAACTCTACACTAGAGCCCTCTTTAATAAGGTGTTTGAAGAATGCGAGTTTGGTGGAGACAATATGACTATCCGAATGTTTTGGAAGGAGAAATTTGATATCCTTTGGCAATACGACTTATACAGAAGGCCTGGGAAGAAGTGTCACAAAGGACCCTCATTTCTGCTTGGAAGATGCTTGTGCCTTCGTGGATTCAGGAAGAAGCAGTAGTTGATGACACAGAAGTGGTGAAGGACATCATCACAGTGGCCCAAAGGTTGGAATTAGAGGTAGAGGAAGAAGATGTAGAGGAGCTTATTGAGGAACACAAAGAAGAGCTGACAACTGAAGAGCTCCAAACTCTTCTGGCCCAACAACAGGACAATGCTCAAAGGCATCGATAACGAGGAGCAACAATCAAACAATCAACCAATTCCAACTGCTGACATCAAGAACATCCTGGTCAAATGGAAAGCAGTTCAGGAGTTTACCAATGCCCACTATCCGGATTCCGCTGAAGCAAACAGGATCAACGACCTGTACTCCGATACTCTTGTCCGTTATTTCCGGCAGATGTTGAAGAAAAGAGAGAAACAAACGACTTTGGACAGGTTTTTCACTGCACCATCGGCCAAAAAGCGGAAAATGGATGAAGATGTGCAAGATTCGATTATTTCTTAAAATTAAAAATGTGTTTTTTTCATTATGTTTTTAGATGTATCTAAATAAAAATAATAACAAAAATATATCTTTTTTATGTCATCTACCATATTTTATGCTACAGAACGAATTTTTTTTAACATGTATTGTTATGGGAAAACGCGTTTCACATAACGAACTTTTCGCATAACGAACTTGCTTCTGGAACGAATTAAGTTCGTTGTGTGAGGCACCACTGTATTTACATAAAATAAAATACAATATAATCGCAGTATGAAATGGCGGGGAAAGCGCGTGTGAGTGTATCTGTTGTAATCGATGAGTAAGACCAGCAGTCAGCACAGAAATACTCGACCCTGGGAGGAGGAAACTGGGCGATGCGGGATCTAAATACTCTTATGACTCTGCATCACCAGCAACACTAGCATTAGCACTGCATCTGATCAACACGAACAACTTCCACTCAATACATCAAGGACGCTGCTTTAAAGCTCAGTCTTACATTCGTATTCATAGACATTTCTTAAGAATTGAGGTGAATTGAGGGCTGAGGCTTTCTCGCTTTAATCACTCCAAAGCAGCGTAGATATTATAACAGTATAGTAGATTGCGTATCTTAAAGGGTGTCTCCACAATATGGATGTATGAATCAAGAAGTCTAAAAGTTTTCCACACGTTATTTCTATTTCATTTTTCTATAGATTTCATAGTTTTAAATAACTCGGTGTATTCATTGAAGTATTTAATAAATTTAATGAATGTTTACAAGACGTGAGATATTGAACCCAAAACAATGATTAGACAACAAATTTTATGATGTACATTATCATTTATTACTAATCATATGATTCTAGTGGATATCGGGTGTTTTGAAAATTACATGTACAGGGGGCGGCAAAAAAAGCTAACGGTTTTCGTCGTTGTTTGATTTACAACCGTCAGCTTTTTTGCCGCTCCTGTATATAAAATACCAGTAACTTCTTAGTTATTATGAGAGTGGATTATTATATAAGATCACACGAATACATACGATAACTGTAACGTGCTATAATAATAAATAAAAACGTTGCATTATTTCTTATCTTGCAAATAAAAATATACAATGTGCATAGTTTAAGAATATACCAAAATATACGTATTTTTATATATATTTTGTTATAATATAAAGTTCCTTTTATTTTCGATTACAATATGTTCTTAATGAGGTGTTTCTTTCCCCCTCTAAGAATTGATGTACATTTATAGTTAATTCTCCTATAACGCTCGTTTTTTTATTTGTTAAAGGAGATTTTTCCTATAGTGTGTGCGGCGATTTTTCGTATAATTATCCCTTCTATGTATTTATTTTAGGGAAGCTCGTAGGACTAAATGGTCAACGCTTTGGGAACATTGGGACAATCATTCGATCTTATAAAAACGTTACGAAAAAAATGAGAGTCGCGTAAATTAAGAATCGCAAAAAAACTGTTATATTTTTTATTTCAGTTCACATTGTTGTGAATTAATATAATCTTCATTCAACATGATTTAAAATAAAACTAAATATATATCATTTTATGCAACATGAAGTTGTCACGTTCATCGGTTTTCAACAAAAATCGAAACACAAGACTTTAAATATCTCAGAACGAATGAATCATGACATTTTACCTAATGATGGGATATATACTCGTATGAGGGTTGATTGAATGCACGGTGATATCATATTTATGTAAAAAAAAGTTTGTTTTCGTGTCATCAACGTCAAATAAAATCATCCCAGCAGGCATCTACATCAATGTCTTATTTATGAACAGCAGCATTAGATCTTGTTACAATTGTTTGTTGGACAAGTAGGAGCAGGATCTTAAATGTGAGTTGCAGGTCTCCGCGCTCGCATAGCAACGAAGCTTTCTTCAAAGCTCTCGTGATGTTAGAATCTGTTATTCCGTCGGCATCGCTTTCCCCGCCTGCTGCAGTGCTTGTCGCACCGATGTTGTGCATCTGTATACAGGAGTATGTGATGTACAATATCATCACAGTACTGCAGGAGCGCTGCTAGTGGCACATGATGTAGTCGCGGCTGTCACCAGGCGGGGGAGGCGTTCCTCACTGTTTAATATTTCTTGCGGCGTGTGCCTAACCATGGCGGTCACTCTTATCACTGATTACATTACTAGAAGATGTAAAACAATAGAAAATAGCACATCATTAGCGCGGTTATTGTTAGTTTTCTAATCTAACCTAACCTAACCTAACGTATCATAAATTAACTTAACCTAACTAACCTAACCAATCATGGTGGTCATAACATTGGTTACGACAATGTCAGATTTCAACAAAGAGGCAAAAACACATAATTTGCACGGTTTTAGTTAGATCGCCGGAGAAGTTAGGCAACATTGGGCGTGTACCGATTCTTCGTCAATGGTCAGTTGAGACGGTTCTTAGTACTGAAGCTCAGGCCTTGGGAGCGTCAGGATAATCGGCAGATTTCTTTAAAATAATACGGTTTACAAAGCACTCACAAATATGCCTTGTACCTAAGTGTACGTGCTATATACTAAGGAGGTCGTCTGGAACTTTATTTGTTACCAGGTTAACCTTTGGATGCAAAGATGTCTTGGTTCGAAAAAGCACGTGCAAAACGAAACATGACGTCAGTGCTCTCCTGTATGTTGTCATAAAACATTAAATATAATAATAAATTGTTAAAATTTTGATGAGTTTTGTATTGACGCTTGTTATGCGTGTAATCCAAAATGTCAAGATATTTTGCATTAAAAACAATGGAAATTCTGGTGATTTTCTCTTTGGAATTAATTGGAAACAAATATCTTTTTTTTTTGCCGGATCTTCCCAATTTTCTTTCACTATTTTTGTTTTGAATTTCAATTCCCTGACTCTTTCCTTTGATTAATATTAACTCATTGATCAAATGCATTAATTGATTTCTATGATAATAATAAATAAATACTAATATCACGTGTACAAGTATTTTTTGGTACGCCTTTTGATAGTCGGCTTGCATCTCCCATGTGCGATCGCATTGGGACCAGAAAAAAGCGCCCGTATCCGCCAGATGTGTCGGTAAGAGAGCTCTGCATAGCATCCTCCATCCTTCAGCAACACTCATTGTGCCCAGCAAACACTCGGAACTCATGGACCAGCTTGCGACCATGGAAACAGACAAACTAAGGAGCGAGTATGGAAGAAGAAGGAAGTAAATTTCCTACGTGGATACCGGTTGTATAATTTGAATTAAGTAGTACTTATTCAGATTGATTGACGATATTTGTTCATTTATACATAAAAACTTAAATTTTGTAAACAGAATTCACAAGCAATTTATGATTCATTAGTTTTAAAAATTCATTACTCAACCATTTCATAACCAAAGTTTTTTTAGCTAAATGAGACTCAATGTTTTTTTTTTTTTAATATAATAATTTTTAGTTTGGTTAACTTTCCTATAACGTTTTCATGAGTTAATATGATAAGCTTGATGTTTCCCAGGCTTTAATATTTAAGTCTTAACAGGTTCAACAGAAAATTGCAACATACATACAGGGGATTGTTATAGTATATAAAAAATCGCCGCAAACAGTTTAGGGATAATCTCCGTCACAAATTACAAAAAGCTTGCGTTGTAGGAGAGTTCACTGTAATATTATGTAATATTACAATGGAAATGTGTTATATATAAACGAAATGAATGTTCATTTATGTATAATAATTTTACATAAACATACTCGTTCATAAGAGCTATACGTTATATTCAGTTATATAAATAAAGCCGCACTATTTTTTTTAATGATTAACCGTATCAGAATACACCTTTGGCTGAGCACCAAAAACCAGTAAATATTAAACGAGTATTTATGGCCATACAACTGAGCTCTTTGTTTTATGAATTCTTCAGAGTTAAATTTATCGTTTCGGAAATAGAAGTTCAGTTACGTCGTTTCCCATTTCCGTCAACCCAACCGTGAAACCTCTCGGGGTTAAGGGTTGCCGCATGAACTACCTCGCGGTACAATTCCAAGAACCATTCCCTTTTTACAGTGAAGGCTTGTAAAAAGTTCATTGTTTTAAAATACGACATATGGAAGAAGCTTAAATAGAACAATGGTTATTATTGCGTTTAGTTTTTTATGTATATTCTTCGAAATACTACGCACCATTGCATTGACCTCATTAAGGTGTATTATCGGCATTTTTATTTTCAGAACATTTATTGACTATTATACTGACAATTATTGACTATAAATAATATACTTAGAAAATATTCTTAGTAATATTAATACATAGTTATGCCATTTGTAACAGAGCAATGATAATATTATAAATACTTGTACGAGGATAATAAATCCGAAGAATTATTTTACTGAAATACAAAAATATGGAAATCTTTTTTTTGTCACTTGCTTTGGAATTAAGTATTCTATACCGCCATTGCAGGGGTCTTCTTCAGGATTGGTGATTTATTTACTTTTGAGTTGGTTTATTCAGATTATATATTTTTTTTATGAGCGTTATTGATCTACATCTTTATGGCAACTCAAAATATTGGTTGAAGGAAGTTCGCCACACACGGCTAAACCCAAAAGCCAACAATATCAAATCTGGCCGTGAAAACCTAAGAAGTTAGTATTCTACATCTTTTATTGTAGAGAAAAAATATATTTAAAAAAAATACACATTTATTTATTTTTCTTCTCATAACTGGAAAATATGGTCACCACATATAGACGTCTATCCGTTGTATTAGTTGCCACTGTTGATGCTTCGTACCGAGACCTCTACCAGAAGGTACGCATGATAACATATATGGTTCTCGATTAACACTAGAGCTTGAGGACTTAAGAAACGGAGAATCTAGTACCTGAGGCTCATTTTTAAGGAGATCGCATGAGCCCGCTTTTTCCGATGTCTGATTCATTTGGTTTTCAAGAGCGACACAATACGATTGCTATTTAAAATTGGTATACAATTTTTACGTTGTTTTTTTATTACATGATTATTTTATAATTGTTCGGTTTATTGTTAATTTTTAAAACATAATTTAAAAAAAATGAAAATCATTTTTTGTAAGTTGTTAATATTGTTAATTGATATTAGAGGTCCCGGCTTTCTTATTTATTATTTCTTAATAAACGAGTAATAACCAATAATTTATAAAAAACAAATTCTGTCACAACATTACAAAAAAGCTGGAATTATTCTACGTTTGAAATGTTAACACATTACAGCGCGGAAGTCGCGGCAATGGCGGCTATTTTAAAAAGGGGAGATCGTAAAAAACGCGTCGTTAAAATGTTAAAGGGCGCTAGGGCCACCGCTGCAGCATTGGAGACCCATCTGTGTAGGGGCCCGGGGGCCTGCGTAGGCCTAATTGCAATGTTCCGCCAAGTGATTCACGGCGGGACTGAAATAGCCACCGCACCTCAACGGGTTAACTGACGCTTCATCAATTATCATTATTTCTTTCAAATGAGAGTCTCTGCGACATGGATTTATTAAAGTTTATTTATCACGTGCGCGAAAGACGATACACGACATCTGCATATTTACTTTATTTTCTAGCGTCAAGTTTCTTTGATGATGGTGCGCATTTTATGAATTCTGTCGTTTATAACTACTATCTAAATCAATCATTACCATAACTATGTCTGCTCTCCTAACTGGAGCATATGTACGTACAAATTTCTGCTACAATGCTCTGTCAAAAAACACCCTAATTATCTACATAAACAGTCACAGTATATACAAGTTCGCGGGATCTTTCCCTATAGGCTTCCGGGAAACCATCTATATTCTCATATGGATCTGCGGGTATACAGGTGTTCAGGTGTTCCCCTGAACAACAAGGGATAAGACAATCTGAGTTTACAGAACTGTGAAACGGCAATTTGCGGCGTCCGTATGTTTCAAATATGAAGCGGATCAGCAGCCATCGCCTCATTCCTTGTCAACTCTGCCACCTGCAGCTCCGCTGACTATTTAATATGTGTAGTTTTCAGCAGCTTTCCAGGAGATGGCTATAAAAGAAAATGCAGCGGCATAACTATTACACTCGAGCTTCTCAAAAAAAACACTTGTTTTATTACGATTAGTTTTGGAGAGTGCGAGTAGCGATTCACGAGTAATTTGTATTTCTTTGCGTTTAAAAAAACTTGTCTTGTCTAATTACTGTGAATGCTTACAATTCCTTAGGGGCTTAAAAGCTACCCCTGCGGTGTATTTAAGTGGTTCTAGAAACATGTGGCTTCCTCATGTCTGTAGGACTGATCGTCGAACTTGAAACATTTATGGGACATCTTATTAAGAGAGTGTTGAGAAGGTTTATCGGACCAGCGTGCTTTGTCAAGAGCTTTTGTACATTAAACGTGAAAGCTGCTGAGATAAAAATTCTCGAGATGACTTCCAGAAGTAATTACATGCTGTGCATTATTGGTTCGTTTTAAGGACTTTAAAAATGAAAGATGTAAAAACATACTTTTAAGTTGATTGAAATCCTTGTTTACGTTACGTTGTTTTGTCGTTATTGTTATTTTGGCATTTGGGTTATGCTGTGTGTGGCGAATTTCTTTTTACCAATATTTCAAGCGCCATTGCAGGGCTCCTGATGAGTGTGGTGACAATAATGTCACCACACTCATCAGAATACTACGATTTTTGAATGGATACGGTATTATATAAATTATACTTCTTAAACTATATAAAACTTGTTTTTTTGTTGAAATTATCAATTGAATAAATTATAAATAGGACGTTAGATTCACTAAATAATGAATAACTTGAAAACAAGTACAATATACAAATGCAATATTTTTTTAAGCAATATTTAAATAGTTATGATGAATTGCGCTTTAGCCATATTTGCCGGAGGTCAGCTGTTAAACATTTTATCTTGACTTTAAAGATCTTCAACAGGGATTATTTATGTAAAAACAAGATTTATTGAATGTGTTAAATAAAACAATGAAGATGTGTCACGCTGGAGGCGAAGTTATTTATTCGATCCTCGTTAATCCCGACCTTTATATGGACACGGACACTTTTATGGAATTCCAAAAACATGATAAAATTATGTCCATTAAATCTTCCCACACTTTTCGCACAAAGCCAAGAGCAGTCAAATCATTGACATATGAAATATTATTTGACAAATCGATGAGTAAAACAGTTTATTTTATCTGAAAGCAACATTGTAACTTTTGCTAACGGTCTTGGCGCATTACTCGTAGTAATGCAGAAGCAAAAGCATTACTATTTATATTTAACTAGCGTGTACCCGGCATGCGTTGCAATGCCACTTAAAATAATAAACCGCGAGTTTTTATGGAAGCGCCTCGTCGGGAGCCTCTCGTCTTCCGATTGGATACGTTGGACTTGAGGCGTGACCGGAGCCAATTAGAAACAATCAACTTAGGTTATGTTGTTCTTACCTAAATTTGACAGTGGCGCCCGTATGTGTTTTTATTTGTTGGAGTGCTTTTGGATACATAATGTTTTTTTGTTTTTCAGACATCATTTACAGCTGCATCGCGTAAATGAATATACCCTTCTTGTATCACCCGATACCAACGTTAATAAAGGTTGGAGTGGTGAATGTAATTCTGGCAATTTCAATTTTCCACTGGTGCAACACATTCCTAGTGTTTCATTTTTAAATTTAAAGGCACTACAATACACGCATAATTTATCAATTTTTCCAATAACAATACTTGGGTGCAGACTGTATTCATAATTAGGATCGTAATGGAAAGCACTATGATTTAAATCAGCATGCAGAGTACGTCTGGTACGATCTACGCGTACTCAATCTGTTTCCAATCTTGCTTCCCGTTGCTCATCTGTTTCAGATAAACCGGTGTGAGCAGTGTGTACTCTAACTGTTTCCAATCCTGCTTCCCGTTGCTCATCTGTTTCAGATAAACGGGTTTGAGCAGTGTGTACTCTAACTGTTTCCAATATTGCTTCCCATTGCTCATCTGTCCAGATGAACGGGTTTGAGCAGCGTGTACTCGATCTGTTTCCAATCTTGATCTCCTTTGCTCGACTGTTTCTAAAGCTCGAGATGCCCTTTTCATTCGTGCTTGAGTTGTACTCTTGACCTATTGCTTTTCGTTTGGGTGGCATAATTGATATCACAGTGAATGTTACGTTTTGAAATTCACTTTTGAAAAATAAAAATAAATTGATTGATATAATACTAACATTAAGGTTATCAACTGACAATACTTGGTGAACTAATTATAGTTTTAGAATTAATTTTAATTAAAAAATATAATACCGAGTATTTCATAATATCTTTTAAATTGAAAGCAAAAAAAATATTATTGTAAAATGTCTTAATACATTAAAACTAATCACATACTAATTAATTTAAAAAAAATTAAAACCTGTAAATATGTGTGTACTAAAATAGGATATTGTCCATACCTATATAAGCCACGGCCTGTTTTTATTTTTTCATTATTGAAGATGGTCTTCAGGAAGGCCGAAACATGTTAGCATTAAAATAAATTGTGAATCAAAACTAAATATTTTGAATTTATTATTTTTTTACTTAAAATTAATTATAAAATTATAATATAATACTATCCGAAGCCGACCAGCAATTGGAATTCCAAAATTAACTCTTTCTACTGTATGTCACACACAATTATTACGTTATATTTATTTTAATTCGATAAACAAAAAAGTCGTCAAAAATTCAAATATTGAAATAGTTTATTCGAAAATCGAATTTTGTTTCTAAATATTCAGTATCTTACGTTAGTACCTACTTATAATAACTTCAGGTGAGTGAATTGTTGTTTACAGCGTTGCCAAGGAAACACAATGTTCTAAATTGGCCGTTCTGTATTACAATAGTCTTGTATGAAAACATGTTTTACGTAAATATTCAATTAATTTTTGTAATTTAATCAAATTTTGAGTATCCTATCTTTTTCCTTTTAGTATCAGCAATAATTCGACAAAATATTATCGCAATCGGGTTAATGGTGTCGGAATGCATCAAATACACACAGACAGACAGACAGACAGACAGACAGACAGACAGACATTGATTTTTATATATATAGATTATATTATATTTTCACGAATACTTGTATGTTGTACTAATATTTTTTTCGTCTTATTTATTCATTAAAACATAAAATTAAAACCCTTTCAGTTGCTGGAATTTTCTCTATTCTTTTGCATTTTAAAGTTGTGTTATCTACGGATACATATCTATTGTAGGTTGTAATTGGTTATAACCTTAATAGTTGTTATACTATTAAAGTTATAATAAACTACGTAGGCTTTTTATATATAAGAAACTAATTAAAATAGAAATACGTCTTTAAAAAATACATATCGGCAGTTTTTAGAGGTGAATGTTGCTGGAGTTGTTTATGCCTCGCATTATCGGTTAGGTTCATCTGGTGCAATGCTGGTGACATGAAAGTTGGACGTCTGTTCTCCTCAATCAACACCAGGACATGGGGTGTTGTGACTTCTAGATCTGACGATGTGCAGGGAGGCGGAGTCTTATCCCAAGGGATCGAGGGTATTTTAGGTCGTGAATAGTGGCGATAGAAGCTGCACATAGCAAACTCAAACGCAACTCACTCAAATAAATGTTAAGCACCCTGATTTTATTTTGTATTGATTCAACCTAATGGTAGATATTTAATAAGGTATATATCAATTATTATCATTTTTCATATGCGCCACTTAAACTGAAATGTATGGTCGTCACAAAATACCGTCAAAAAAGCTCTGTCAGCCGCCATGGTCTTGGTTTCATGTCAAATGAGTTCTGCCTCCTTTACTCCGTTCAATACATTATATCTTACTATGTATAGTTACGACGGCCTTCCAGGTCATCGAGAGACATACTCCCCGAAGAAAAGGCAACTGTAGTGGCGTCTATATATACTCATTTGATTCAATAAATTATGCTCCGATTAACCCTTAGTATTTTGTTTTTCAGTAATCACTCCTTAGTTGTAACGTAAGGTTACCTAATCCCTATATCATATCTTAGTGACCTTATATATTGCGTCGTCGGGCTGATGTCGTCTATTTTTCAGGATGTCTAGTGCTTAGCCCGATGCTCCAAATGTTTGATGATTTATATGAATTTTTTAATTTTTATTAGAATATTATTTTATTATTTCAATATTCTAATCTACTTTTATAGATCATTGACTATATTACAATATTTATTACTTAAATATACATATACTATACAATCAAGCACAAAAATAACGGCAGAAGCGGGATGCGAACCGCGGACCTTGCCCAGGAAACGTAAGCGAACTGCGCCATTGCCCTGCCTAGACTGACTTGCGTTGAAACTAGTATTTATATCATTGTTATCATCGTACGATAGATCGCTATAGTATATATTCAAAGTATGTATATTTTTATTATTATTCTATCAGTCTTCATTTATTCACAAGTTTCAAGCTTGTAAATGAAGACCTTAATATATTAGCGACATCGTCGATGCAAGCCGTCTAGGCAGGGCAATGGCGCAGTTCGCCGAGCGGTATGAATCTTGGTGCTTAGCATCCCGCTTCTGATTTTTGTGCTCCAATTTTATGTATAGTATATGTATATTTAAGTTTAATGATTTCGTTTGCCAACAGCAATGGCAGTGCATTGCCCAATGTTTCGCTAGAAATCAGTAAAATCAATAAAACCGAGTAAATCGACTACCTCCACCTAGAAATACGTTTTATAATACGTGTATATCATTGCTTATAAAAAAATCTAACATTATGGTTAAAGTCTTAATATATTATATAAAAAGCAATAACTTCGTGGGCAAATATGATTAAAATTAGGACGACACTTACAACACTGACAACAGTTATAAGTGTTGTCCCGAAGATGGTAGAGGGTGCTACTAAAACTAGTAGACAATATACCGTAGACTAAGTGGTTATAAATAAATTTTAATTGTTTTAATCTTAACTTATTGTTTACTTTAACGGCCTTACTACTCTAAAAGCTCCACTTCTGAAACAACGACCTTTTGTTGTGAATTTATTTGCACTTTAGATATGTGCAAAGTGCTAAGTACAATGTGCGAAAACTACGAGTTAATTAATACATAAAATAATCGGAATATTTTTTGTATATTTACGAGTATTCTTGATTTGATTTTCTTTTGCATTCATTTTGTATGCAATAAAAAAGTGCCGCCACACAAAGTGTAATGCCAGTAGTCAGTGTTTGTTGCGTTAGCGTCTTGTACAAACAATAAAGACAAGCGCCCAACTGTTGTGACTTGTAGCAACTCTAAAACTGATCGCATCGATCTCGTTCCGTTATAAATATTTACATTTGTTAATACTCGTGTTAGTTACTAGTCAAATGATGGATTAATGTAATAGTATCGATTGTTTATATAACTTAAATTAAAAAATGCTGCACATACATACGAGTACAAGCTCCACGAAGTATTTTATAGAATTTATAGATATTTTTATAGATTTTTTAAGCATTTTTTCTTCTTCCAATATCGGGGATATATGGTCAATACTAATTGCCACCACTCAGTTCCGTCAGCTTATATTCTTCATTCTTAGCCCCAAGACATATCTGCACACGAAGGTCCACCTAGGAACATATATAGTTACCTACAACCTCCAGGAAAAAACTCAAGTACTTAGAGAAGAGGCGGCAGCTGTTATACGAGGCATATTTTTGAGTGATTTTTTGACCACATATTTTTTAGGAGGTCGCATGATTTGCTCGCAGACCGGCGACACGCGGCTAGCAACAGGCAATGACCCATACATGCGTCTGTCCGCGCCCAATGTTGTTGCAAACTTCAGCGATCTAACTAGGACGATATACAGATGTCCCACAGTGGAAAAGTCAACAACAGTGACACCAGAGATAGTCAGATTGGAAATGTGATAGTAATTCCTACGTCATTGCATTAAGCTACATGTGTTATACTATTTTTGAATTGGCATAAAAAACGCATGTTATTAAATGTATTTGCTCATGTCGTTTCTCGTAAATTTTTTGGCAACAGTTGGGTCAAAGTTGGTTTTTTTGTTTTGATAATTTAAATCTAGAACAATGTAGTATTTTTCCGCTTTTTCCATTACTCTTTGACAAAATAATACTTTCGACATCCTGATTAACTATTCATGACGATAAACAAATAAAAAAACTAAATTCGAGAACTATCCAATGAATGCTGGTACTATCATTGTCAAAAAAGACCAAAAATTTGAAAAATTCAAGAATTGGCATTATCTCGAAGATCATTAAACTTTTACCGCGGGCATGTTAGTCTGGTTTGAATTGTCTTGGACTGGACTATGTCTGGTATCACTGTGAATTGTTCATTATGAAACACTACATATATGAGTATTTAAATTGTCCCATAAAGAATGCGACCATGACAAATCATAACCAAGAGACCATTAAACGTCTGTTCATAACACATAAAGCTCTCAATTAGATGAGACCATAATGATAATTTATCTGTGGATGTGAGTGTGGTGATAGCTTCTTGCTCATGTCTGCACACACAGATGGGGCTGCTCCAACCCCAGAGGTCACCAACCCACGAAAACTTGTCTATTTATACTCGTTATATCACATTGGAGATGATTTAGGTGTCACGTTCGAATAAATCACTTAGGCTTAGGTTAGAGCAACATTTCACAAGGATGGCATTTCTTCTCGAATATTCTACTTCCTACATATATTCCATGTCTCAATCATATGATCGCCACAATTGTTTGCCATTTAGTTTTGTTAGTTGCCACCCATTATCCATTCCTCGATCTCGGCTGCATCTAAAGAAGAACCTGAAGGTCCACTTTGCAACATGCATGTTTTCCGACAATCTCCAGAGCAGAAATCCGAGTGCTTGAAGAGTACCTGTAGCATCCGATGCATATTTTTAAGTTATTTGGTAATAGGATTTTTAGGTAATCGGATGATTAACCCAGCGCTCTCTATGCCTGGACTATTTTGTATTAAAAGGCGAATCAACCCAAGCTATCTCTGATATACAAACGTTAAATTTAGATTTTCCAACATTTACTTTACTCTGATTAACAAATCACTAAAAAATATGCCTCGAATACTACAGTTGCCGTCTTTTCATGTCCACAAAGTTGTGGACTTCAAAACACAAAAATATACTGTATTATATCATCATCATCAGTGTGTATCCATCCACTGTTGAACATAGGTCTTCCGCATGAGTCTCCATCCTTCTCTATCGTATGCCCTTCGCATTCAGGGTATTCTCACAATTATTAAATTCTGTATTACGTATCAAATTAATATTACCAGCTTGAGTGAAAGGCTGCTATGCATAATTTAATTAGTGCGAGTGAGAAGGCTCTTTAGTAGCGAAAGCGCTCACTTTTTTGAGATGCGTGGGCGGCCTGGGTTGCCAGCCGCAAGACGGTTGCACCAATGCTAATTGCATCACTTAACCAATGTTGCCATACGCAATAATGCGCATCTCTCGCAGAGCCACGCGGGGGTCATCAACTATATAATGTGTCTCAAGTGGGGCAGGGAGGCAGCACTTCATTCGGAACATTTCAATATGGGAAGGAAAAATATGAAATACAATGAGAAAATGCGAACATATAAAAGGATTTTTGGATTATATTCCATAGAGATTTTTAAGCTACAGGGTGGCAGACATATGGAATTAACGTATTTGACGTATTAATTCAAGCGTCTGCCTTGGACTTGCATTTTTTCCATGTAAACTCGAGTAGTCAACGTTCAGTAATTCTCTATTTAGACATAAATCAACTTTTTAGTACAGTTTTTCCTACAATACAGAAAATTAAAAAAATATATATAAGTTATGAATTAAATAAATCTTGTCTATTTGTTATACTTAATACGAGTATACCCACTTGATTTACCTTTGCATAGATACTCGTACTTCTATACAAACGGAAACTTAATAAACTTAATAATATAACTTCATAGCCGTGTGTGGCGAATTTTTTGCACCAATATTTCGACACGACATTGCAGGGGTCATCTTCCCTAGCACCATTTTGTTTTTTGTTGTTGTTAATTCATTTATAAAGGCATTAAAATGAATTTAAAATGTAAGCGATAAAAATAATAAAAAACATTGAATTTGTTTTTTTTATATCTAAGATTAAAAAGTCTAAAATCGTCTGTTTGTCGTATTTTTCTGTATCACATATTTCAGATAAATCTTTCGTCTTTTGTTCCAACTAATTGCTACTTAACACATCCATAGATTGGTTCTGATAAAAAAAAACTCCAGCTCATGCGCAGTGAGACCCGCGCGGACGACATACTAATTCAGGATCGAAAACTGAGATTAAAAAATAAAGCTCGTCCTGGGACAGAAAGGTTTTTTTGCAAACACTCTGGTGCTTCGTCCTGCTGATATGGAACTGATATGACTTTGGTTGTAGATCTGTTTTCGGATTTTGGTGGGAAGTCTATTATTAAGAGTAAAAAACAAACCGTCACATTGCTTGTAAATGTTCCAAATCGTGACGGGCTTAAAAATATATCTTTATTCTACGTGTATCGTTCGTTGGATCTTCTTCTCACCTGCAAATACTCGTTTGTAGAGTAAAGTATTGGAAAATAAATAATTAATATATTCTTATAATACATGGATACAATTAACCATGTATTAATATTACCATTTTATGTTTTTCTTTATTTATATTTCATTTAATTATAAACATTTCTACATACATACATACACCAGTGGCTTCCAACCTTTTTGCTATTAAGTTCTTCTACAAAACGTTACTTTCTCTTTAGGCTTCCTTATGAATAACAAAAAAGCTTTCAATCTACATTATTATAAATATTTATTAATAATAGTTCTTTCATAACCCGTGGTTCATGATTTTTCGGTTAGAAAACGACTGCTTTAAGCATGACGTGGCTACTTTTATAAATATAATTATTATGATCAAGCGATTTTCTTATTCCATTAATTTTGATAAATTGATATACACATAAATATCTACATCAAATATGATCTCGTATCACATTTCTCTCATTAATATTGAATAAAAAGAAACGGCAGATGCTGTGATTCGAAATGCAAACTACGTACCTTAGTTTTATATACAAAGAGTGGTCTACCATGATTCTTTTTAGACGTATTAATATTATTAGCACATAAGTATTATTACATTTGGCGCTTTGTTGTAAATTGCGTGTATATACCATTAATTTTGATTTTTTATATTAAGTAGTGAGATTAATGCTACTTCATCTAGATTTTTATGAATCTTGCTATCTTTTGATGTAGTCTATCTATCATCTACAATGTTTGATTTGCGACTAACCCGTCTTGTGTCTGTTCTAGGCCTGCGCCCCTCGGTACGTGTCCTTCGCTGCCAAGTACGATCGCAGAGACCCCGTGGGGACCTGCTTCGTGTCCAGGAATGGCTTTTCGGACGTCAAGGAGTACGCCCCCTGCAGAACAAGTGAGTCCAATCTCGAAAAATCTGACTAATTTTGACCATTTTTTTGTCATAGTTTAAAAGATCTTCAGGGAAAATAAAACGGTGACATTCTTATAAATTCTGACATGAGTATGTTATTATGAGTTAGTCATTCAATCAAAATGAATCATGTCTTGAAATATAATGTTCTTCAGATCTCATTTTTATGTTTCAAAATTTGAAGAAGCACCTTTATATTTAACTGAGAGTAAAGTGATTACCGACCACGCAAAAGGTCGTGGATTAGATTCCCGTTAAAGTTAAAAAAGAAAAGTGTATTTTAAGGTGTTTTTTGTTATATAAAAATTAATATCTAATTCAAGTTGGCAATAATTTGATCTCTAATCTATGAATTGTCTGTCATAGCATATCAATCAAAATTAGCGATGGTTGATGACAATATCCTAAAAGTATTATACGCACTCTTTATTTATTTATGCCAATTTATGCAAAAAATGATTTTGATTTAATCAAAGAAATGTGTTATTTTAAACTTATTTTTAATAGGTTTGTTATGATTTAGAAACTATAAGTAAAATTTGATTGTAAATAATGATAATGGAAATGAAATTCAATAAAACGAATGACTCTTACTTAAGCTTAATATTATCGGTAGAATACTTTGTAACTTTACCGTGAAATGCGATAACTCACACATGGCTTTAATCAACGTGTTAAAACGGAAGTTGTTAAATACGTAAAGTTAAGTTCTTCTTAAAAGATTTTTCAAATTTCCCGCCATAACGCTGACTATACTCCACAACCTGAAACAGCTCAGCAAGTTCAAAGCAAAGCTCTTCATTGCGAAGTACAAAAGAGAGCTTTTTATATAATTTAACTGTTAGTCGTAACTGTCGGTAGACGTAAATACCCCTAAGACAGACTCTCAAAAGATGTGCACTATGAAACTATAAAACTATGGTGCATTCAAGGAGAGACTTTTTATGTACTTTGTTGAACGTTAACCATTGAGCTGACTAAAGATTATGCAATAGGATCATCAAACAATATAATAAGCAGAAAGAATATTGAAAAATTAATGTTTTTCAATAGTTGTGTTTACTCCTTTCTCCTTATGTTCCTTAGTATTGTGAATAGTGACTAGCAATATTACTACCCTCGTAGATGACCTATTCCACCTAAAGAAGGATTGTTTATTTTATGATGATAAATGCAGTCTTCCTGCATGTCTCAGTCAGGCATGTGTCCTCCTGATAGTCTTCTATCGATTTTTTGACATCATTTTAATGTGATTGTCAGCTAGACCAGAGCTCCGCAACCTTTTCTCATCTACGGCACACCAAAGTACTTCTTTGGATTCTACGGCACACCAAAGTTCTCACCTTGAATACCGCGGCACACCAAAAGTCAAAAATAGATATTAATTTGATCAATTTCATTTTTTTTTAATTTCATTTAGAACAGCGGTTGGGCAACCGGGGTAAATTACCCCAAATGGGGTAAAAATATGTTTTTTGGGGTAATAAGGAAATTTTTCTAGTTTGCTATTTCATAAAACTTACTATTTTCATGTAACTTTTTGTTATTATCGGTGTAAATTAATTCAATAAATAATATTTATTCAAATATACATTAATTGTCTTCTTTTCAAAATGGGGAGAAGGGGTAAAATCAACAAAAATATTTTGGGGTAATATCGACTTACGCAAAAATATTATGGAGTAATATCAACTTACGCAAAAATATATTGGGGTAATGGTTAAAAAAGTTCCCAGACCGCTGATTTAGAACCTTATAAAGTAAGTACCTCGTTGTATGAATACATAAATAGGCGAAAGGCGCTGGGAGCTTAAGGACCGTTGTAAAATTATTTCTTTATAGTACTGCCTTATTTGATCGCGGCACACCTGTATCGGCTTACGGCACACCAGTGTGCCGCGACACACCGGTTGCGGAGCACTGAGCTAGACAGTTCTAATAATTTCTATCAACATTGCTTATATGGGTGAGATTGTGGGAAAAAAAAGTATGGATATTTGCTTAAATGTATCCCAATTAATAAAGAAATAAATCAATACTATAATAAATAATATAAAAGTCGATCAACATGTCATATAAGGCAGTCAATCATTGACATATTTTTTGTTACAAGGATTAATTTTAATAACGTTTAAATTCTAAAAGACATTTTTTGTGCAATCTACATCATATTAATAGAATTGTTAGTAGTCTGTCATATTATTACGAGTATGTTACTCGTAATTAAAAATATACAATTTTATTTCACAACTTTTCTCTCTCAGTTATCTCTCTGTTTAAACATAATAAAGCCATTTAATGCACTGTGCTTAGCAGCCCATTATAATATATGTTACTATGTAGTACTTCGTGAAGTGTTGCCATCCCGCAATGAATAGTCTCGCGCCGTAATGTTGCTTCATGCTCGAGTGTTCGGCCGACTGAATGAAATGATGCGATATGATTTATGGCAGCCTGGAAGTACTACCGATGATTTAACGATACAAAATTCAGATGGGGTAGCAAACCATTCAATGATTTAAAAATATTTTAATTTTAAATATGAAGCGAGTATGTATCACCTGTATTGTCCCCATTCGCCTTTCCAGGAGACCGTAAAATACAGCGGCCTTTTTTTTCGTTGAGAACTAACAATACATAGAATGTTGTGAGCTGTGGCAGAGGTTTCCTGGTATAAGGCGAGGACCATGGCAGTTGACAGAGCATTGTAACAGTAGTTTGTAACAACCATTTGCTCAAATTAGGGGAGCGGACATTGCATAGGTGATAATAACAATTTACTCAAACACCGTGTATTTAGTTAATACGTTAATAGAATTACGGTGAATTCTAAGTTTGAAAGGAGTGGCTGTCGCAAGAGAACTTAAATCCTTGCCCTCCTTTTTAGAAATCTCTGGCTAGCATCATTCCAAAGAAACGTTGACTGCAGAATATAATCGTCAAAACTTTGTGATGTGGAGCCGTATTGGGTCGTGGGTAGAACTGTCATTTGAAACCCCAGATTTAGTTTCTCTGGTACTTAAGCCCTATATGTGGATATGAAAATAATTAATTTTATATAGCAATCTGATGTTCGCTTGATTCGATAGCAAATATGAATCCTTAGAACTGAATAGTTCAGGCCTTGTGAGTATCAGGCTAATCACTTTTAATAATCTGATAAACACCTCGTATAATTCGGTTACATTTCAACCATAAGGTGGTTATCGTAGAAGTAGTATGATATCATTATTTTTTAAATGTTCTTTTACATAATTATAACATAATACATTTATTTCCAGGAAATTGGGGTTATCATAGACAAGGCTCTTGTCAGGCAGGACTTGGAGCGGCGATCTCAAGGGTGAGTTGATAGTATTACTTGTTTTTAAATTAATAATTTATTTGTATGTAAACAAGCGAGTCATGGTTCAATCTTACGGAACAATACTCGGCTGCAGTTTTTCAATCAACTTCTTCCGTCCCTTAATAATGAACCATTTTTTGTAAATTAGCTATGGTAAACAACATCTTAAATTAGATTCATCATTTTTTAAGATACCAGAGGTACACAAACTTTTTAAACAATATTAGTACATGGGTAACATATTCACATATCACATATCGTGTCATATAGTACTTGCATATTACATTATTATTCAGCTATTAAAAAATCACCAAAAAAAATTTGCACAACATAAATATTTTTTCTTCTTTAGTTATATATGTAAATGTCACCGGTAGGGTTGAGCCACCCCTTAAGAACAAAAAATTGCCAAGGTCTCGGAAGAGTCACGCTCATCATCCAATCTCCTTAAAAAAACCCCTGATCATTGATCAGCTAAATATTTATTTGCTACTACAGCCGCAATCTATGCAAGTTCGCCGGCTTTTGCCGTGGAGGCTCCCGGGTAGCATCTATGTTGCCAAGTGAACCTACGGGTATACAGGTGTTTTGGGACAATCTGAGCTTACAGAACTGTAAAAACGGCAATTTGCGATGTCCATATGCTCCAAATATGGATCGGATATGGAAACTTCTCAGCAAGGTGCGTGTTGAATCATTAGAGTGTGGAGGAGGGCCACGTGCGCGTCATAAACGTTATTTATACCGCAGTGCGCACACGTGGACTTGTTTAGTGCATCGGTCTGACAAATTGCTGACGGCCATGACTCCCATAACTCGGGACGCTGACATTGCTCGACGATCGCTCCTTTAATGATGAGTGGACTTACATCAACGAAGCAACTCATATTTATTTATGGAGTTGGCTTTAAAAACACTGCCTCTTGGTTATTCTTCAAATACATAATATTCGTCCTTTGAGGCCATTCTAGCATAGTTGTAGTGATGGTAATTATGGATCATCAAATTGACTAAAAGTATATTGATAACAAAAGAAAGCTGTAGTTTATGCTCTCCTGTGGCATCCGAAGTATATGACTCAAGCAGGTCCACCTTCGCCTCTTGACCGACTGCAGCATGGAAGACTGTCTTGTCCACTCTTTCACTTCTTCATTCCTCACAAAGTCAAACCAACGTACCCCCAGTATTATACGCAGGCATTTGCTTTGAAAATATATTATACGGCTGCATTGGATTTTCGCAATATGCTATGATTCACAGCCGGGAAGATAAAATGTGAAGTATATTTTGGGGAAAGCTTGGCCGCTGTCTCAACTCATAATTTCTCATGAAGGCAAACCATCGTATCCCAGTATTCTACGCAGGTATCTCATTTCGAAACCGACTATACGGCTGCATAGGCTTTTGATGAGATGCTAAGTACTTTTACTAAGATAAACTGGCACGATGAACTAAATAACTTTTAACATGTTGACTGAAAACCTATTGCTACGAAATAAACCCCGAAAAAAGAAAAAGAAAAAAGCCAAACATTTATGTGGGATACTAAGTCCATACTGTTATAGATAACAAGGCCGAGTCGTTTATAGAGATCCGAATAAACTACGATTCATAAATATGGCTCACAGTTCTTGTGCAAGTCCTACGCGATATTTACAACAATGTTTTTATGAGTTATTGCCACCGTTTCGGTACAAGCGGCGGCGCATTTATAGTCCATAAATTAGGTCCTCCGATATGGCGTCCCCGAGAGCCTCCGTATTATAATTTGTAGAGTCTGCGCGCCATATTGCTTTGTCACGTCTTCCTTCTTGGAGGGAATGCGCCCTACATGGCGCAGGGCTCGACAATAACACGCGAAAAACTTCACGGCGGGACCGATACCTACCTAGTCGCAAGCACATCTGCACAATACCTACACGTCCCTTTCTTCGCCGTTGCTGCATGCAGTGCCGGTTATAGGGGATGGCGAAGTGGGTCGGTGCCCCAGGGCGTCGAATAAGCTAGGGTCACCGAGTGAAATCTACGAGTATTTTACTTTTTCCCCTCATATCCGTTCTATAACATATATTCACCACAAATTGCCAGAATTTTTTATGTTTTCTTGTGATCAGCACTCCTTAGATGTGCACTAAAAATCAGAGAACGCATCTCTAATCGATTCACAGCTTTCACAGAATGTCGTGAAGGAGAATGCCTTTAAAAAAAATCTAGGAGACTGATATAGTCTTCTTCTAATATCCGTTTCATACCGGGACATATGGACATCACAAGTTGCTGTCAATCAGCTCTGTCAGTTTCCACTATCTACGAGTATATCTCATCCCAAGTCTCTGCATCTAAGGTCTATCTGAAAAAATGTATGGTTTCTAATGAGCTCTAGGGCAAGAGCCCGAGAATTTGAAAAGACGCTTATTGTAGTATCCGAGGCATATTTTTGGGTGATTTGGAAATCAAATAAAGGATTTGGACGCTACCGAAGCCTGGAAAATTAGGTCCTAAAAAGCAGCTCGACCAGTGGCACGCGGTGACCCACCCAAGTCGTGATCCGCGACCAATGCTACTTAACTTTGGTAATCTTACAAGAACTGTGTTAACCATGTGCCACTGTCTCTGTAGTTGGATTTATAAAATGTAAGCAATGCGGGGCGCCAGAATAAAATTCCCTAGAGCGCCGCGGGGTCTAAAGCCGGCACTGGCAGTCGCTAACCTACTCTTATAAATTATTCTCGATACGGCCGGTATACTAAATGGACTCCCTTATACGGCTGCCATCTTTAGTGCTTTCCGAGTTTTTAAGCGCCGATTGAGTCGACACTCTTTGCTTACTTACTCAATAAAAACAGATACCATATCAACACGCGAGACAACAAAAACTTTTATTGTTGTAAAGCTTAGGTAGCTTTGCTTACTTTCTTGTGTTGGGTGTTAAATAGTATAATTGATGCATTTAGTAATATTATTATCATTTCATCACATTAAGGTTATCAACTGACAACGGTGAAACTGCATAATTATAATTTTAAATTAATTTAAATTAACAAAATTAATAAATTGAAAATATGTAGTTTTGTTTCACACTTATTTGAACTGATTACATGTTTCAGCCTCCCTGGAGACCATCTTCAATAATGCGATAATGAAACATGTAATCAGTTAAAATAAATGTGAAACAAAACTAAATATTTTCAATTTATTAATTTTTTAATTTAAATTAATTTAAAATTATATCTTGAGAACATCCATAATGGACGTTCCATAATACTATAAAATATCTTAATGCTGACAATGTTTTTCTACACATTTGTTAATAATTACTTTACAATTTAAGCATTTCATAAAATAATATTTAAAAAAAAAATCTTAATCCTTGTGTTATTTATAAATAACCCCCGGTGGTGGTGAATTTGATCCCTCGCTCTTAAAATGCTAGTCATAGCATATTAAATTAAAGTGGGCATATATAAAATTCGTGCCGTAAACACCATCCGTTTATAGTGCATTCCTGTTAAAAATTGATCCATGCTTAAATGTCGGGATGTAGTCTATGACGTTGGCGGATCACATTCCACACGCTGAATTAGCCACATGAAATTTCTCCGATACCATCTGTTTTAAGAAGGATTGTATGTTTTATAATTTGCATTCTCCAGTTGCTCCAAATAATACTACATCTTTCATGTCACATGCTGCAGATTTTATTAAAATAGCTTGGCTTTCTTTCTGCTTGTTCGTGTTAAAGTGTGGTGGCCATTTATCACGGAACCAAAAACTGTGACAATCGCGAAAACATTGGCTGCTTGTCCACTGGGAGCGCTGGTGTGGTTGTGTTGTCCGAGGCCCTTGCCGACCGCCGTGTTCATTACAATAAGGTTATAGGCAGAATGTCTCCATACTCCGCGGAGCCTCTCGGGGAGCGATTATTCAGTGTCCTTCTAATCGCAAGTCTCCAAACTGTGTTTCAGTACAATTCTTCAGTCAAAACTCTTATAATTGTCACAATTGCCCCAAAAAGATGGACGTATCAGTTACAAAGAGAAGAAGACTCCTCTACCACATTTCCGACACTAATCTTAAGATCTTATGAGGAATTTACTGGAACTTACAGATCTATGGCCCTACCAGATTTATGCGCATAACAAACTCTAGTTTACGAATTATTATCATCCTCCTCTGTCTGTCCAAAGACATTTTTTATTCATATTATATATATATATAGCGAAAGCAACAAAATAATACATATAAAAAACTTAAAATTAGCAATCTGCCAATACTTTAAAAACACATCACGTCATCAAGAGACTTCATTGATAGATATGACGTGATATGTCATTGCAAAAGTTCCGCTTAGTCAAGATCGGGGCTGAGCTCAGAGTCAATACTTGGGCCAATAAAAAAATAAAGAGTTACGTGTATTACGGTAAATTTCTTATTATCAATGATAACGGTAGTGGTGACAATGAAAATGGCTTCCACAATAACTAGGAATATGTGCCTTGACGTGAAAATCTTATGTTTTTTTGGCCAATATATGTAGATTACGCAAATATTGATATCAGACATGTAGTTCAGGAATACGATATATTAAAGAGTGTGTGGTAAGCTGAAAACGAGAAGAATTAAAAGTTAAAGATGAGCTCGAAAAAGGGGATGTTTAATGGTACAGTAATTATTTAATTAATGTTACAGAGATGACTAACTCAACACTGCTATAAGAGAGATCTTTGTTTGAACATGAATTTTTGTTTAGAAATCAACACCGCAAGACCAATCGATCTCATACAAACGTAAATCGTAACAAACCCTTGGATCTAGAAACAACACTATACGAGCGTTCGCGAACTCAGAAGCTTTACGCAATAAAATAGTATTATATTTTATTCTTTAAAGCGATTCTTACATTTTAAAACGTTTAGCAATCTCCTCAGCAGATGGCGCTCCTGGACAAGGACTGCTTAATATTTACATGGCATTGCGCATGTGCAGATCTCCGATAAGGACTCGCTGCTCGCTTTCTCACGACCGGCAATGGCCACGTGAATGATTGAAATTAAACAATAGCAAACCGCAGGAATAACTCAGCCGAACAATGGAAACAATAATTATTGTCGCTGCTCGTCTATGAGGCAAGTGTGGAGAACCAAAACAACATAAAGTTTGCAGCATGCATAAGATACCAAGTCTGTGCAATAAAACTTCTCAAATCTAGGTATCTTAAATACATACTTGAAATAGACGTGAAATGTTCATGTGCAAAATATTATATTGCCTAGTTTTGAGTGAAACTACTGGATATTCTAAATATGCTATATAGTATATATAGTCAAAGTTGTACTTGTTTGGAAAGAGACCCATTTTTGTCAATGGATAAAATGACGCACTGAGTTCCTTTTTGATCTCGTCATCCAATTTTTTTCAATCTTGCGCCTTGCATATGAATATAATATTAGTAAATGTTTTCCGGTGTTATGTGATTAAGGTTTAGTGTATGTTCATTAAAACAGGACTCAATTTTAAATAAGCAGAGGTTCTGAAGCCCACAAGAGAGTCTTAGCACGGTATTTGGCAATCGTGCTTTCAGTTTCGCGACACCAACGACCTGGAACTCGCCGCCGGAAATATAAGATAGCTGAAAACGCAGGCATCCTTCAGAGGCAGACTCAAGACCCACCTTTTTACTTATAGAGGCAAAAAAGCTCTTTTGGAATGACCCTAAAAAAGCGCTCTATAAATGTTGATATAATAATATAGTCAAGTAAATGAATATAAATTAGCATTAAAGACACCGTTTGCAGTCATAACCTGTTGTAGGACGATGGACAGAAATGATGTAGCTCCTAGCTGAAAGCAATTGATGCATATCTTCATGTGTTTTAAACAAATCCACGGCTGGAAGCAGCGATCAGATCAGCTGTGTGCTGCAATACCAGCAAGCTCGTTGATAAGCCATTCCATGCCTCTGTGTCCACTAATGCAGCTACCATTATCACGGCATGTGGAAAATGATCTTCAAGCGAGGCATTTGGCCTAAGAAGGTCATTACATGCGCTGGTATGTGAGGTGATAAGAGCTTGTACTCACAGAAAACTATCTTCCTCGTTGTTATCTTTAACTGAACAATGATCGAAGAGAAATTTCAGTATATCCATATTCTCTGAAGGTTCAGCCTTCGTTAGAATGCTGCAATTTAGCTAATACAATATTTAGTTTTACATTTTTGGAATCCCAGCATCTGCCGTTTATATTTCTTCGATTTTTTAAGTTAGTTAAGTAATGTCATACAAGATTATGTTTGCTGTGAATTTGTATATTTATCGGTTCTGGTCGTCTTTACTCAGGGAATATTTAAACGTAAGAAGCAGCCCAGCAGACGTTTGTTTTTATTACAAAATAAACTATTTCAATTAAGTCACGTAAAGTAAAAATGAATTATCAGGACGCAAAACCTGCAACTCGAAAAAAATAATTATTTCGTGTATTTGGTAAAGCAATGGCGTAAATTCTAGAATATTCAAAGGTCACCTTTAATTATTTAGCGCTTTGCCTCGCCCATCGTTAAAGTCGAGTTCAAAAAAATGAGAAATTATCATTTCCGACGTGGATTTGGCGCAATGTCTGTATTAGTTATTGTCTGAGCCTATAATGGATCATGTCCGCATATCTACGTCTAGTGAAATGTACAAACAAATCATACATCTAGAATATAACATGGGAATAATATGGTTCGACGTAGGGTTACCATAAATTTGAATGTAAAAGCAAGATTCCAACAAAAGGTGGTCCTCCGTGGGCTTTACGACGCTTAACGCGCACAGACGAATGCTGCAAATGATGTGTGATGTTTGTATGTATAAAGGTTGGGGACATTTAATTTGTATATTGATCTGCTCCTTGAAAATATTCAAAATATATGAGGAAAGAAACACAGCTTTGTCAAGCCTTACTATGTGTAAGCATAAGAAATGGAACATTTTTAACTGATATTTTTGCCAATATGACGAAACTTATTTTATTACATTTCATCTGAACATTTATTCTATTAAATGTGAGGAAAATGATGTATGAATGGTTTCCCTAGTGTGATACACTGATGGTCAAACTGTTACCTGTCAAGTTGACGAGCTGCCAACACTGGCAACACTGACAACAATGGCTCTTTAACGCGGGAAAGCTTAACAGCAATGGCGGGTAAATTAGGCATTGTGCTCCGTACGAATATATGGCGATGCGACCATATTGACGACTCTTGACACTGATGACCCACACGACATTGGAACGATTGCAATTATTATAAATAATCGTTCATTTACAGTGAATGCTTTACTAACAACAACTTCAAGATTGCAAATAATCCATTAATCAAAAAACTGCTAGAAAAATTACTACATTTTACAAATCTAATTGGGCTTTTTCTTTTGCAATTTATTTTATTTAACTTTTAAAAATATTACATTTATTTATTTATAATTTTATTATTATTTATTTCGTGCGGTTATTTCGTTTTTAAAACAGATATCAACTTTATAGTAAAACTATTTACCAAAATTATTAAAAAGTCCCAAAGCTCGCTAAACAGAAGACTCCACGAAATTATTTTAATAAATAAATTTGGAGAGCTCATGTCGAAACTGGGCTTTTCTCACGTCGACTATATTAATATTCGAGGCGATATGGTTGAACAGTCTGATCACTCTCGCAAGAGGCATAGTCTCTCTTATATTATACGTAGTTTAATTCAAAGAGTCATCACACATTGTCATTAAACAGTTATGATCTGTCATATCCTAGCTTCGTCCCAAGTTATCTCTGCACCAAAAGGTTCGCTGATTGCATACCTATTTATAATGCTTTCTTGCGATCAACACTCCTTAGTTGTGCAATAAAAATCAGAGAACATATCCAAAATATAAATGTAACTTTAAGAGAATGTTGTGTGTCAATATTAACTTTTAATAAGAGACTGAGTGATTAGTCATACACTATGAATAGTTTTACAGAACTGTAAACATTTCATAAGGCTTACTAATTTTAAGCGGATTTTAACATGAAATCAAAACTTCCACATAATTGAACCGTGCTTTGAATTTAAATGTTAATTGGGTCAAATTAATGAAGCCCATTTCTGGCTCTTAGCGAGTTATCATTAATGTTTGTTTATGAAAGAGCCAAGTACGTAATAACAGTTTAATGGGTAATTGTAGACTTCCGCTACTAAAAGCTTTGCGTAGTGCTTTGTCATTCAAAACATTAGCGCAATAACATGAACCCAAGCGATTCAAATCAAACAATTCCATAAGCTTTTTCTTAAAACTTTTCTTTCAGATTTAAGCGCATCAATATTCATTAATGTTTTATGTACACTTACAATAATAGTTATTCATTATTTTAATGGATTCCTTTATCGTGTTTTAGAAATGTTATTCCACCGCATTGTATAAAAGTAAACGGCAACTGAAGCTTTAGTTTCATAAGATATAATCTCATAAAGGGCATATTTTCAAGATTAATGAATGTTTTTTTTTGTTATTCTGTAATTTGTACATGTATTTAATATGATCAAAATAGAATTGGTTAAAAATTCGCGAAAATTCGCGACATTGGCATAAAATAATAGTATCTACTATTAAATTAAAGTATATTATTGTCGTATTTGGAAATCCTGGCATTTTGTTGAAAATCGGTTTGCTTTGTCCACAACCTGACAATTATCTTAAATTAAAGAGGTATACATTGTTTGTTTTCTTTAGGAATAATACTAACCTGCCAAAGACTATGCCTCTTGGGAGAGGAAAAATACTACTCAACCACATCGCCTCGAATGTTGATATATTCCACACGTAGGAGGCCCAGTTCAGACACTAGCTCCAAATTTTTTTGTAAAAAATATTTGATAGGATTTTCTGATACTTTTCTATAAAAGCCTACTTTATATTTATTTTTAAGTACCTGTAAGTTATTGTTCTCTTTGTTTTAAATACGAAAATCAATTTGTTATACTGTCTTAATGTAATCTTTTTTTTGCAAATAAGTATATCAATACTCGAAAATTTCGCATTGCGAGTGAAAACCATTAAATCGTAACAGACAATCCGAGATCGCCTCTCGGATATGTTTGCTTCGGGGCGCCTCAGCACTTGTTCAACAAATTACCCCATTGTGGTCTCTCAATCCGCGCAAAAAACCCCACAAAGGGAATTCCTCGCTCCGTGTTTACAAAAACTACTGCGACTCGCCACGCTAGCTGCGTCCTTGTCTCTCGCGTACCCATTTCCAATGTTTTATGCATTTTTAATTTATAAATAATGAAACTATTGATTTAACCTTTTTGTTTCATCAGCATCACACCGTCCCAGCTCAATGTCAGCCAAAAGTCCAGAAATGTCTGTTTTTGAAAGTGTGTGACATTCGGTGGTAAAAGGATTAACCATACAAGGACATTTTTACACATTTTCATATATTCAATTTAGAGACGTTTTTCATTCGTTAAAAAATATTTAAGAATATTTTTTATATACTAAATTACACCTTTGCTATATTATATATTTAATACGTAAACACATACAGGAGAACACTGACAGATGGTGGTGAATATATATTATCTATGCTTTTTATGATGCTTACCATTTGCATATGGTTTAACGATGTAGAATGTGATCCATCATAGACAACAGCCCGGCATGATACATTCACGCATGATCAATTTTAAACAGGAAATCACTATAAATTCACGACGGAACTTTAAAACATGGTATTTTTTTATGTAAGCACGTACAGGAAAATACCAACAGATGGTGGTGGAGAAATCTCATCTGTGGATTACTACATGACGTTTACCAATTCGTAAAGTGCTACATGTGGAATGTGATCCGCCAATGCCATAGAGTATAGCCCTGCATTCACGTGTAATTCATTTAAACAGGAATTCACTATAAATGGGCGTTGTGTACGGGACGACTTTTGTCTACCACCAATTTGTAATTTTATGTTCGAAGAATCAAATTCACACCAACCAGTATTTATGGTATTTATAAATGGATTAAAAATCATTATTTTCATCTCCGTCGGGGATCAAATCCACGACCTTCGGTATGGTGAGCGAACGCTTTGCCACTAAGCTATACCCACCGGCCTAAATATGTTATTAAATTTTATTTTACAACATAATATCATGTTATTGATATTTTATATTCATCATATAGTGTAATAATTCATGAAGGAAGTTTATGATCAGAATGTGTTGGAATGATTGGATAAACTTGGATGTTAGAGAGGGACATTGCTACTGGGGTCAACTGCAGTACCTTTGGTCACTTCTTCCTCCGGATCGTGGGAGAGGTGCAGGTTTGTTACTAAAATCGATATTTTATTATTCATTCCAATATTTGAATATGGTAATGTTTGGCGACAGGCGCGCTGCGGACGGAAATTATTGGCGATTGTGTTGAAATTTAGGGATAAAGCTGCATTAAGCGTTATTGCTGCTGAAGGAGCTTATTGTCGGATAGCAGCCGCTTCACTGAGGAATGTGAAGCTCAGAAAAATATGAAACATAGAGATAAAAGTACTAAATAGCTGAATAGTCCTCTCGATAGGACGCATATGGCGACCGTAAAATAGGCGAAGCACGTGGAACGATGCCCGAACAGAACAACCATTTTGATAAGACAATTTTATCATTTGCAGATGTTGTTGAGAACGCTATATGTATCTGTCCGTGGTAATTTGGCAAAATATACTAAGTAAATGACAACCAATATGATAGACGTTACTTCAACAATATGTCTGCTATTAACTGTCAAAGTTCGGAAGTACATATCGGAAAACTCTTTTTATGTTTTATTATTCTAGGTCCAGTGGCAATAGCACATCGTTAGCGCGGTTCTAGTTAGATCGTCGAAGCTTAGAAGCTTGGCCGCGGATTACAACATGGCTGCCTGTTGCTAATCATGTATCGCTGGTCGGGTTGAGCTAATACTTCAGATTAAATGGTCTAGGCCTCGGGAACGTCGCGCTAATTGTCGGATCTTACTTAAAAATCCAATTAAAAAATCACTCAAAAATATGCCTCGAATACTACAACGTTGTCTCTTCAAGTCCTTGGACTTCTGCCCTAAAGGTTGTTGAAAACCATATACATACTTGTATTTATAAAATTGACCTTTGGGTGACGAGAAATGGTTAATGGCAACTGACAGAACTATCCAGTTCTTAATATTTGGCATCTTGTGCAGTTGATCGCACTTGATCACTTTACTGTATGATCGATTTTCTTACTTCAACAGCAGTTTCCAATTTGCGATTCCACGATTTTTCCATTTTGTAAGCAGGTCCATATGTTTTCGGTGTTTATTTTTCGAATCCGATTTCATTTAATTGCAATCTGTCCAGTCAAATTTCTCGAGGGTGGTTCTTCCTCTTGCTGCTGCCCCAGCTTGCTGCCCCAGCGGTGACTCATTGGACTTGAAGCAGAAACAGGCGAATTGCATAATTTATTGCAGCGCGCTGTTGCAGTCGGCTGATTGTCGAGCGCCATAGTGACAATACTCTGGAAACCAAATATGGAAGCTCACAGCAGCTACAGGATGAAGATATCCTTAAATATTATTTCTTTCTCCAGCTTTCGATTTGATACAGTGTTGAAAAATAGATCTCTTTTATAAAATAATCAACATAAATAGTTTCTAAAGACCTCCAGAGCAGAAGCTCGAAGAGTTGAAGATAGGGTAGTTATTGTTTCCGAGGAATTATTTTGGATGATTTGTTAATCGGATATTTTAATTTAAGGAGATCAAATCCAGTTGATACTAAGTAGCGACTCAACGCTCTTATTTTTAGCACAACTAAATACTCCAGTAAATGAGCATAGAAAGCTATTGGAGAAAATAAATTCATGTGTTCCAAAAATGTTTTATACTCGTACTTCAGTTTGTTATTGTCACAGTGCAGCTTCTCATGCTGAAGTTGCACCGAATACGTTGTCTAAATCTTTTAAGAAGACGAGACACCAGGTAGATGCGAAAATGGTGTTTTGGTTTGTGTTCTCCTACGGCAACCGTTGCCTAGTGATTACATACAGTGCCATAATGTTCTGTGTTTTTGCCTGGGAGTCTCTTCCATTTCTTATGAGGACCTTCCTGAACTACTGTTTAGTTCTAACAGTTTCTTGTTGTTAAAGTACATCAAGGGTATCGTAGAAACAACGCACACGGTAATGAGGCTGATATGAAATAGACTTATGTTTTTATTTGATTTTTGTCCATTCGCTTGGTCTAACCTTGTGTGCAATTTGCAGGGTTCGACAATATTTTTTGACATGATGTAGGTGTGTAAAAGAGTGATTAACTTGGCGCTTTTTTTAAATACAAACAGAAAAAAACCCACGAATACACTAATAACCAACATAATGTAAGATTATATTGTAATATCTTTTAGTAACTATTTGCTGTCTTCCGATGTTTGCCGATTATAGCCGAGTATTTCTTTTAAGTTTTATGAAGACGTTCTAATGTTGTTAGCAATGGGCCTATCAAGTATTTGCTAACACCCTGCGACTTGGCGATCTTTGTCATTTGGACTCCACCGGAGGACATTTTCTTGCTGGCAATAGTGTTTCTTTCCGCCCTTTGTTGTTGTCGTCACGTCCGAGCCCAAGTTTGGGCGCAGCGGTGGGCATTGTGCGCGGACTGCGACACGCCGCGACACGGCTCATCCGCTCATCGTGGAATATCTAATTTGGCAACGGCCATCTTGATTATGCAATAAGGCGCCATTTTATAGCATTAGCCATAGGCAAAAGGAAAACCATTTTAGGTATTTACAAATGACAACTGCCGCTTTAGATGATATACCTGTATATAAAAATAAATGTGGTTATTTTCTATAAATTGTTGTTGATCGTTGTGTTTGAAAAGTTGATCGTGGTGTTAGAAAAATGCTTCAGCGTTTTCATCCAGTCTTAATAATATGTATCACGATTATTTTTTTACTGCTTTTTATTCGGATATTTTTTCTATATTTGGAACATATGGTTACCACAAATTGTCGCTATTCATTAATATTAGTTGCTGTTGTCCATTCTTCGTTCCTATCTGAACCTTTAGGCATGGTTCACAAGTCCGAGGACTTCTGTTCTGGAGGTCGAAGAAACGACAATCGTACTATCCGAAGAATATTTTTGGTGATTTCTTAATGGTTTTTTAAGGATATCAGATAAGTACTACGAGGAACGGCTCAACCCGACCAACGACACGCGTTTAGCAACAGGCGGTGACCCATCCAAGTTCACGTCCAATGTTGCTTAACTTCGGTGATCTAAATCCGCGCTTAGGATGCGATATTGTCACATTATAGGCAGGTTATACTATTAACTGCACAACAATTAAATGTTTTAATACATTTTCATAATATTTTTATGCGCTTTAATTCAACATTTTAACTTTTATATACTCTAAAATGACAAGTTTTAATATTATTTGTACGTGACATTAAAAACAATTTGCCAAACGCTTTGGTTTTAAAATGCAATAATTTCACTTTGAAAAGTGCAGCTTGGCACATAAAAGTAAATACAAGCATAAACTGTGACGTTTACTAGACAACAAAACTGAGAATTCTATGACATGGCATTCAGTCATAAGTCTCTCATGACATTTCTCGAGGACATAACTCATGAGCTGCGCAGTGACATGCCATGAATTATGCAGCCGGCGGGAAATGCCTTTAAAAGACAAACGCCTAAAAAAGAGGTCGATTGAAATCAGAGACAACGTCGAAGAATTTTATGTGATCTTTGTTGTCTATGGCGGAGAAAATATGCTAATTATCTGGATTAACCTCCTAATAAGGATGTTAAATAATTTATTTATGCTTGCTATATAAAGTAATCAGGCCGCGAAATCTGTTATATTGCAAACATGTCAATCATATTAATAAGTCCGTATTATATAAAAGTTGTCTCGGCTTTCCGCCATTTCTTTGAGACAAATTCAAACAAATGGAGACGCGAATGCCGCAGTTGTCACGAGTCAATAATATTATTTATTTTTCTAAAGGTATAAATTTAAATTATATTATTAAAAAGACATATATATCTTTAAGTATATATTTAAAGAAATGAATCAAATAAATATTTTAACGCGTAAGTGAATATAAAAAGCCTCCGTACAAGAGGTTGCTTTTATTTATTTGAAATATAAAAGACAATACACGAATTAACTTAAAAGTACGACATGCGTTAGTGAAACACCCTTGAGGCTATTCTACGGACAAGAAGAGTGGTCCAAGAGAATCACTTTCAGTCCTGACCATTGTCGAGTGAGGTTGCCGTCACAAATGTTTGGAAACCATTGATAACAAAGATACGCGTTAACAAATAAATTCAAATTTTGTTCTGATTTTGAATCTTCTTTCAATGTATTTTTAATTTATTTTTTTCTTTTGTAATAATTTCTATTTATATATAATATAAATAATATATTTTAATTCATATGCCATATAAACTTATATATATTTAAAGGCTTTTCGTTTCCGTTGGATCAGATGTTCAATGCCATCGTCAAACACATGATGTCTGGTATCAATAACCTTCATTAAAAATTTATCTTACATGAATGGGCTTTTTCATTACACTGCTATCTTCCATTGTGTAAATATAAGCTTTTAGCAAAGAAGGAATACGAAATTTTTATATCTATAATTAAAGAATGAAGACAGTTTTTTATAATATAACTCTTCCACTTTTGAGTTTGGAATCCAAATGATTCATCACACGTTCCACCTGTATCGTTTGACGATCCAACAATTTTATAATGTGGGAACAAAAATGTTACACAACTATTTTTTGGTCGGTTAATGGTGAGTCCTTACGAATTGATGATATGGTATGATGATAATGGTGAGTCCTTCCGCACAGCTGACAGCCTCTCTTGGCCTCGTAACTGAGCCGCTCCTAGCGCCAGTCTGGTCTCTGGTTCTGTTGAAGCTTCTCAGCTAAGGGCTTGAGTGGAGCTGATAAGGAATATCGCTGAGGATTCCATTAACAGCTTATTCAAATTTTCAAGCGGAGGACTTGCTTAGTATCACGACTAAAACATTCGAATGAACATAAAAAGTTAAGTTTTTTGAGTGCACGACCTCTCTCTGTTAAATGATTCAACTTAAACAAGACATTAAATTGAGACATTGTTTTTTTCATACAAATATTTTTTGTATTTCTATGTATTATCAGAGGCTTATGTTTTATTTTTGTAATCTAAAGTAGGAGAGCACATTCTATGACGCTCAGCTGGGACGGCTGGACGCTGCATGCGGGAAACGTGTGTTGAATTTGTGTTTGTGCGTGGGTTGGAGAGATCGCAAATATAAAGTCATCTGTTTCTTGAAATCATCCAGATTGTATGAAAGAAGAGACACATATTCTAGAAGAGCATTTCAGAATTTTCGGTCATTTACGAAGACACTTTCGAAACTGCCAGTACTTGGTCGACATACATGAACCGTGCATAGATGTTCGGTAAGTGTAAGACGACTTTATCGGTTGTAGGTGAGTGCCGGAGGAATTAATTCTTCAATTATAAAAGCTCGGAGGAGCAATGGTCGTAAACAGATGTTATTGGTGGCATTTAGGAAGGCATTTAGGATGTGGATTTTGGAATGTTAGAATTTGCTTTCGTTCGCTGATTAATACTCGTACATATGAAATGTGTCTTATTTGTTATTTTTTATATTCTAATTAGTGATGATATTTTGATATTTTTGTAATGTTGCCGGTTCTGTAGGAATTCTTGAATAATATTATAATATCCGCTTTGCTACGAGGAAAGTTGAAATAATAACAATGCAGAGTGACACAAAGCGCACAATGGTCGCCATAATGACGGCTACAAATATTATAATTTGATGTCTTAATAAGCGAGGTAAGGGCGCGGGCACTTGTTCGTATGCTAATCCATCTCTCGAATCACTACACTTTGTTTGCGGTATCTATGAAAGAGACGTAGCTATAACAGCCAGGCTAAGTGACAACAAAAACCCTAAGAAGTATTAAAATCACGTTTTAGAATTAAAGTAAAATATTGCACTGCAATATTGAGAACATACATATATTGAATACCTGTGGATTGTAAAGGCCATCTGCTTCACATGGCGAGGAATGATATATGTCAGTTCTTCGACGATAATCTTTATTTTTTCTAAATGCATATTATGTTATGAATCTTATAGTTTTACAGCATTCTTCTACTTAAATGCTTAATTGTTAGCCCAGTAGCAGTTTCAAAAATGTCTAGTCCAGTGGAAGTTATTTTATTGATAATTTATGAGGGTACGCCACTGTTCGCCGGTCGCAGGTCATCCAGAGAATGGTGCAATTAAAGTTGAATAATCTCTCCTCGATGGCGTCCCTGCCAAGAGCCATTGTCATGCACAGCACAGGGCAGCTCGTGATGCAGCAGGGCCTCCAGTACCACCGGCACACAACTATTTGTGGACGTGAGCTTTAGGACCGGCGACACTAGGGACGACGCAATTTATTTTGTACGCAACAATCAAAATTTCTGCAGAAACTATTAGTAAACATTTATTGTCATCCTGTAAAACATAGAATTCATTCTGTGAAACAAGTCTAAGCAATTTTAATGTCTGAAAAATTACACTTTGTAAAACCACTTGGTATTCATTTTTATTGGTCTACCAGCTTAAGAGACAACTCTTCTTCATCATAGCAAATTTAAAACTAGAGTTTAAACCTTGTCCTTATTAAGGAGAGTTGTCTCCAAAACCGATAGCCTACAAAAATACAATTCAGTGGTTTTACAAGGTGTATTATTTCATTATTTAATAGGACAAACTGCAAAATTACTGCGTTATACGAATATGTATACAACGTTATTCAGCATTATTGTAACTTACAAACCATTGTTTCTCTGCAAGTTCTTAAGTTTTTCGTACATTTCCTTCAAATTCTTACAATATAATAAAAGTCGTATATTGTTCCATGTCCTTCAAATTTATTCATTTAATGAGAGAAAATCGCATTTAAAATATTTGAAATAAATACTTAGTCTTAATTATTAATTAAATATACATATACAATACATAAAATTATTTTTTCAACGCGTCAATCCAAGCACAAAAATAACGGCAGAAACGGGATGCGAACCGCAGACCTTGGAAACCAACTATGCCCCAGGTACCGCTCAGCCGACTTGGCTATTGCTATGCCTAGCCTTAGACCGACTGACGTTGAAACTAGTATTCATGTCATTGTTATCATCGTATGATAGATGTCGCTATAGTATCGGAAAGTAATAATATTAAGCTTGTGAATAAATGATGACTGATTGAATAATAAAAAATAAAAATATACATACTTTGAATATATACTATAGCGACATCTATCATACGATGATAACAATGACATGAATACTAGTTTCAACGTCAGTCGGCCTAGGCATAGCAATAGCCAAGTCGGCTGAGCGGTATGAATACCTGGGCATAGTTGGTTTCCAAGGTCCGTGGTTCGCATCCCGCTTCTGCCGTTATTTTTGTGCTTGGATTGACGCGTTGAAAAAATAATTTTACGTATAGTATATGTATATTTAATTAATAATAATATTGTAATATAGTCAGTGATCTATAAAAGGAGATTGGAATATTGAAATAATAAAATAATATTCTAATAAAAATTAAAAAAATCCATATAACTTAGTCTTAAATTTCTACTAATATTACCAAAATGGCAGTATGTACTCTTATATTCGTAATACGTAAGCTTCCTTTTACGGTGGTTAGATAAAAATAACAATCAATTCTTCTTCTTCGTGTCAGCGACGTCAAATTATTTTTTCCCAATATCTGGCAACATCGATAGCTCGTGTGTTGCCCAGCATTAGGTCCTGAGATGTGCAACTTGTTGGGCACATGGAGCAGCATCGTAGGTGTGAGGCGGTCTGCAGGTCTCAATCAATTGAATACGCTCTAAATATTTTTAAAATATTTTTTCCATATTCAAACATACTGTTTTTGGCAGCCCTTAGCGAAGGCATTCATAATCGATCTCGAACGCAGTTCCCTTCACAACACACACCTGTTCTGCTGCACCGAACCACGGATTAGGGATATTCTTCATTCGACAAGTCACGACACCTTCCGACAACTACAGCTGATCAACACCAAACTTGTCTTCTTCTGGCGTCACAGCGACATTTACTTTGTATTCACCTTTAATCTTTATACTAAGTATAGAATGTTGTAGGAAGAAAAATATGAGTATCGACACTTGAGTAATTTTATAAATGTAAATAATTCCTTGATATTCCACAGTTCTGTCGTATCAGACATGATCCTTACTTAGTGCCAAGTAAATATTGCACCCAAAGATCCAACGAGTACAATATTGTGTATATCCCAACACCACTCCTAGGCTACGAGTATCAAGATTGATCAGCGCCTGCCATCATTTAATTATTCACGTACTTGACCATGGAGATCGAGATGCAAGATTCTGTTGCTGCAAACCAATCCACCGGATTGATACTACGAAGAAGACTTGACCATTGTATAATACATTTTTCGTCATTGGTGTGTGAAAGAAACGACACTTATGCTATTATATTGTTGTTAAAGTGGGACAGAGTGATGGTAGCGTATCGCTGTATCTTCCGTAAGTGCCTGGACTTTACCGCCTCACACCTGCATATACGCCTTATAATGACTTTTTCGCCGTTGATGTGTAAAAGAAACAAAGCTTATGATATTGAAATGTTGTTAAAGTGGGACAGAGCGATGGTGGCGTATCGCAGTATCTTCCGTAAGCGTATGTCCGTGACGCGATGCGAAGATGCGCACAGTCGTCGTCCGTGGCGCAGGATTCGGAATGTTATTTATTATCTGGAGGCGTGGTCCGCCATTGAGTGCCCACAATAATAACATGATAGATGCCGCGCTTATTAACGGATGGAACTTTTATTGGATTAGTCCATGAAGAGAGCCTCGATAATAATAATATCCGCGAAAGGATGCGAGAAACAACCAAACATTGTGAAGAGAGAAGAACGAGAATGTCGAAAATTAATTATTATTGCCTGACCATTGTTGTTCATTCAAATAGAATATTCTTCGTTTTTTTTTCAATTTATACTTGGTAATTACGTATATATTTTTTCCATATCTTGAAGATTTGCAGCTGTATAGATATTTGATTTGTCATAAAAGCCATCTACGAGTATGTATTCAGAGTAAATTCAAATCGTAATAAAGCTAACTACATTTGTAATTGATATAAACATTATTCGATTATCTGAATACTAGTTAGAACATATTGTTACATTTGGTTTTATTGCCAATTTCAGGCAACCCTCCTATAACGTACGTTCTTTAATTTCTAATGGAGATTTTTTCTATAACCCCTTTATGTCGTTTTTATGTGTTAAACCGTCTCGTAAGACTACAGATTGGTACAGGCCTCAGGAGCGTCGGCTAAACAGCCGATCATCAAAACGCTATACATGACACCCCCCATTAATCAAAGGCGACTCCATGTCTCCGGGGCCATCATCAAAACGCGTGGAGAGGGATGAAGAGCAGGTCACGAAACAAATAAATTTTTGAAATGCACTTTGTTATATATTTAGTATAAAAGATTGACAAACTTCTGTCATCTGCCAGGACGAAATTTTTTGTGTTCCTTACAGGTCCCAGGCAGACTCTCTACCGACTCAACCGGCAGTAATGACAGCCCAGCGTCGAAATTAAAATAGTGGCTAATTACGGAACTAATGGCGTGTCAGGTAGCGCCCACGTGATAGGTAGAGACCTGTCATAACAAACAAAATGGCGCCATGTCTTATGTTACTAACATTACATACTATATCGAGTTGATACCAAACGGTTGACTGTAACTACTCTTAATTAATAGCTGGGGTTTCTGAAGGCAAAAAAACTTGATAGTTAGCTAATTTATCGTAGTCAAGATTGATGTAATAAAAGTCTTTAATTTATGAGTAGTAAATAAATCAATAATAAGTATAAATGTTGCTAATATTGATACGTACAATAAAATATATTTATGAATAGAAACCGAGTTAAGGTTTCTTAATGTTTCATTCAACTGGGCATGCTTTCTTCCATTGGAGACCTTATCGACCCCGCACTGCTGCGATGTCCAGGAACTGGTCCCAAGATCTGCAGCATCATCTGCAGACCTTCCATTCCTGGGAACCTAACAGAACACAACTACCCGGCAGGACCGGAATCTTCATATTCACAAAATAAGTAATAACAATTACTTTTTTTTGGTTTTGCAGGATTCGCAGCATCTGTTTATTGGAGCTCCGGGAAGTTGGTACTGGCAAGGTAAACTATTTATTATATTTTTAAATGGTTCTTTTAATAAATATTTAATATATATCTGATAAAATATATGTATGCATACAATTTAAAAGCCACCTTTTCAAGAAATTACAGTTCGTACAAATATATATATTTACCATGAATATATTTAATATTTTATAAATGTATTATTTGGTTTTATAATATTTATTATTGATATATTATATTCTTGGATCGAAATTAACGTAAAAATCTTTCACATTTGTGTGAATAAAATAATTGAATGCAATACATTTAAGCAGGTCGGCATAATCCAGCATATATGGGATAAGCATTTGTTTGTCATTCAGACTCCGTTGGTTCAAAAACGAAGATTTATTTTAAAAATAAATTAATCAAATACATGCCCTCGGTAGGGTTGTGCCACCTTGTGTTAAGTACAAAAGTTAACTGTCCAGGCCTCGGAAACGTCCGACTTATCATCTGATCTCCTTAAAAACACCCAGATATTGTTCTTGTAATGCAGCCGCAGTCTATGCAAGTTCACGGATTCTTGCCCTGGAGGCCCGGGAACCATCTATGTTTTCATATGGACCTCCAGGTATACATGTGTTCTGAGACAAGGCATAGACAATCTGAGATTACAGAACTTGAAACGGCAATTTGCGGTTTCCATATGCTTCAAATATGGAGCAGATATGGGGAAAAAAATGTGAGGGTTTCATCTATAAAAATAACCGTAAAATATTTATACCTAAAGTGTAATGTTGACACTTTAAAAAACAACATCGTTACATTTAATGATTCTCGAATTCAAGTTCAAATAGATATTATAATATTTATTTTATATGTATGTATGTTTAATAAATGTGTAATTTCACAAGGGTTCACTAATATCACAAGGATTGTCAATAACCCCCATGTTTGTATGTCCCCCATAGCTGTTTTATATATTTTCTATATTCCGCAGGCCAACTGTACTCGATAAACCCCTGGGTGACCTTGCCCTTCATGCCCCCGCGGTACAAATTATACGGCGAAGGTAAAACCATAGGCCACCATTGATCACAACAGCACTGACCGCCGAAGCTACCATTTACAATATAATTTTCGTTACTAACGTATTTATTTATTTATTTACTAGTGGCTGTTGTAACTAAATACTACATTATTCCCGACCGCCCTGATCAATGCGAAAACAACACGGAACAGCCGCTTTGTCCTAATACCGCTTTGTTGTCTGTGGCAGATAAACTATAATCAACATTATTGTCTATGCGAACATTCAAATCGTGATTCGAAATTCAAATTTCGAATACAAAAAATTCCATTACACAATCATGTTAATACAATTGATTTTTTTATGATTTCGATGCTCGCATATTTTTGGTGAGAAAACGATAATAATAACTAAACAATAATATGTATTAATCAACACCGGTGCAGGTTAACTTGATGCGGACTTGGAGCGACTCACCTGAACACTTTAATTTGCTGATTAATTCATATTTTTTGCAGCTTTAATTTTTTTAAATGTTGTGTGCACATTTTTATTTTGTTGTTTTGTCCTGAAACCAATAATTATTCAAGAATGATATTTCAAGGATCCAGTTCTAGATGTTAGATTTTTAAAACAGCTGTTAGCATTATTTAAATTATTACCTTTTATTTTGATATTTCTGTTAATTTAGTAAACAAAAAGTAGTCTAATTAAAATTACTTAAAATATCTTAATTTCTAATTGAGCTAATATTAAAATATTTATTGACATTTCTTTGACAATAGTTTGTTTTCATGTAATATTTTGTAAACGTATAAAAAAAGCATGTTATGTAAAGTTGACTTTGTATAGATCTTTACCATACAGGTAAACATATACGTTTAAAATACTTCAGAATTATGTTTTCGTAAAACTCTCTACATATTTAGATAATTTATTTTAGACTATTGATGAAAGAACATCTTTATGTAATATATAATTAGAAATTTAATAACATTCTTAAAATGTTACTTAGAATGTAAAAATATGTTTTAGAATGTATCTTATGAGAATATGGTGATGGTTATTTTGTAGATTGACGCTTTGCATATTTTATTGAAAATATTGATAATGACAACTTATATATAGTAGTTTAGGTTGATTATAAGTATACTATATAAATAAAATTATATCGTGAAAAACGCTTTAGCAGTAATTTGTTGGTAACTCGTAGAAAAGTAAACTAGGACTGGATCTAGGTTTAAACGTCGTCTGCTAAAAATTTGCAATAATTTTTTTAACACAGCCAAAATATCTTTGGGTACTAGAAAATAAAAGAAGGATGTCAATCTCATTTATGTCAAAACCAACTCAGGTATATCTTGAATATATATTTATTAAAATGTTACATTTAGTACTGTACAAAAGTCTTTATCCTGCAGTGGATATTATGCATTGCTTAGTCTCATTATTGTGTTACAATCTAAGTGTTACACTTCCCACCCACTGCAGGTGAAACATGTAGCATTTGAATAAATATACGTGAATTCTAATGTAATTTTTGTTAGTTTTATTTACTTGAATAATAAGTATGTATTATAAGCAAGAAATAAGTTCTTGTCAGTTTTCAATTCACCAATTTAAATGTTAACAACTTTGAAGTGTTTGGTGACATACCGCGGCGTTGTTGTTATATCTAACTAGTTGTTTGCGACATGTCATGGCATCCCTTGTATTTAACAACGACGTGTCATGTCATGACTTTACACGTGCCAAAATAATATCTGCATGGTCTGTCGTTGTCGACGTTTCGTGAAGTTATATCCTTAAAAGTGTAATGATATCTTAACAGTTATGATTTTGGAATTCATTTATTCTATTTATCTGCCTTCTCTATTTAAAAAAAAATTAAAACTATACAAAATCCATGACATAAAAAAATGTTTTTTAAATTTATTCTTTAGTAATAACTCGTAATAATTGTGGAGAAAACCTTTTTAAATACAATAAGGTTACTTTAACCAGGTAAATGTACAAAAGTTTGTACAAATGTACTGTAAAGTTATTCGCACTTATAAAATACTACATTTCTTTAAGAGATTAGAAAAATATTTGATTTTATATCAGTTATATGGTAAACGATTTATTTTATTCTAGTTTACGCATGATTCACTGAACGGTAATGAATTGTTTGAAAATATAAAAGTGCATTGATATTATGAATGTCATATATTTTGACAATGTTTTTTATCGTTCATTTGGCATCTTTATATGTTAAAAGAATTTTACGTGGGTAAAAACATGTCATGCCTAGTAGAAACATGTCATACCGAGTAGAAACATGACACTCCGAGTAGAAACATGACATAAGCCTACCACATATTTACGTACTCATTTACAGCTTTTCGTTTGCTTAGGACATATTTTAATCCACCAATTTGTTACAGCTTTGATTTTATTGACGCAGTTGTAAAATATGCCAAGGAGTATACATTATTGACGTGAATTTTAACATCCAAGTTGTCAACTAAATACTAAGCTGTATCATCATTCAGATTATCTTATATCGATAGACTAATTGTTGATCACGAAGAAGGATGGTGAAGGTTAATAAATGATACTTACTCTACCCTCGTATATATGGATTTCATTTAAAACAATAATTACAAAGTTAATATTTTTTCATACACTCACTAACGATTGTTTTCAAAAGTCAATTCTAATAAATTAATAAAATAACATTAAATTTCGTGAGATCTGTTAAAAAATCTAAAATTTAATTTTATAGAGCGTAAGTGATATGTATGAAATATTTTACTGAATGCCTTCAATTTGCACTTGAATTATGATTTTATATGCACCTAATATCATTTAGATGCACTTAATGCCAGTGTATGTGCACTTGAAATAGGGATGAATGTCTTCAATAGACTTCAATAGATTTGTATTCTAAGCATATCTTTGAGATATATTTTTAATATTATATGATTGATGTATTTTTTACCTTGCGTACAGTGTTGGTATAGGACTCACGGACGATATATTCGAAGCCGAGGTCTCATTTCTCTAAAAAAATAACTTAATTTTATCTGCATCAAAACAATGTATACAAATATTGATTACTTTACTTCAAAAAGGGGCTTCGATTTTTTTTACTACTTTACGTGTGTATGAAAAACACAATGATATGTGAACATCATCAAATTGATACATACATACAAATCTTCATAAAATATCCTGTTTTATGACATTTCTCTCGTCAATATCGGAAAAAATAAATGGCAGACGCTGGGATTCGAACCGCGAACTTTGCACTTTTGTTCTATGCAATACACAGCGCTGGCCGATGTGCCAATTGCATCTATCTTCCGAGATTTCTCTGATATTGACGAGAGAGAAATGCTGTAGATTTGTACGTGTACGAGTATATCAGAATATATATTATAGATCTTCAATTGTCTATCAAGTATAAGAATATTAAAATACATAATTTAATGTGACATGGGATCGATTCGCATTATAATGTCAAGTATTCTTCTGTTTGTTTGATGGCTTGGTGACTTGGTGACTTGCAGGCCAGATGTACTCCGAGAACCTGGACGGTTCCTCGCGTCCGGCGGCGTTCTTCACGGACCAGAGTTCTGCACAAGACGATGACTCATACATGGGCTACTCTGTGGCTGCTGGAGAGTTTGATGGAAGCGGTCGCCAGGGTGTGGTTGCAGGCATGCCCAGAGGAGGGAACCTCACCGGGAAGGTACTGGGGAAATAATATACAGTTACGTTTTCATCAGTTCCAACGTGTACAAACGTACTGACGAAGAAATAAATATTTTGTTTAAATGATAATAATAAGTATTAATCTATTTAAAACTTCTTTGATGTTTTGCTATTTAAGATATAGCCAAACTTAACAGTGAGTATATCGGGTTTTACTTGCAGTATAGAAGATCGTGACAACTACATGTTTTTGGTGGGTGTTTAGTTTCAAATATGTTTTCGTATTTCTCCAGGTGGTGTTGTACTCCTGGGACATGCAGAACCTCCAGAACCTGACAGGCGAACAGCTGGGCAGCTACTTTGGCTACAGCATCTGTTCTGTGGACGTTGATGGAGATGGGCTGGATGACTTGGTGGTGGGCGCGCCCTTCTACACTCTGCCAAACAACGAGGGAAGCTTCGAGACAGGCCGCATCTATGTGGTGTACCAGAACAGCGAGCTGGTAAGGGCAACATGTCACACGCCTGTTAGGTTATGTTAGATCGATGGGGAAGAAAAGTGTTGGAAGAAACGTCCGAGAATTTACAGACAAAGCGTTGACCGACCATCTGCAAGATGGACTGACGATATTAGAAAAGTAGATGGATGCGGAGGGCGGAGGATCAATAAGGATGGACACTCATTTGAGAGGCCTTTGTTCAGCAGTGGACAGACGCAGACTGATGATGATGAATGAGAGGTATTGATCCGCAAATTTTATTACTTCAGCCTGACATTCAATGTCGATTTTTAAGAGTCTCACTATGAAATAATGGTGTTTCCATAACTTCTTTCTTCTACCAACAGATTTAATAAATGCTGCGATTACAAAGACTGCTGTTAATTATTGTCAATTCAGTATATCTAAATACAAATTTTATTATTTTCAATGATTATGTTCTTCTTCCGCGTCTCAGAAATATTTACAACATATTTCCGCTTTTTTTCTACAATGGAAGATTTGTCGGAAATAAAATCCTTTTTGTAAAAGGTTTTCGTGGCGCCGCGTATAAGGTCTTCCCGTTCATCCGAAGAAAATGTTAGAAATGCTCTTTTGAGTTTATTTTGCAGACAATGTATAAACAAGGATATCTTGGGATTAATCAAAAGCATTGTGATTATTATTGTTACAGCAATTGTATTATATTTTGTTACGTGCATGTTCCAGGGTCGCTTCCAGAGTTTCCACAGCAGAGATGGTGTCATGTCCCGATCCAGGTTCGGTCTGTCTCTTGCTGCGCTGGGAGACATCAACCTGGATGGTTTCGGAGGTAACAACACTTCCTAGATGTCTTTAATATCCTGTACAATAATTGCCAGGTAGTCTTCTAAACTACTCTTTTCATCAACTCAGAAATCGATTGCTTATTTATTTTCAACTGGCTGAGCCGGCGATCTTCTTACAGCCTCAGAATCAATCAATTTTGTTTGGATTTAGATATGGCTGAATGAAATGAAAATATTTGCAAAAGTTATACAGAAAAATATTTTAATTACATTAAAATGAATGTTATTACGTGGCAACAAGAAATTTGCTCATCCTCATGTATGTTTTTACCCGAGATGTATCTCGATGTTATTAGTTATTTTTCTATTCGGGATCAAGACAAATCCAACGAATCAAAGATAATAAAAAAACGATCCAGCCGTTCTTCAGTTATAACTTATAAGTTGTGTAACTAACACGATATTATTTTGAATATTTAGATTTTGACGCCATTACTGAGAATTGTAATAACTTGGGCGTACATGCCTTTGATAATATTCATCAGTTCTAGAAGCTTCCATAACGCAGACCAAAGTTCTGGAGATATACTCGTACACCTAACAACATTTAATTATTAAAATTGATTTTTAAAAGACATTCTTTTGTATATATAGATTTTGTGACATTACTGAGAATTGTAATTCCCTACATGCCAAATGTAAAATCTTTGATAATCTTTTTATTCCGTTGATCTTTCCACAGCAGCAAATGCCACACCATAGTTCTAGAGATATACACCTAAAACGACAATTCCTTAATAAAAAAAAACGAAAATATTGTCTGTTCAATCAGATTTTTCATTGCAGAGTGATGAAAGTTAACATATCATTTGCAGATTTCGCAGTGGGGGCGCCTTATGCGGGTGCCACTGGTCGCGGGGCCGTGTACATCTATCACGGGGGCGCCGATGGCGTGCGAGAGAAGCCCTCGCAAGTCCTCCTTGGCCGAGGAGATCTGGCCGGGGGCGCTGAACACCTTCGGCTTCTCCGTGGCGGGCGGCGTGGACCTCGACAACAACCAGTACACAGACCTCGTGGTGGGCGCTTACGACTCAGACGCAGTGTTCCTCTTCAGGTAAGCACCGAGCGACACAAGCTCTTCAAGTAAACCACCATAAAGGTTGGTATCATCAAGCAATTCCTTGGATAAGTACCTACATATGAATATATCGTATTCGATAGAAGACACACAAAGAAAATTTAGCTATAGAACATATAACTTTTGTATTCTTTCTTGATATTAATTTCAAACTCATTGCAAAATACGCAAAGACACGGCGCTTTGGACGGCAGATTAATCTCATTTAATTAAATATTTAAAATCCTAGTTGCCCCTGTGGCATCCCCTTCCAGATCTAAGAGCACAATCTTTGGGCTTTGAAAAAAACTTAGCACCTCGAGCGCTGGATCGCCGCTCCCCGTCCGTTAGTGGCGCTGCGTTGGCATGCTCCATCAGCGTGGTGTTGCCATACTTTTGATTAATACTTGACGTTATCAATTTCAGAGCCAAGCCAGTTGTCAAGATGACGGCCAGCATTCTGTTTGGTACAGAATCCAAGCTGATCTCCCTGGACGACAGGAACTGCACGCTCCGCAACAAGCAGAAGGTCACTTGCACCATCATCAACTACTGCTTCAAGTACGATGGCATCAACGTGGCCACGGCTATCGGTGAGTGCAGCCAATAACTGCCCTTTTGGGGATCATACTAATTTGTTTTTTTTTCTCTTCGAAAATTTCCATTTGATACAAGAATATAATTTTTAAAATTGATTTAAAACAAATGGACTTAATATATCTTCTTCTTCGTATCAACGTCACACCCAGTACCGGTTTTTTGCCCTGGGGCGCCGCAAGGTCTAGAGCCGGCACTGGTCACACCATTCTACTCTGAAGATCGTAGATTTTCACAACTCATCGATTTCTTTGCTTGTGGTTCAAAGTGGCAAATGGATAAATAAATTAAAAATGAACAGTTTTAAAGGTATGATAATATCGATGTTAATTTTTATTCACATGAAAGAATTTTAATTCTATTGTAAAGGTCAGGAAACATTGAATTACGTTGGCCAGATATTTTTGATGTTCATCAATATGACACGATCAACCAATGTCAATAAACAAATAAGCCAGTTCAATGAGATTGCGATGCAAAGAAACACTTGAAATTTATTAAGACAATCTAGCATATTATTTAACTGTGGATATTTCATCGAATACAATATTGATTATTTTGTTCAAATAATTATATCATTATAATAATGTATCTACCTTACACTGCCTCTCACCCCTACATGGAGTAGCTTTGCGATCTGTAAGTATTGTGTAAGTTATCTGGTACATATGAACGAAATACTATATATGGTAAGTTATCAAGGTATCCTCTGCTCTTGGCGATGCCAATTGTACAATGTGTAATGTTCTGTTCCAAGCCGACGGATTCATTTGCGACCTCGGTGAGTGCTGAGCTGTTAAGGTGTTAAGCTATTGAGCTGTTAAGCTATTTAGCTTGTCTGTAAGATACCGCGATGTGGACACCGCGCCGCTCTCAACACAAACTCGGTGTATTCAGTTTGTTCAGTTCTGCTTTGGGTGTGCTTGTGTTTCCCCTCATCATTGCATACTTAACTATTCATTATTTTCAGCTTTTAAATATAATTTTACAAATAATAAAATGACTCCAGAATGATGTATTTATTATTATTACTGTCAAGATTTTTATAATTCGATTGTTCTTTACATTTTTTGATATTTCATTTTATTTTTGAACATAAGTTAGTTATTATTTTGGCTGTGAATGATTCCATATATAATATGTGTATTTTAATATTAAGGTTGTACATTTAATTTGTTATTGTTTCAAACATTTCAAAAAAGCATTCAAAAAAGGAGAATATTGTATGAATAGCCGCCACATCAGCTGATAAGTCTCCCGAGTTTCTAATTTGTTCGCTAAAAGCCGCACAAAATATGTGTGAAGCATGTAAACAGATGTACGAAAAACTAAATGAATATTTTTTTGCATATTTAGATATGTTATGCAAATATATTATTTTCAGGCTGAAGTTAGTCTTTGTCATCTTCTTAACGGGATCACCGATATAATATCAAACATTTAATATGCTTCAGTGGTTATAAATAATGGTTCTGTTCGGTTACCTCTTGTCTTTGAATAGAAAGTTGATCAATTAAAGATATAAATTATTGGCTTGTCGTTGATGATTGTTTTGTTTGCAGATTTCGATCTCGAGTTTATTCTTGACACGAAGAAAGCGAACGACCCGCGACTGTTCTTCTTGGACCAAGAGGGACGCCATGCTCTCAACAACACCATCTCCCTGGCCAAGGACCAGTTCTACTGCAACTCTCTGCCAGTCTACATTGCGGTGAGACCCCAACTGCTATCATACTTGTACTCTAATTATGCATAAATTAGGTTTTTAACAATTTCTTTAAAATATATATTATAAATCAGATTCATTTTCCAAGCGTAAGTGTTGTGTATTGTGTGGATATTGATGGGTGTCTTGTAATTCCAGCACAACGTGCGCGACAAGCTGACTCCCATCGAGGCCGAGGTGCGCTACAGCATGAGGGAGGACCGCCTGGCTGCAGGAGGCCGCGACAGGAACCCGCGCTCCGTGCTGAGACCCACCCTGGACCAAAACTCGCCCAACCTGCAGCGGGACTCTGTCAACATCCAAAAGAACTGCGGTTCCGACAACGTCTGCATCCCGGACCTGAGGCTTATGGCCACTCCGTAAGTTCTCAATATCGGCTCTCAGTAGGATACATCCTTAAAGACATCCTGTAGCATTGCTCACTGCACCGCTCTGCTCAGGTTGCGCTCCTTGAAGCTGTCCGCCCAAGAATAGACCGTAGAATATGTCAATTGTGTTGCCAGCAAACTCAACTACTCTGCCTTCGAGGGTTTCTGCGCATCCCTCAGTCTAATCACTAATCCTTGAGATCCTCGAGACACAGCAACAGATCACCAACGAAGGTAACTCGAGGCACGCTTGAAGTGTTATTCTTGTTGTGCTGCACGCTGCAATATAATTAAAGGCCTTCCCGTGAAGGTTCAGCTACTTTCAAAATGTTGGCTTTTTTGCGATCGTCCTTTGTTATGTGTCTTATCCGGACATCAATACGGGACGGGAAAGAGGTGGACAAAGCGTGTCTCACTATGGATCTATATCATATCATCGCCCCCTTAGATTGAGAATATATTGTTACAACCTTAGTAAATGACACTCTTCGGTCTGTAGATTTCTCGTAGGGCTCAAAATTCTACTGTGATTGTGTAGAGACAATATCAACCGTTGTGTATTGTTGGAACATATGTGAAGATTGTTGAATGAAACTACAGATTCATAAATAAGCTGCACTACCAATAAGTCCACGATGATGGCAACGATACGTCGACGCAACTTTTCTCCTTCAACGAAAATAATGACCCAATCTTCTCAAAATTACTTCTCAGTATATCTCATAACAATAACTGTAACCTTTATGTATAAACGAATTGCGTGTAAATATCAAGCATTCAAGCAATACAATATAATTTTGTATTTACCACCATTGTCTTGCATGCCTATTTTATTGAGCGTTATTGTGGTTTGATTCAACACGTGGTTTCACAGTCCACATGTGCTTCCCTCATGCTTGGGTGAAGGATCAAGAGCAACTGACTGTTTAACCAGCGCCAAAACTGTGCTATGACAACGCCGCGTCGCTCCATCATTACTACCACCATAGTTTGTTGATTGTTTCGATCAGCTAAAATTCTTAATTGTCTTTTACTAAAATATTGATTAAAAATACTTCTTGACTGTGTTGCAGGAGCGTGTCTAAATACTTGCTGGGTTCCAAGGAACGCCTCATCGTTGACGTCATTGTCCAGAACCTGGGCGAGGACGCCTTCGAGGCGAACTACAACCTGCAGCTGCCGGGCGGAGTCAACTACATCAAGGTGGAGCGCGTGGACGGCGCCGCGGCGGAGATCCCGGTGCAGTGCTCGCCTCCCACGCCGCAGAACAACAACACCCTCAAGTGTGACATCGGCAACCCTCTGCCCAGCAACAGACTGGTGACTTATCTCTTACATTATGGTCAAATACAACACGTGGTTTTAACGGTCCCACGCACGTGTCGGCAATAACGACACAACCTCTTTGTAAGACAGGCCAGCTCAGACAAAAGCGTCTGTTCTCGCCTTTCAGCTGGCGTCTCCTTGGAGTGACAGTAATCCGTGAGTATTGTCATCACCACAACGACTACAGTTGGTCAAAGACCAGGTTTGGGACATACACTTAGGATGCCACAGGAACATGGCATACAAGCCTATTTCATGTCGGCCACGTTAACCGCGAGCGCAATTTCGACGATCTTCTATGTAGTTGAACAGTAAGGGACCGTCAGTAGTCAAGTAGCAGTTCCGGAAGGTCTTCTCAACAAATGGCAGAGACTTCAAGCGACAACACGACACAACAGAATGCATCTCCAGTTCCTATTGATGATGTACTCCATCAGAAAATGTCCAACTGTCTGTTGTAGGCTTGGATCACGTGGACAAGCGTTGCAAGAAGAGAAGCCAAACCATTTTAGGAATATACCTTATGACTAGATGATCTAGGACCTAGGTATTGGGAGTGTTAGACTTATCACCCGAGCTCCTTACGAAAAATGGTTTACAACACCGAATAAGCTTCATAAATTATTGTTTTTTTCAGGTCCATTTCAAGGTGCTGCTGGAGCCCTTCCACAAGACCGGCATGGCGCCTTCGTACGACCTCTTCATGGTGGCCAACAGCACCAACCCGGAGATCAGCGGCTCCACCGTCAACAACCAGCAGCACATGTCCATCGGCATCTGGCTGGAGACGGACCTCGTGGTCACCGGGTAATAAAGATTAACTGCGAATATAATAATAAGCAAGTGTCTGTTTCTATTGCGAAGACATATCTGAAAAGCATTTGAATTCACGTTTTTCATACAACATTGACGAGTTGATAGATCTAAGCAGTGATATATGACAATATTGGTAATTTCGTAATGGATCCGACTAAAATAAATTATTTCAATGGATTTGGTACTTTCAAGAAACGATAATAGCATAACAATTAGTCATATTGTTAAAGAAAATTTGATATATGATGATTTCGGTGCAGCTTTACGTAATTAAAGATTCTCTAGGGCTACAAAAAGGTTGAGAGTTAACTACATATAGACTGTAGGACCTCTTTTGGTAATCAGTTTTTATTTTACTTATAGGATATAAAAGATATTTTTATGGATAACTGTTAATTCTCACACCTTACAGGAGGAGTATTTTAAAGATAATTGTGAGGTGTTTGAAAAATTATTCAAGAATCAAATCTACAACTGCTTGTGACAGTCAGTATTTATGATAGTTGATGATTTGTTGCAGTGTCGCCAAACCTCCAGATCTACACTACAACACCTCTCACTACCAGGACGGCAATATGACGCACGAGGCAGACATCGGTCCACAGATCGTGCACATCTACAGCATCCGCAACAAGGGACCCTCTACCATCGAGGAGGCCGAGATCTTCTTGCTGTGGCCTTACGAGACCCTGGCCGGTAGGTTCATTAACACATTTCATCAGATCGGGTGGATTGTAGCCATCCACGGCGTCACCCATCATCTCGCGGTCATGGGCCAAGCTGAACCGGCACGTCTGTTCGCGCCTTTCTGCGGCGTCTCTTGCGTGTGACAGCAAGCCGTATTATTTTGTCAACTGCCTCTATTCTGACTCTAGCGCAAGTCTTGTCTGCTGCCGAGGTTTCACCGAGTAAATACTGTGCACAGGTTCCGACGACGTGAAGAGGAGTCCTCTGTAGTTTCCGAGGCATACATATTTGAGCATTTGTGATCGGATGACTAGCCTGACACTATTTGGTTCTAAGTGGCAGATCAACTCAACGATACGGAGTGAAACCAGGCGATCACCCATCCAAGGAAGATCCACGCCTAAAGGTGCCTGATATTTTTGATGGAATGAGAATGCTTGTTTTAACATAGTACAATCGTCAGCTTTAATGGTGGCATTCATACATTTCGATTTAATAGATTTATCATAATATTGATAAAAATGTTCATAATTTTATACTGTATAATACATATTTTAGCATAAATTGAACCATTCATATGTAATATTTCTGAATACTGCACATGCGCATGTACATAAAGTTAATTTGTGTGATTGGTACAGGTGACAGTCTGATGTACTTGTTGGAGCAGCCGCAGTCTAACGGCCACATCCAGTGTGAGCTCGCTGAGCACGTCAATGACCTCGGCGTCATCATTGATCGCAAGAGGAAACCTTACCTGGAGTACAACAGCGCCGCCATGCACGGTGAGTTTTAGAATAAAGCTGTGCTTTTATATGATGTGCTCCAACAATGTAGTCGTGATAAATTGCCTCCATAGAGTTTTATTAGCCGCTATAATCCTTGACTTGGTGTCTGCACCATAATTTCTGTTGAGCAAATCCTATTATATATATAAGTCCTGACAGCTTACCGAGACGAGATAAAACCACGTGTTAATAGAAACCATAAGTCCAAAGCTCTTGACGCTTAAACCATTTAGTCCTATTATACAGCTTAACCAAATTTCTCAATAAAGTGCATTGTTTAAAACCAATTACAAAAGGTTGATCAGCTAGATGGATTGTTTCATTGTATTCCAGGTGGCCTTGTAGGTTCCCAAGAGGCGGTGACCGGCAGCGGAGTGGGAACCATCGGGGGTCTGGCCACGGGAACAGCGGGCGGCTACAGGAACACTTACTCTTCCTCCAGTTCGTCTGGTAATAATTATACTTCTTAAGTAAACTTCAATTATTTACAAATTTAAATCCTGTTATCATTAGGTTACTGCAGTTTTACCATCAGGGCAAAACAAGTAAAACCTTCTCAAATATATAAACCCAGTTCGTGCCATTCATTAATTTTTAATTGAGTTAAATAGGGAGAACTGTATTAATTTCATTTTAATATAATTGCTTATTTTTATATAGGTGGAGAGCGAATCGTCACTAAAGAACACAAGAAGAAAATTGACGAAGAAGAAAGGTGGTTCGGATCACAAACCGGAGACGCCTCAAATGTCCACATCACCCGGGCCCAGGAGGCGCAGGGCGGCGGCCAGACCGGCACAGAAAGAAAAGAGTGGTCCCAGGGCGGCCTGGGGACCGGATACACCGTCACACGCAACAGGACTGTCATCAGCAGCGGAGGACAAGGACAGAGCGGCCAGCAGGGAGGCCAGCAAGGAGGGTACAACCGAGAAACATCTTGGACCTCCCAGCAAGGCGGCGCTCAGTCAGGCGGAAGCAGACAGGAAGGCGGAAATACTCAAGGATCTTCAACTTCCTGGTCGACTACAGACTCAAGAGATGGAAGTTATTTTGGTAGCCGGGAAGGCGGCGCAATGCGAAACGAAGAGAAACAGGGCGGGAGTCAAGTAGGCAACACCTGGAGCAGCTCTCAAGGAGGCAAGCAGTCGTGGTCCACCAGTCAGCAAGGCGGTGGACAGAGCTCTGGCAGCGCCCAAGATGGGAGACAGACATTCACTTCTACCCAAAACAGCGGTGCACAAGGCGCTGCCGGTGGTCGGCAGTCATCGTCCACTAGCCAACAGGGAGCGGGGCAGAGCTCGTCGGGTTCTCAGGGCGGCCAACAAACATGGACATCTGGTGGCGGTCAAGGTCAGCAAACGTGGACGTCTGGAGGGGGCCAAGGAGGCAAGCAGACGTGGAGCCAGCAGAGCGGAGGACAGCGGGGAAACCAACAGGGGGGCTCAACAATTAATATACAAGATGGTAATTTTTGGAACTCATTCAGTTTCATGATGATTACATATTCATATTTATATATATTGTATATATTTTTTCATGAGTCGTTTGATATTAGTTTCCGATCAAGACAGGGGTGTTGACTTTTTTTGGATTTTTTTAGGTGAAGGTTATCCAGTGAGAATTGGCGGAGAAGGTGGAAGTGGCGGCCAGTGGTTGCAAGGAGCGCACAACGCGCCCGCGGGTGGAGCTTTCAACAGGACTTACACTCGCACGTGGAACAGCACGCGCGTGGGCGGCGGCCCGGCCCTCGTGCACCACTCCAGCCACAACGCCTCCAGCCAGGCCGGCGCCGACGGCCGCGTCACCAAGACGGAGAGCTCCACGGAGTACTACACGGTGGGCGGTGAAGGAGAGGCGGGCTCCAGCTTCAATAACAGGTGAGTAACTAGAATTTAATGCTCGGTACACAGAGAATTTCCATAGATTTTCAATCACTATATACTATATTTGAGAAGTAGCAAGTTAATATTTAGTGTAGCTTTTCTTTATTGAAGTCGATGTAATTTGAAAATAAGTTTTGTTTTAAAATAAAATTATATTTTGACTACCAGTCATCACCAGTTTTTTTTTGCACGCAGTGAATATTTACTTATAAAAATATATCTCGCTACATGTATATTTCTTGTATTTCAGAATTGGTGAAGGCCGCAGCGGCAGTTACGAGAACAGCTACTCCTCCCGTGGCGGATCTCAGCAGAGTGGGGGGCCTTACCGCTATGTGCCCAGCGAAGAGGACATGGGGGGGCGCACCACGTACGGGGCTGGCTCTTACACCAGCGGGGGCGCCAGGCGCCTCGGTGCTGGGGACCAGCGGTTCTCCAGTGGATACAACTACAGTCAAGGGTAAGAACTTTATGACAAGTACTTCAGCTTCTGTGGTTCAAATAGACACGCGGTTTTAACAGTTCCGCGCACGTTTTGGGAACAACCTCTCCGTGAGACGAGCCAAGCACAACTGACTCCTGTTTTGCGCGCCAAACGTCTTTCGAAGTTTTATGTCGCGTCATTTCGTGAAAAGCCGCCAACAGGCCGGTGTTGCCACCGCACTTCCCGTAACTGCGTACAAGTGAGGCAGTAAAAATGATAACTTATATTATGTAATTATAATTTATATATAATTGTTTTTAGGTGGGGGAGTGAAGGTGGAGACAACTATCAGTCAAGCGGAGCGCGGCACAAGTGGTCCACCGAGGAGACGATCAACAAGGACCTGGTGAATGCGGGTTCCCAGACCTTCCAGGCCGGCAACACCTACATGGGGGCGGCGCAGGACGCGGGGGCCATGGGGGCCGCGGCCCTGGGGCACGGCTACAGAGTCAACACCTGGGAGGTCGCCGGCCAGGGACAGAGTGGCATCAAAAGCGCCGGGGAGAGCGCAGGCGCTCTCGCTCAAGGCAAGACAAATCTTTCCAATCCTCAAATGCAATCTTTTTTAAAGGTCTCTTCAGGGATAATAGAAAACAATGTTATTCAAGAAATCATATTTTTCAATTAAGTTAATATATTGTTAACACATCTACAAATGCATTTAAAAATCAGTCGCGTCTGCGGAAGCTCTTTTTAACGAGCATTCTTAAATTATCAATAAATAAATATAACCATAATTGGCCTGGAGTCCCTCAATCAGCACACGCGCACGACCAATACGTATCCTTTCCCGATTCGGCGTGTCGTTACCATCCTGCACGTGTTTGCATAAACAAATAACTTTATCAAATGAAGACCGGATCTTCTAAATGTTTTTGCTCAATTGCAGGTGCTTCCAGATCATTCGAAACCCAGGGTTCATCATCTCGTCAGTGGAGCTCCGAAGGTCGGGACAACGTGCCCACTGACCGGCCGCAGGAGCACTTCCGCTGGGACCGCACGGCGCGCGGTAAGCGGCAGGCGGACGAGCTCCTGGACGTCAACGAGCGCCAGCTGGCGGACGCCACGCGCTGCCCGGGGCTGCGCTGCGCGCGCATGCGCTGCGTCACCGGCCCGCTGCCCACCGACCATGAGATCCTGCTGGCCATCCGCGCCAGGGTCAACGCACAAACTCTCAAGAAGGTAATTAAAAGGAATTTTACTCTGGTTATCGATTGATTTACTTTCGGCTTCGGGCGATGTTTCACGCCGGTATGGTTAGCTTTAGGTTTGTAACATCGACTATTGTCTTATACTTACCACTACCAGCTAGTCTATATATTTATATATTATAATATAATTGGTAATGTATTTTCAGTTATCATTCGATCGCTCGCTATCTCTGGCGACCGTGGTGGCGGCACGCGTGTCTAAGCTGCCGTACCTGGGCACGCCGCTGGAGCGCCCACCGCGCGCGCAGCAGGCCGTCAGCGTGCTCACGCCCCTCGTGCCGCCGCAGCCCGCGGAACCCGTGCCGCTGTGGGTCGTGGTGCTGTCGGCCTGCGCCGGCGCCGCGCTCCTGCTGCTGCTGGTCTACGCGCTCTACAAGGTCAGTAAGGTTGCAGAGAATACAAGTGTACTCATATATTGATCTACTGGCGCCCGCGTAGACCAGTAGATCTACGTAGGGCTACGAGGTTAGTCTCGGATCACGCTGGGAGGGCCAAACCCTTCAGCAGAAGGATGTTTAATGGTTCAGTAAGGCTTCCAGAGATTACAAACGTACATGCGTATTGTTCAGATTCTTAAGGAGATCAAGTTTGCATAAAAGAGCAAATACCAGCATTTTCATCAAGTTTAACAGAAGTTTACCCTCGATGTTTAGAAAGGAAATTGCTCATTCTCAATCAACATGCCTACTTTCTAAATACCCATAGACGGCCTCATAGAGGCATACTCATAGAGTCATACTCTAATGCCATAGTGTTATTTTTAAACATTATTCTATTCACAAGTATTATTTTTATTAGGTCCATCAGAAACACAAGTGAATAACTGGTTATGGAGGATTAAGAAAAAGTTTCTGTTTAAAGTTTAGAAGAGACCCGGTGGGTACACTAAATAAATAGAATGTCGAAAAAATAATAAAACTTGTGAATAAATAAAAATTGATCGAATCTTAGTAATATATAATATATACATGCAATTTAAAACAAAGCGCCAAGTGTAGTACAACATGTGTATCAATAATATAAATACATCTACTCAAGTCAGTAGCTGGGAGCAATGGTCACGGTGGATAGAGACTGCCATTTAAGGAATATGTTTTAATAACTTGAAAAAGTCTTCTTTTTCATATCTGATGCAATCATGTCGCCTTTCTTTACAGTGTATTTGCATTGTGGCCCTTGCTTTCTCATACTTTTGATATTTCTATGTAAAACATGCTCAGACAAGCCATTATTTTTACTGAATTTTTCATGACCTATAATATATTTATTTCACGGACTGATGTATTTAATGCCTGTTTCAGTGCGGATTTTTCAAGCGCAACCGTCCGTCAGATGCACCCGAACGTCAGCCCCTCAACAGGAACGGTTACGGACACGGAGATGAGCAGCTCTGACGGTCACCCTCGCCGCCGCGGTACTGAACAGCCTCGGTGAGCGTCCGAAGAAGCGTCTTGGAAATAACATGCCGGCCGGCGTCGGCCATCTGTGAATGTGCAAGTCAAATAATAAACAAGTGTTTCATAGTAATTTGTCAATGAAAATAAACCTGAAAAAAAAAACACTAACTGAAATCCATAATATTGGTGTAACTCCTTATACAACGTTGATCGTTTCAGAGAGATCTCTGTCAATATGCACGTGATTATCTTTGTAACAGAAGTGTTAAAACAATTAATAAAGAAGTGTTAAAACAACAATCCTATGAAAATACTTTTGATAATTATATTATCAAAGAGAGTATTCATGGTATTTGGAAGCATTAGTGGTACTAATTAAAACTAAGCCATTTTTACTGAAATTCATTTTGTACTTACTCATACTTAGAGGCCTTCAAAGATATTTTCTGTAAGGCATCAAATTGTCTGTTTAATAATTCAAAATGGATGAATAATACTCGTATACTATAAGGGAGATAGTCAACAGATGCTCTATAAGAATAATATCTATGTTGTTAACCGTTATATTCATCTTACGAAAATGTAAATAAAAGGTTTTATGCGATGCGTGTTGCGTGTCATTACATTATCAATTTTAGAATTCTACAAATTATTTTGAAATGCTGTTATATTTTATTGTCGAGTGTATGTGTGTTTATTTATATTTAGTGACATTTTATTTTCAAGATGCTTCATCGAGAAGCTCACAAGATGAAGGAGTTAGAAATTAAAAAATAAACATAAAAAATATGTACTATATAAAAAAATCATAGCAGTGAAGTGAGTGACTTGTCAATATTTGATTTGAGGAAATCTTTGTATCGGATTTTTCAGTATAAATTGTCTGGAATTATTTATTTTGTATAAATAAGGATGTATATAATAAAAGTATTTTTTTAAGTAGTCATTTCATTAGTAAGTCGGCTGTTCCGTGACAAGGGAAGGTCATTTGTGACAATGTTTTTGTTGAATTTATATCCCGAAGAGATTGTGAGAGATTGCTTGTCACAGAAGAAATGTCATCATATTTAATTTTAATGAACCTATTTGAATTGTCAGTCATTTTTTAGGAATCTCGTCAATTTATAACTACTGCCGTTATTTCGCTGTTCTCCGCATTTTTACATTTGTGTATTCAAGCTTCTATGTTAGAGAACAGTCGAGTCCTTATCTGTTATGTACATTTATCTAGAACGAATCATTTTATGTAACACGAAAGTTACTGCGATTCAACGTAGTGAAAACAATATTTAAAGATCTGATTTCAAATTAATTAAGTGCCCGAATGTGCCCGTTTTAAATGTCTTCCTCTTCACTGCCTGTGGTCCAACGTGTCAATTATTAAACTAACATCTTCTTCCTAACAAGCCTCACATTACCGACAGCTTTACAATATATTTTATTTGGTAATGAGAGGCAACGAAATGCAGATGTGGGAACATCACGAGCTAACACACGCAGCAGTCTGCCGCAGGGAATATTTGTACATTCATTTAGGCAGTCTGACATTGGCAGAAAAAAAATGTAAATATAGAAATTTTGGCTCGATTTTAATTTTCTATTGCTCCTTAGATAGACTTTTCTAAATATCGCGCCCGAAGCTGAAAATTTAAACTAATGCAATAATATAGAATAAAATTATGTTTAATAACTCGATACACGAGATGGAATATTTTTAAGTTATAAATCAACTTAGATTTTAATTTTGAAACTGAGGTGTATGAAAGAAATGATCCTTAAAAGGGTTCACCTTTATATGGATTAAGATGTAAGCCATTACTTGGCCACACAATCTAGATAATGTTTTACATCATCAGTTTATACTTGAGAAGTTGAGTTCTTAAAGTGCTCATTAATAAATAAATAACTAGTTAATGTTTGCAAAGACAGCTTAAATATGACAAGACGTGTATCGAGCTGTTGTGACGCGTCCTTATTATGTGGAGGCAGTTTTTATCTCGCACCAACGGAGACGAGATGTTTTTGTGTCTCGCCACTTCCACAGAAGAGTGCCATCCGTTGATAATTAACAATTGTTATAATCGTGTTGTTATGACTGTGTAGAATGATAGAAGATTTGATCGATGTTGTCGGTTCTAAATGTTTAGCAGAAAATGGCTTTTTCACAAAAGTGCCTTACGTTCTAGTGAACCGAGAGATGTCAGTTGTCGGCCGCCTCCTGAAGACTTCTCTTAGAGGAGCCGCAGCAAACATCGCCTCTCGTTAGTAGTTTATTTTATTAAATACTGGCCGATGGTTATTTTTGTAATATTTATATAAGTGCTGTAATGTATTAAAAAAAACACCGCCTTTTTAGATACATATCAAGATTTTTATATGTAAATACTGGTACATAATATAGACTACATTGCCATACGAGTGCCTATTTTTTAAAGTTAAATTTTGAATGAAAATTTAAATGTATTATTATAGATTTAGAGGTCAATGGCGAATACAGAATTTCTAATAATAAAGCGAGATAGATTTTAGCATATTCATAGCTGAGCATGTTAAATCACAATTGGTTTCATCCTTGTTGAGAGTAGGTATAGTAATATTCTAGCAAATATTTTTTGAAGCTTCACATATTGACAGAGCAGTCTTACATAACATTATAAAAATGTTATTTTTATATAAATATGTTGAAAAAAAAGTTGTTAAGAATAATAATAGACAGCTTTTATAATATTTTAAATGCTTTAAATGAACATAAGTTGTACCCAAAATAAAAGAGTCGGTAAATATTTTCAGTGTTATGTATATTTGAACATCTTAAGTGGGTATGCCGTGTAAAGTTTAGTTTTGATTATCTATTAATAATGCAATGTATAAAAAGGATTACATATTTATCATGAAACAATTATTGATATGTACACAAGGGAATTATAACTCAGCTGTCGTCTCTGCAAACTGTTCTATTTATAAAAGGCAGTTATTGTTAACTTTCTAAATTACAGGCAAAGTGTAATTCTATATAATTTATTATAAAATATGTAACAAATATTTTATAAATATTTATTATTTTCGTTATCGAACATAACTTATTCGTATCATCAATTTTTAATGTCGCGTCTGAGATTACGTTTATAGAACATTTTTATAAATAATGCAAAAGTACTAGAATTATTGGAATATTAATGTTTTATTTTTTATTTTGATAGATCTTTATTGTGGAGCAATTGAAGATGTGTTCCTTCATTAACTGTCCGTGTCACTGGATTATGACCTTTACGATTTAATATGTAATGGAAATGTAAGCAAAATAACCTCGGTAGGTAGGTAAGCAGAAATATTTAAAATATTAATTTCTCTACTTTTACAATATATACGGTTGACAAGCAGTGACATTTTACGAGGGATTTTTAAGTCTTTTGTATAAATAATAAAATGTGCCTCAACGGAAAGTCTGAAAGTATCCCTCAAACGTATTTATGAACGCATAAATCTATTTATTTATGAATTATTTAATTTCGCTTGTACTTATATTAATTGTAATGTTTCGGTCTCAGATTTCAAGGCAACTGAAGAATTACAGAATATTCTCATCGACTAACCGAATTGATTGTTTAATATTTTCAGTTGAATTTTTAATCTGAATGCAAAATATAATAAGCAAATTTCAGTCAAAGATAATTGTAAGCAATGAAATTGTACAAAATAACATTTACAAGTTTTTTGAGAATATTTTCCATTTAATGTTTAACAATAATATTCTAACAAACACCGTTTTTTATTTAAGATTAATGTTCGGCTTGTGAAAGTGTTGCCTAGCTAAGCGACTAAATGTTTTCTGTAAATAAAACTTTTCTATAATAATAAAAATGTGTTTTAATATTTCACCTGAACTCTGTGTTAATTATACAAATACTTGACAGTATGTTTAAATTATAAATTACCTTACTGTGCGGTGAGTAAGTAAAACAGATTTCTATTTGCTAGGCAACGTCTGAGGTCACACGGAAGTATGGTTGACTTAGCTGCTCAGGTTGTATGAACAGAGCAAGTTATTGACTGCTGCTAGTCGGCAGTCTGCTCTACAACTAACATGTTACAGGAACTATAGACAAATGAGTTCCTACAGGAGCTTGAAAACCGGCTTAGAACTCATCTATTGTAACGAAGAGCTTCAGGAATTTTCTTTAACGGTAACCGTAAAGGAATTATCCATCTACTATTTTACTTTATATTTAATTCACAAGTTGTAAATATAAACTGAAGAAAAGTTCTGATGTGAAAATCTAATAAACATTCATATAAATGCAATCCTATGGTAAGATATCAAAATAAATAATTTTCAAATAGACTTTACACAAACACGAGGAGTAATGCGAGTATTGCGGTGAATATTAAGATTTTATTGAATAATCACTGTTGACCTTTAAATTGTAGCTAACGGTAGTTAGAGAAACCCTGAGACAACACAACATCATTATATTTCCTGCCCAACAAATGTAAACATCAACACTTCAGACAAACTGAAACGGTATTATTCACAAAGAATCCAAAGTTCAAAACTAAACAATTATTAGCCTCAAATTATTAAAAATATTTATGTTATTCATAAGTTGCTTTTCACTTCAGTTATTATAAAGCATAATATTGCATTTTGCTCATCACAATACGTGAGCACTAATAATTGCATAATTCATAAAAAAGACAAACAACAAAAGAGAGAGCTTAACAAACATAACATTCACCGTATTTCATTTCATATAATGATGTCAAGACAAAACAAAATACAATAAAACTTTGTACGATGATATGCAAGCCAAGAAAGAGCCTATATTTGTAAAGTCCTGTCTCTTTGAGACAACTGGACATCCATGTTCTAGGAACAGGCTCCGAGAAGAGGATGCAGTCGAAAAGAAAGGATAAGTAGAGAAATAAAATTGTGTTGAAAATAAAAATAGATTTAAAATTATAAAAAGATACATCTTTACAAAAAATAACATAAACTTTACAAGTCTTTTCAGTGAAGATTAAATTGGTTAAATGATTATTAATTAACACATTCTTTTTATTAAATTTATATAAAGAACAATCCAAATATCACATACACTTCAGGTCTTTTACACTGAAAGAAATCTTTCCACAACCAAATTAAAATATGATATAAAAATATTAATATTTAAACATTTATCTTAGTTTCAGATAAAATTTTGGAAACGCACAAGAATTCTTTTTTTGTAAAGAATACTATATAATATAGGATAAGTATAGGAAACCGGCATCTTTCGCCAAATATTAAACTTTATTGAAGTGGAATTTTATTTACAAACAAACCATCTTATTGTGATTATGTAGAATATGAAAAGTAATTAAATCAATGTTATACAACTTATGTAATATTAATACCGCTTTTTCTGTCCATAAATACAGACTAATTAATGTGTTTATCAATTTTAATATTATTAAGTCAGCTCTCGTTATCCTTTACACATTGAAATGGTTTTGTATTACAATATAATCAACAATTTAAAATATCACAATCCTCAACAAACAATCCGTTAATGTCTTTTATAAGCTTACGAGTTTTCAAATAAATATATCTAATACGAGGCCACTTTACAGTGAAAGAAATTAAGAGATTTGTCATGAAAATATACCAATAATTCTTTTACAAAATAGACATAATCGGCGATCTAAACTTTTCATTATAATAGCAACATTGTTTTCTAAGAAAACGTTGGTACCGTATAGAGAATATAGTATTTAAATTATTTGTTCTCTTTTCGAAATCTCTCTCATTGTCGACAGCCATAAATGCATTTTTGAATAAAATGTTTTATAATCAAAGACTAATAATAAATTTCAACATCCGAGATCTCAGATCCCAAAGGCGACTCCTGCAGCAGCCTTCTTTAGTCAAGTTAACGGTTATTGTATATTTTCTCTCTCATAAAACATAACCTACAAGTTAAAGGCATTAGTTACACATTTTGCCACAAAAAGTACAACTTTTACACTAAATTATCATTTTAAAATTACGTTATTCACAAATGAAATTTCTAAATATTTTAATTCGTGAGCACAAAGTGAGCTTTTATATAAGCACCAAAAATGAATATTTGATTCTTAATAATAAAATTTATATGCTCAATTTATCATCGGAAATTGTTAATATTCTCAGTTATTATTGGATTTTCATCATTAGTATAGGAAATATTTTTGGTGGATATTTATTGAGATAACAGAGGTTCTGTCGACCAAAACATTATGTATGGAGCTTGTATAGAAGAATATCTCCTGGAGCTCTAATGTCTCATTTTCATCAATGTATGAACATATTTCAGAAAACATACAAATTAATTAACTATAGTTTTTAAAAATAATATAATCTTATCGGAGGGCATTTAAGTAATAATTGATTAAAAACCAATGTTTTTAAATGTACCTTTTTGTCATGGAAACAAAGGCACGTAGAAATAATAAAAAATTGTAAATAAAATAAAATGATCTTGGCTTATAATTAATGTTAATGAAGAACAAGAAAGTAAAAAAATAATTAAAACAGTTTGTACTGAGGGCAAATAAACATTGCCAATATATGAATACGATTCATCAAATATAAAAATTGCAAAAATGAATAATATTGACAATATCATTTTCAAGTAACACAAGTTTGCAAATATATTCAGCAACAATATTGTGTCACATTCCAGCACTAGTGTCACATTCCTGTGTCCCGACTGCCATAAAAACATTATTTCGGCTTTGTACAATTAACTAATTTTCAAATATGAATGTTTAAATAATCAAATAGTTTTTAATAAAAATAATATTAAACTGTCAGGTCTCTTTTTATCTAAATGCGCAAATAAATACTTTAAAAGATCCATCTTAGAGTCAATAAAGAATCATTCTAACATCATATTATCTCAGATACGATCATTGAAAATCTAAGTAATCAAAGTATTACAATTATAATAACTTAATCTAAAAGAAAAAATTAAACATCATGATGTACTTCTGTGACAGGCGAAAACTCATTTTCACTCTGAATGATGGTTTCTGCGGATGACACGTCTCGGTTATTTTCCTTATGACCGTCTGCGGCACGGGGAAGTTTGGTTCTCGCGTCTGATCCATCATCGTTTCCAATATTTGATAAAATTGTCTCAACAATATCTTTGACTATTTCAGTTGAAGCACGTCGGTTATCTTGCGAAACGTTATCATCACTTTTGAGATGAGACGCCTCGCCGTCGTTAGCTTCGCCCGCTTTGGATTCAATACTTATTCCGTCCACAATGTTGCCGAGGCTCACCTTCACATCGTCGGACATGTTAGTTCTACCGAAATCTGCATCGAACCTTATGTCGTAAGAAAAATCAGGAGAATCCATTTGAAAAGTGGACACGTTAGAACCGGCCTGATCTTGATCGACGGTTCGACCGAAAGGAATATATATTTTTCTCGCCTCGTCAGCCTCGACGGACATTTTATAAGAAGCCAACTTCAGATTGTCTATGCTCAGCTCTTGTATTTTAAGTTTCCTTCTCTCAGGCGATGAAACAAAGTCCCCGGCGCTCCCGCCGACGGCTCCGTCCAGGTTTCTCTCTTTATCGTTCCCTTCCTGTGAAACACCTCTGTCGCTCGGATCGAATGGCACAAAAGAGCTTGAGCCGCCGGCGACGCGATCTCTCGCATCGAACTGCGGTGAAATATTTTCATCTCTATTTAATGCGTACAAAGTTTGGAACGCTTGTTTTCCAGAACTCGGCGTGGCGGCCGGCTTTCTAAGCAAACTCGGCGACGGCTGGTCTTCCGAGCTGCGGCTGCGAGGTGAGGAGGTCAAATACGGTGAACCGGTTACAACTCGAGAAGGAGAAGCATCCTTTTCTTTTAGTGAAAACGTAGAACCGCTATCGACGTCTAATGATTTTCCGCCATCATCATGGCCGCCGGGCCCGGCTCGAATCGTGTCTTGTGGAGATTCGTCCCGGCTGATGCTCCTGGCTTGTTGGGCGCGCTCTCGCATCATCAGCATCTGATCGAGGCGGTTGACCGTTTCGTTGAGTTCAGTTTCCCAGGCCGTGTCTGAGGCTCCTCCTTCGACGGGGCGTGCGGCGAGGCGCCTGACCCGGCGCCGCAGCTCCTCGAGCCCCCCCAGGTCCTCAGAGCCGCCCGGTTCTTCACCCTCGGCTGCTCCGCCACCACCGGGAGAGCTGTGGCCAGAGTTGCGTAAGCCGAGATCATTCCTGGAAATGGAAATAATGATAAAACATAAGTAATATTAAAAACAGTATTATCAATTCACAGTTAAATTCTCAGGACGTCTCTAATTTTTGTAATTTCATGTTTTTTAAAGGCACACCCGGGCTATTTATTTAAAAATAATTAAAAAAGAGTAATAAGAACTCATTCCATTGTTATTCAAAATCTTAAGCTCCTTTACCTCTCAAGTTCTAAGGAATAGTCTGTGTCCCTCTCGGCGCCCACGCCCATTTCAGCGGGTCCCACCGGCCAGTCCTGGAAGGCTTCCTTGCGCTTGCGGTGGATCTCCTCGGAGATGGCCTCCAGCGCGCGCAGCGAGGCCGAGTAGCCCAGCTTGCAGCGCGCCAGGCCGGCCTGCAGCGCCTCTATGCGCGCCTTCTGCGTGGCCAGCTGCTCTTGGCAGAGCTGCTTCTCCTCGAAGTACGGCCGAGACTTTATGATGTGCTTGCGCAACTGCTCGTCCAGCTGCAGCAGCTATCAAACATATGATCCTTTATTAATATATCATGGAATTCTGTTACGGGCTCTGATATTCTGACCTTTATCGATTGACCCCGACTACACCTAGTTAGCTAAATGTTGACAAGGAATGCCCGGTTTTAACAACTTCCTCTAAACAGTAATGTAGTAAAACGGACACAGAAATACTGTAGCGGTGTTTCCGTTTCCTACCTCGTGACATTAGTTGTCTCGTATGTTTTTCACACGCACAAGTTCACCGGAGCAGCTCTGCTCTCTCCTATCTCCTCTCTCCTCTCTCCTCTCTCTCTCTCTTATCTCCTATCTCCTATGATTTTCATGATTTCTTAATTGCACATTCTGGAGCTTGAATTTTTTTTTTTTAAATATAATAATATGATAACATTTATACATAATTGAGTCCCTCTTTAGTAAATATTGAATGTTTTGAATGTCATAAAATAGCCATACTTTAGTCTCTGCAGCATTGAAGAGCTGAGCCTTCTTGTGGTGCTCACGGCCGCTTTCAGCTTTTTGATTCTCTGCGTCCATCACCTGAAAAGAACAATACATAATTGTCCTCTTGACTTCTGAAGGTAACAGACGATCAATATATAATTTATATTCTAAGCTTCCTCGCCTCTTTCGGACTAAGATTTATAAGATTTTTTTTTCTCTCTCCACTTCAATTGTTTGCTTTTGATGCCATTAACTTCCTGCAGCAGCAAAAGACATTCTGTAGGAATCTCTGTGTTATGAAACCCAGGCGAGATTTCTTTATCTCAAGATCTCTTAAGGTGAGTTTATCCTTCGTAGCTGACATCACTATTGAACCTTGATGGTGGCGTGGTTGAGCATTTCCTGCCAGGCGTTGTCGAACTGCCACTCGTGCTGGTTGCTCTTGAAGCGCTGCTCTGCCAGCAGCACGGTCTCCTTGGCGGCCGCGTGAATCTCTACAACACCAAACAAAGATTGTCACAATACCATACGCCGGGTCTTTTTATAACATACAGTGTTCTCATTAGAACGCTTTATACGACGTGAACGTGTTTAAAATGAATTTAAGGTTTTTTTAACTGTGGGTTACTTCTGTGAAACAGAACAGTCCTTTAGTTATCCTGTTAGACAGTTTACTGCAAGATATGGATCTAGCGCCTGGCAAAGGTTGAGCAGGCTACTGCGCCTGCCGCTTCGACAAGGATAATAAGAGTGCGGCAACACCATATGGACACGCGACCGACCACGTGTGTCTGCGCAGTTCTGCTGCCGGCTCAGAGTTGGGCATTTTTGTGAATTAAAAATTTCTGTATCGTAATTCTATGAACATAATCACGTCACCACTGTTAGTTCTGCTAACTAATCGTCGATCGAAGAGATGGAGCGTCGAGATTCGTCGGCGGTTCGCGGGGCCTTCGATGTGCCGGGTTCTGGAAACTGACTGCCGTTAGCAAGTGTAGTATTGGTATATGGTGTTGCCAGAAGAGTATGGAAAGACTAGACTCACCGTTAGCTCTCTGGTAGGCCACGGCCGCGCGCTGGCAGGCGGCCCTGGCGCTGGCCGCAGCGGCCGCGGCCTCGTGGTACGGCCGCGCCTTGTCCACGCTGCTGCCCAGGCGCTGCGCCAAGCCCTTCAGCCTCCGCGTCGCTTCATTGAGTAGCATGCGGAACGTAGTGTTGGATTCCTAATAAAATTAGATTACTTCATTAACTGCCGATGCCTAAACACATCATTTAAATATACACTCGTTTATCTATTTTGAAGAAAACTAGCAAATTACAGGGATCATTTATTAAAATTATATTATTATTAACATTAAGGTTATCAACTGACAATACTTGGTGAAACTGCATAATTATAATTTTAGAATTAATTTTAATGAAAATATTCTTCTTCTTCGTGTAATCTGGTATCTCAATCTCCATTCTACTTCCATAAGGTTCATCCGCCTTAGGAGGGCATTTACTACCTCCAGGACAATAGAGTGCCCTAACCAGCTTGACCTGATGAGGTTAGCTGGGTGTTATGAAAATATTAATAAATCAAAAATATTTAGTTTTGATTCACAATTTATTTTAACGATTACATGTTTCGGCCTTCCTGAAAACCATCTTCAATAATGAAAAAATAAAAACAGGCATTGGCTTATATAGGCGTGGACAGTTAATTAGTTCCTACACACATATATACAGGTTGTATGAGTCCTTATTCTTACCCAGACGGATATTATATACATCTAATGTGATTTACATTCATCAAGCATTACATAAGATAATACATTCCACATATATGTTTGGGAACCAATGGTCTTTGTTCTATAAGACCATTGTTCTAATTATATTTTATTCCAATAACCATTTGCTCCGACTACGGAACGGTAGCCACAGGACACATGTTCCTTAATTAAAAAACTGATGATCGAGTCGGGTTGACAGAACTGAATATTGCGATGAGCTGATTCTGGACTGAGGATTGAATAGGAAATGGATCTGGCAGGTGAAATAGGTCGCTTTCTCCATTATATAATAGCCATATGAACCATTTTGAAATGAGCCAAAAGAATAATATTTGCGACATGTTATGCACCGACATTCATTATTTTGAATGACGACATAACCCATTATGATGCTCTCCAGGGAAGCAGCCTGGCGGGCTGTGATGCCGGCGTCCATAATTCCATTCTAACGCGGCTTGCAGCAGGGATGATATGTGTTTAATGGATAATTATTTATATTCTCTATCGGGATAATACACCATAACACATTTTTTTTTTATATAAAATGATAGACAGATTTTTTTTAAGCTAATTGACAATTAGCCAGACGGTTCTAAGTCAACACTTAATGTCTAATTACTGGATTAGTAACATATTGCAAAATTTGCGGGAACTTAAAAGGACAAATTATATTATTTGTATTAAAGGTATTATCTTTGCTGATAAAGAAGGTAAAGCCGAATTTAAAGTAATACTTTAATTAATGAATCTGAGCCATTATATCCAGAACAATCATTATTAATCGTCAATGGAAATTTCCGTCAAGTTTACAATTTTTCTCTCTGACACATTTGTACTAGGAGCTTCCCTAACCTGGCCGTCTTCTAAAACAACATTCTATACATTCTATAAACAATCCTACTGCAATGCAAAAACGATCTGTTTGGCATTAGTATGAGTGCTAACATGTGTTCCCATTGCTACCTTTGAATATGATGGGCATAAAGGTATAATAAATTATATTGCCAAAATAAATAAATGTTATATTGTAATAATTCATGGGTTTCATAACACATTAACTACAAAACATGCAATTTGATCTGAGAATGTGCTTTAAACCTGTAATGTTTGATGGATAAAAAAAGTTATCTTATCATTTATTATTTTTTATTGATAAGGAGTATAATGGAGTATAATAGATGCTGGAGCTCTACTCACATATTTTTATACTTCTATCTCTATAATTACATATGTATATGTTATAAAAAAAATAATTATAAACAGTACAATACACCATACAATAAACAATTAAACAGCAATATGTTTTACCACAATAGATCTCAGAAACTTAAGAATTAGTCGATGCACTTAAACCGGCGGTCATCAAACTGTGGTCTTGAATGCGACGGACATTTCATTAAGGAAATATATTTTTTAACAATTATTTCCTGAAGTCAAAACATTAATAATCAAGTAATTTTGCCCATAAATTATTGCATTAGAAAACTTTTTCCGGCGCGCCTCTCAAAATGATAAACGATTGGCATATTAGATAATTGACGTTTCTAATACACTTTGACTTAATTTTATTAATTTTCCCTACATATATAATATTAAATAATAATATTTTTTAAATCAAAGTCGATTTTTTGCTCCTTAATTTGAAAACAGTTAAAATTCCGCCATTTTGCCGCCCTCAAACATTGCCGCCTAATCCTACCAAATACGAGAAGCGGCCCTGGGACGTGGAAGCCTCACATGCGAGGAATAATCTCATAAGCTCGTTAACGAGGCAACTTGTCACCTGTTACGTGAAACTGCAGGTGAAAATATCGAAGTACATTCAAATGCATCACAACGTGTAATTTAAAAATATTCAAACTATTTTTAGAGCAAAAAAATATATATTGAACACGCGTGAGAGTTTATTCATTACCTAATACGGAAGGCTATTAAAAATGTAGTAGGTAGGTTGTTTTTTTTTGCCGTCGGCAATCAGTGAAATGTCACAAGACATTGGAAACATACTAAGCACTACGATAAAAATAACCTGCACAATTACACAATCAGGGTTACCGAGTTACGAATATTTAATATTGGGAACGACATCACCTGGTGATGCTCGCGATTAAATAATGTTAACAGAAGCCATTGACAGGCTACCCGGGCAGCACTAAGGTACATATGTTTACTACAGGACCGATACCAGATAATTCAGGCAAAAGATATCATGGTACTACCAACAGCTTTGCATCCCTGAGTTCCACCAAATACATTATGTGGTCGACTTGAGCTTGAAGCTTGACAGCCTTCACGGAGCATACGGCCATGTTATTTGGATAGTAATCCAGATAACATTCAAGTCCCGTCCACTGTGTCTGAAGGCTGCTGTGATGAAGATATAATCCATGTTTTTATAATAGAATCGTGTCGTAAACTTGATGGTCTGGGAAGGGAATTGGTACAATCATCTTTATGTCGATCTTGAAATAAAACCGAGCAGCGAAGCAATGAAACATCCAGCTCATTAAAAAAATGTAAAAAAATGAGATTAAATCACGGTATAAGTGAGGTTAGGAAAATCGGTTGGTGCAATGAAACATGAAGGCTTCATGTCATAATAACGATTGTTGAGGTTAAGGCGCGGCAGCCCTGGGAGTGTTCAGTGGCAATCGGCAAGTAAGGAAACAGAATTATCTTCATTTAGAACAATAACTACTGCGAGGCCGAGCCAAGGCCGCGGCTGCAGCGGGCGCACACGCGCTCGTAAGGTGATGCAACGGTCACGAAGGAAACTGCATCATTAGGATCGCAGCACGTATGCGAGTAATCATCATTTCCCATACAGATGAAATTGATCACAATATTCCAAAACGAGAGCACAAATTGCGCCGAAAACAAATCTACTGGGAAACGACATAGACACTAGTAGCGTGGTAGAGGGCGCAAAGGAGGACCTAATGAAGGAAGCTACTCGTATAGTACATAACTGACACCGTGGTTGCACAGAGAAGTGGAGACATCACGCGGAAAGGTACTTACATCGAGTTCGAGCTCCAAGTTGTTGATTTCTGAAGTGGCAGTGTTAAGCTTTTCTAGCTCTAGCTGTAAGCACACAAAACAGATAATTATAATTTCAGTAAATAAAATATCCATAAATTAATCCTAATAGACAAAAACAATGTATTATAAAGGCAATTTAAATTACAAACATAATATCCAAAAGTATACATTGTAGCCAAAAAAGAACGTAACGTGTCCAGTCAAAAATGTATGTATTTTGAACTAAATACTTTATTTGAAATTAATTTATAACGTAGCAAAAATATTGAAAGCTGGTAAAAAATCTTAGAATAAGACTGTGTATAGCTTCTAACAGGAGAACGACATTATAAAGTATGTATAGTTTTATTAAAAATCGGTAATTAAGCAACACGATAATAATGTAATATCTATGTATAAATGTAATGCGATTAATAATTTTAAATAAAAATGAAAAAATAATCGATTTGCGAAAAAATAAAATTAATAGATTGAGCACTGACTTTTATAAAAGGTTGAATTTAATTGAAAATGAGTGATTGACTCTGGGTTGTGTTTAACAATTGAGAGGTGATTTTAAAAAATATTTGAAAACAGTCGTAATATGCGTATTTTGATTATATACGGCAAGAAACGTGTCCATACATAATATATCTTTACGACATCTTTTATTACAAAATTTAATGTCAAATTATAACTCCTACTAATTTTTTTTTGTTTTTAAATAAACGTACCACGCCGAGATCTTTTGACAGACAAATGAAATTAAATATAAATTAGATTACTCATCGAAAAATATTATTAATACTATGCATATATCAAAGTGGATATTAAAACAAATATTCATACTTATTATATTACGATCGCTTCCAAAATTCAATGACAATTACAATTTAAAAATACCCCAATATTCAAGCTCGGTTACATAACGACGTGTAATTTTTGGGAATGTTTTTTTAACTAAAGTTCGATATGAGCCTGTTCTCAGTTAGCTGTGCCATAAGAATTTCATAAATGTGAAACACAAATAGCCATGAATGCTATTATAAGTCATATTAACAATGCACGTACTGTATGTTTAGTTTATATGTATCAGTCAAAAATGCAAAAAAGACTCATACAGAAAAAACTAAGTAATTCTAAATTCTGTAATTCGAATCATCATTAATTTAAATCTCACTCCATTCCATGAAGTTGTCATCTTGCAGTGACTTGTTTAATTCCATTCTTGTTTGAATCACTTGTCCAGGTCCCGCTGTACTATTATTAAAAGTAAAATACATGTTATAGTTTTGATTATCGACGCCGGCTTTATGAGACAACATCTGCTGGGAGTTGTTCGGTTCTGCTGATGCCGATAGCGCGGAGCCGCCTCTGGTATTAGTTACATGAAGACATAAGGATATCACAGGACCCTGACCAACAACACTGTAAGCGCCGTGTTTCCTGCCGTCACCGATACGCGCTTATCAACGATAACACACTAACACGTGGCCGACATTTGAAAATAATAAATATGTATATACTTACGTATAATATATTGCTATCCAGTTCCAACGAGGGTCAACTTAGAAATCGATTATCCCATACAAACATCATTGCGAGGCACCAAACGAAATTATAATGCAAATACGAGCGTGCATGTACTACGCTAATACGAGAAACGACAACGGAAAAATAGTAACTGAGGATCCAAAATATTCGAATACCAAATAGTAAACTGGAAACTAGTCGACAATACTATTAAAAAGTGTATATGTTTCTATATGTTTGATGACAAGGTGTCTTCGGGTAGCTTTTCCAATTTGGTAAAAGTGATAGGGCACCCAATGGCGCCAGCCCTTGCAGAACAACTGGGCATAAATTCTCGTTTGAGAAAGAAATCTTGACTCAATCAAAAGTAATAAGAGCCGGTATACATTTGTCTGATCGGTGTAGTTATAATATTAACTTAACACTGAATGCAGAGGTAATATTTAATGGGGAAAATATTTTCGTAATTTTTATTGTATTAGCATAAATTTATAATATGTAATTTTAAACTCTGATAAGAACGAAGTATCGGTCTAACAGTACTAGGGGATGAACGTAAAGGTTTAAAATAGTATAGAGCATTTCTGTTTCATGGAATTCGTTATAATAATTTCTACAATCTTCGTTTACATTCTTGAAGGAAATCTTAATATTAGATGTCTTCGATCTTCATTACAAGTCGTCTTCTTCTCTTGGAGTTAATGATATCTTGAGCACTGTATAAACCAATTGATTATTAGATGTTTCAGATAACTTTAGTTTAAAATGCATGCAGGAGAACACCGACACATGGAGAGGAGGAAACATGCAAGTGGTGAGTTGTTTCGTGCAAGGATTTGCGGAACACTAATAGCATTTTAACATATCAACTTTTACGTTTAGAATATTTTATAGTATGATAAGAATGCTCTCAGAACATTAATTCAAAACTATAGAAAAATCCTTGTGTGGAAAGTATATTACAAAACGAGTATTTACCAGGTTTGAGTGAGCGGATGAAGAGGAAAGTCATTCGATTTTCGTAGACGGCCTTATTTTTATATAAAAATTAATGCAATAAATAAAATCAGGCCGACGATTAAGAAGGCGTCCTCGAAACCTTGAAACGAATTGAGTAATTTGATTATTTGCCAAGAAAGTCCTCATCCGTTGCGGCAAGTTGAACATCAGAAATGCGTTCAGAGAAATACGAGGATATTATATACACATTTGTAAAGTACACATATTATGTTTTTAACTACGTATAAAAAACACGATACTGTAGAATTTAGATAATTAATTATATCCATATTTATGTATACAAAATCTACTTTCCAAAGTATTTCCTACCTCTAACAATATTATTATTATAGCACATCTTCAGTTTTGCATAGTACAAAATTATAAAAATAAATTAAGATATTTGTTTTAAGGCCAAGAACATTAAATAACTTACGATACCAAGAAATAGGCAAAAAAGACATTGTTTAAAAGTTATACCGAAGCCATAAAATACTTACTTTTTGACTCATTTCAGTCACTATAACTCAAACGATACATTTTTTATCCATTTTTGTTTGATACAGAGCATTGATCACAATATTAAGTACGAATATAATGATAATTATTTCTCGATTTCTCAAAAAAAAAAACGCAATAACCACATTTACCTATTCACTAAAAATATATTTCATTTATACAGGTACATTATATTTTAACGAACAGAAATTAGCCATGTTTAAGAAATGTTTTTTCATGGAAACATTAATCCATTTTGGCGTCATGAATCAGCGATATTGTTCCTTTCACTTTCATAAAATCCGTTGGTTTTTGGCGAGAGTTCCGATCGTCTGTTTCTGTTATCTGAGTTAGCCGCCAAATCCCTCGCGGTAATGACCGCCAGCTCTTATCAGTCGGGCGTCCGACAGCTGCAGGAAGCCCGCACCGACCAGCTCACCAACGAATGGCTTCTTGATATTTGATGATATAAATTATTATATATTCGGAGGACTGAGGACACTTAGATACCTTTATTTATAATATAAGACTATTATATTATGAACATATACAAACATAGTATGTATCGGTTACACTTTTACCAGGAGCGTAACTGTCGTCCGTTGTGCGTCTCGTTCAATCCCTACAGCATTGTGTTGGCGCGCTTTGTGAACGCGGTTTTGCCACAAGTCAAATTGTTTTTACGTGTACTTAGAAATGCGAATGATTGTAACCTGGACCACTCATGTTCTCTTTATTTGTTAAATTAGTGTATTTGCTATTTAAGTTTATTTTAAGTTTTCAAATGTGTAGTTTATAAACTGTTATAACCGGAATTGTGACGGTCGAAATATTTAAGAGATGGAGAAATTTGCCACACACGGCACAGCCCAAAACCCACAATTGGTGATCTGGCCGCGATAACCAACGAAATTATATGTATAACTGTTTCACATTTTATTGCATTAAATTATAGCAATTCATGTTCCTTGACTTCAGTCTCCCTTTAACTGTTCACACATTTGTCTTCCGATTAGTCGTTACTTTTTATTGCATTTTAACTTGACGTACTTAAAAGTGATTGTATTTGACATATCGCTTCAGTACTTTCGATAGCATAGGTCCGGAACCTAGATGTCAGGTCTTTAATAAAAATCATTTTTCTTCCATGACGCATACTTGAAAAAGTCTATTTGGTAGGGTGGAGGTTCTATCGCGGCATCACAGATGCGGAGTCTGGTTCTACAAAAATCGATCTAGAATTATTTATTTCTGCTCGCCGACGCTAAGAAGGCCTCGACCTTGGCTTAAGGAAGCAATCAACTATTATTACGAAAAGATATTTCTGTAATGCTAAAACAATATCGAGCTTAAATAACATCTTAGGTTATCACGGCCAGATTTGGTATTGTGGAAGAGAGTAATTCGCCACACACGGCTAAACCCAAAAGCCACAATACTAATATCGAGCTTATTTACGGAATTTTGTGATAAACCACCGTCGTTTTCGTAGTTGTTTTGATTTAACTGTCAGATTTTTTCGCGCTCCCTGTATTTTAACATGAACATTACATTGATAGTCCAATACTGAACACATCACATAATATAAAAAATGAAATTCAAATTCAAAATATATTTTTTACTTGTTTTTATTGAAGTTGACTTAGAAATAGCAGGACGTGCAAATATTACGTTCACCACTTGGGATGAGTTCTCGTTGCACACACGTGTATTTTCTGTTCTTTAGTAAAGCTGCATCACAACATTCAGGTTGGTATTTATAGGATGAAAATGGGTAGCAATAATTTTTGTAGATCAAATTTTATTTTTAGAAAATATCACCGGGGAGCTAATTATCAAGCTAAATATATGGATACGTAATTATTAAATTATTTAAATGCACCATCCAGTGTTGCCAAAGGTAACAAAGGTAGTGTAGTGCCACAAATTCCTCTCATACATTTATTTATTACAATCACAATATAATTCATTGTTTTTATAGCTTCGTTCGTATTAAATCATCACCATTATAAGGAACAGCCCTCCTCTTGACTCCACCACTTTCTCCGATCTTTGGGTTTCTCCATCCATTTCATCACTGCATGACATTTACGTCATCCATTGAACTAGGTCTGCTTGTGCCTCTCGAGAGCCATTCTACAACACGTCTCTTCCATCACTCTGGTGACATTTGGGTAATGTCATCTGCCCAGCTCCACTTTAACCAACACATTTGTCAACGTCGTCAGTTACTTCAGTTTGTCTTCGAATCCTACAATTCCTTTTTTGTATTTTGAATCATTAGTATATTTAGGAAATCTGTTGGTATTATCTAGTGAATGGTGCTGATGAAGAATATTTTAACTTTATAAAATAAAATTGAAAAATCAAAAGAAAATAATACCCATAAATTTTTTAGTGTTAAAAGGTTTGTTCAATTTCATCGATCAAAAATTCTTGGCGGAATTCCATATATTCAATGTTGTAAATCAATGAAGATTTTAAGTTTATAATTTCCACAATTTTATTACTGACGACATGTTTCGGCTTCGTCGGGAAGCCATTCTCAAGTGTGTTATCAAGTATTATACTTAGAGTCTTATTTTATCTATAACACTGAAAAAAAAAACACAGCAAAGAGTTGATCGCGGGATGTTAATGACGTGTTAAGTTTTTATCCAGTTTATGGTTATAGTCATATTATATAATGCCGATATATAAAACGTTGACTTATTAAATATTTTGTGCACCATGAAAAAAATACAAGCATACACTATAAAAAAATTACTAAGCGTTTTTTATAAACAAATGAACAGCCGCTAGATTATTAAAAACAAACAAAAAATGGCAATGAAAATACTTAAATTGAGTGATACAATACTCTAGTATAGTTAATATTCAAGTTTATTCGTCGGAAGTCAACCTTGAAATATGAATATTTACTCTTCACATAGTTTATCCACAATTACGTTCCCACAGTAGTTATTATAAGCAATCAATTATATATAATTATATTATATATGCGCTAGACATATCGCATTTCATTTTCCCGAGTAAAACTCACATATCCCTATCACAAATAATGTTAAATTACTGAAATTTAAAAGCGAAATTAAAATGATTTTATGACATTTTTATAATTCCTTAAACCGATATTGAGTTTAAAAATCGCCGCATTAATTTATCCATCGTTTATTTGATCAGTCCATTTATATTTCTTTCAAAGGAAAGTGTCCGACACCGATTTATTAAAAATGTTAATTTCCTCAAATTATAACAGAACACCGTTTCTAAAATTGAGTGCTTCTTCGAGCGGTTGAAGTTTGGTTATTAATTTGGCATAATTAGCACTTTGCGATCACAATTACATACTCCTACTTGCTATCGGACATACATTTATTTTCTTTTTATGCAGTCTTTTCTGTGTGTTATCGTGGAAAATGTCTAAATGCTGATATCATGAATACATTAGCACAATATGTGAACCTTTTCATATGACTTCAAAACGTAAAGAAAAATATTTCAAGTTAAAAAAATACATATTCATTAAAGATGTATCCGTTGGTGAAAAAAATGATTATTTTTTTGTTGGTAAGGTTAAAGCAAGACATGACAAATAGTCAGCCGATCTCGATTGAATCGAGTCGCATGTATAGGAACCAACTGTCGCAATGTACGAGAATGTATATATAGGCATGTCAACAGCGCTGTATATCAGATAAACATAATCACACACAAGGGAAATCGGCATCTGACGCATGTGCAATCAAAAGCGGTTCATACAATTATATCGTAATTGTGTAGGCTGGTGCTGCTTCCTATTTACTACTCCTCAAAACATTATCACAACTACAGTGATGTTTCCTTACAGAACCGTATTTTTGTACCATCTTTTTAGGGCTTATAATGTTTTTGTCGATCTACAGACTAGGCCATGTGACCGCCTAGCTGCTCCTCTGAGCTGCTCCTCCAAGCACTTTGTAATAGGTAATATAAATATCATCGATATTACCAGATAGTGTTTTATTTGACGTCGGCACGAATAATGTTTTTGTCAATTGTTAATGTTGTACAAACTGACGATCGGTGTAAAATGATCTTTATAAATTAAATGTTGTATATAATAGAATAACGCCTATAATAAGATGTAAACACTAACACAACCTACGTGTGAGTTGTAACTAGTTACACGAGTATATAAAACCTGTAAAAGTGGTTCATCGCATTTCGAATATCATAATTGAAGCGTAGTGATATCTGGAAACATGGTTTATAATCTGCGTGAATTTTTCTTAAACCTTGATAGAGCGCTCTTGCAAAAATGCTAGCGACGTTTAAAATAGTAGAATTATCAGGCAATTCGTTCACAGGAACTGTTATCACGCGACAAACCAGATTACACATTCTTCGTCAGCAGTAATGACACAAAGAAAATTCAGATTATTATTTTGTATCAATGAACGTGCCTATATAATCTGTAGACAATATCAGATAAGGAATATACATATTTGATTATTTCCTTTACGTTTTTTTACAATTTATTGCAATACTCGGATTAGATTGTGACGCAATAAATTAATTTAATTATAGAAATAAAATAACATAATTAATATTAACTATAACAATTAATTAACACTAAATTGCAATACAAATTGTTATAAACTACAAAGTATCAAACGCTCCTTACGGGCCAGGTTGCGGCAGCATTTTCAGTAACTCGCGTAAAATACTCTTTATTTTGTTATATGTACTTATAAATTTTCTGCCCAATTTTATTACTACCACATGAAATATTTCTGAAACTAAATTAAGGTGAAATTTTTAACAACTTCGCTTTTCTACTTCAATAAGAAAATAAGACGTGTTAAGATTGTGTCTATTGGTTATTGAAAGTGCATACTTTATATCCATATTGAATTTGGAGACTACTGTTATAAAGTATAACTAATGATAATAGAACTTTCCCTAATTCGCATAGTAAATATAAAAAAATGTGTTGAGTCTTGGATAATCTGAACTCTAATAGAAAATAACATAAAAAATATGATCAACATCCGGGTAATGGGTTCGAAGACTGAACAACCTTCTATACACTGGCATATCAGTTATGCATTAAGATAAAACTAATCATAATGTAATCCGGAAGAAAATTTACTAACCATTAAATTCAATCTCCAATGACGTCAAGCAACATCATATTAAATGGCTTATATGCCCAATTGCAACTGTAATATTTTAGTACTTTAAATTGTAAAAAAACAAAGCATGTGTTCACTTATATTATTATTAAAAAAACATAAATGTAAGATTTTTAAACCATGAAACACCACCATATTTTCCTGTATTTCCTTTCGTCGTTTATCTCGCTTTCCAAGCTAGCCAGGTGTCGGTTGAGCTGCATAACACCGATCTGGTTTTAGACGTGCATCCGATAGGACTGGATGCTGGAACCTTCCAGTTTGCTTCTCCGACTTACGTAAACCGGATTCGAACCCACCTCGCTTACGTAACGAGCTGACGTCGCCCCTTCTATGCAATTAGGAAATTGCACGTTACGTAGTACATCTCGGAGTAAACAACATAATGCTTCAAACGCTACTTCGAGGAGCTTGCATAGAACGAAATAATATTTGTAGTTTACGTGATGAATTAAAAAAGGACGGTCTTTAGAGCGGCTCCCAAAATTTGAGAAGACTTCTACCCTCCATCCTTTCTTAAAGGCGCCGCATGAGCATATTGGTTTCCCTCTCCCTGAATCACCGTAAATTGCACATCGAATGATATCAGTTACACAAGTTTGAAGCAACGATAGCTACCGCTTTTCTCTGGATAATTATTGACAATGTCTCCTTAGGGAGATGAAGCACGTTCAACCAAATGAAATAAAATTGACGATTTCAGTGAAAATAAATTAAAAACGAATAAAGCATCAGATGCTCAGTTGAGCAAAGGAAATATAACAATTGCATGTGCGGCCTGAGATTGACGTGCACAGATTTAATAATGCTATTATTACGTTCTATCCATTCGGAGTCTTTGGGGTCAAAAATTAAAAGGTCAAACGAGCATAATTTGCTTCAATTGGTCAGTGACTGGGGAACATGATTACTGTAAATGTGCCACGGAGTACCGCAATCAATACAGCAGTCCTTCAGGCGCACGCGAGCCCAGCAGCGGCCGAGCAAAAGATACAATCATTACCTACGAGTATAATGTGTTGGGAGATGGTAGTTCTATTGATTTACGATCACCTCACAAGTGTAAAATGATCTTCAAATTTGTCACCTAGGTGGCGACACAAGTGTGGAACGGCGAGAAAAGTGCTCATCTTAATCGTGGCAGTAAAACGAGTCCCATCATTATACTCATCTCGGAAGTTCTCGCTATTCTGGTTTTAGACGAGCATTTGATGGCGCTGGATACTTGAACCTCTCAGTTTGCTTCTTCGACATGGCGATGCTTATACTCAGCCGCTTTGTCTCAAAAATACATAGTATGCTGTATTCCTAGATTATCAAAATGATATATAATTCATAGTTTCAAGGTTTTTGAGGAGATATTGATTATTTATTTGATGCGTGGTTCTAAAAAGCATTTCCGTGCTTACATATTTATTCTAAGAACACATTTCATTCATAAAAAGATTTTTGATACTTAATAGTTGGCCAATTTAATTTTTGAATCGATGTTCATAGGAATGTATCGTCAAACGTTCACTTTGAAATTCATAAAGTCTGCCCTAAACAGCGCATATATTTGTACTCGAATGCTGGAGATCGCTGATGCATACTGTTGTAATTATGCGATCATTGATGAGCGGCAGTTTTCTCTCTATAACCGAGAGATCGCACTTTAGATTCGTGCAGTAGGTAATAAAAATATGCAATAGGGCGTAACATGAGTCGTAGCCCAACAAAGTTCTTCCATTTCTTCATAGTTGAAGATTTTTTATATGATTGGTTTGAACTTTGGTGCAGTAACTTTAAATGTATAAATAACTTTTTTATACATTTAGCCAACAGCGAATGGCCTTAATTGAAATTTATACACCGGATCCCATCTCCGGGATTGAAACCATCACGATTGTGTCATAGATTGTTGTCACATTGCGTACATAGTCTGACCATCACAAGGGGGTTACTCCTACTAAGGATTATAATGCCGAGGTTTGTTTTGTCATTCTGCCTAGTCCTCTACCAAGGAAGATAGGTTAAGTCTTCGTAAACAGAGATACTGCGTGTGCGCATGTTGTCTGCAGGGCTAATAATGTTCTCACACAACTTGTTGCGGACGCGGCACTTTCCCTTGCGACATTTGTCTCAAATGTTGTTTATTTTTAACTTTTTTATAACAACGCATTCAAGAAAATACCGATAGATGGTAATTAAGAAATCTCGTTGTGGATTCTAGGACGCTTGCCATTTATAAGAATGACTAATGATGTTTTTTATAAAAATCAAGTATTTGTAGGTATTTGTTTCTTAAAAAAACATACTTTTAAAAGTAAATACAATATTTGGTCGACATATTTTACACAATAAATATTACAATTTCATCAAATCTCCCCGGTCATTCGTAGTTGTTCAGATAGAAAATTAATATTCTGACCAGTTTTGTAACATTAGTGTTGCCAGTGTCCCGCTATCTTCCGGTGAGCTGTGGTAAGTGCGCGTCCCTGATGCTCGCGACTGTTGTTATGCAAGAGACAACACAATGCCCAGAGTTGTACAATGTGCGCGAGCATTCGCCCAATATCTGCGGTGGTATGGAGCTCAAGCCACCAGAGACATACATGTAACGACAGAGTCGCCAGTGTCCCGCTATCTTCCGGTGAGCTGCGGTAAGTGCGCGTCCCTGATGCTCGCGACTGTTGTTATGCAAGAGACAACACAATGCCCAGAGTTGTACAATGTGCGCGAGCATTCGCCCAATATCTGCGGTGGTATGGAGCTCAAGCCACCAGAGACATGTTGAGTTAGTTAGCATGCGACAGAGCCGTCGCCAGTGTCCCGCTATCTTCCGGTAAGCTGTGGTAAGTGCGCGTCCCTGATGCTCGCGACTGTTGTTATGCAAGAGACAACACAATGCCCAGAGTTGTACAATGTGCGCGAGCATTCGCCCAATATCTGCGGTGGTATGGAGCTCAAGCCACCAGAGACATACATGTCAAATAGAGTAGTAAATAATATGTTTCTTACTATGTTATGGTGTGTTTGTCATTATTTCAGTAATCAAACAACGTAAGATGCAAGTACCGCTCTAACCGCAGTAGTCCTCCGCTGACTAACATTAAGCAAATAACGACATTGAAGTTTGTAGGAAATCCAATTTACATTATTACCGTTGATTTTGGTTGCTTTGAAAATAATTCGATGAAGCCGGTGGAGTGGCGACCGGCGAGGTTGTCATTCATTTTAGTTACATCAAGGAAATTGGATTATTTGATGGCAGAGGAGTGGGGGGGGCGGTGGAAAATAAAACTGACGTGCTAGAAGAGACATTTTAAAATTATTTTATTGTAAAATAACTACAAAATATGGCAGATCTAAAGACATAATCACTTTCAGTAATATCGCCGTAACCTTTTAAACGCCCGCGGTACCAATTGAAAATTATGTTCAGAAATTAATTGAATATTTACAAAAGGAAACCAAATATATTTTAGGAATTTAATTGCTTGCGAGAAAAGTGGTTTATACGATATTTGAAACGAAATGAATATTGTAAGTAATTGCACATATTATAATGAAAAGTTTGTCAGATTTATCAATAAAATAATACTTTGAACGGCACTTGCTCATTGACAAAAACATCTTGCAAAGTAATACGAGAACTCGCATAGGAAGTATAAAATTCTCATAATTTTATTTTTAGCAAAATATCGTTTTGGACATTAAAATGTTTCCAAATATTCCTGATATAAATAAAATAAATATTATAATGCAAAATGAGTCTATTTTTAACTTTGGAAACATAGATTTTGAAAATATATCGGAATTTTCATTCTGTCAAAGATGACGCCACTGATGACCTCTATATAAAAGTATTCAATCAACAGTGTGAATGGTTGTTTTCACAAAGAGGTCTGTCACTTTCTTATCTTTCCGCCTGAACGGTCTCTGGTCTCTTGGCTCGAGCGAGCTGATGAACTGACGACGCCAGCTGCACACCTGCTCATGGCTCAACATACTATGTACCTACATGCATATTTTAAATCACCATATCACAGGCGGATGACACAAATGTCGCTTTTTCTCATCAACTAAAATGCAGTTATATGTAATTTAGTATTATAAACATTAGTGTGTATAGTGTATTCACATGGAGTGCTCGTGGTATAGTCATTTCAAAATAAATAAAAGTAAGTATTTAGAGTTTCTCTAGTGTTATTTATATTAAAGTTGGTTAAACCTGACGTTTAGAGCCACGCGGGATGTGACCTCAATAACCTTTAGTAATCGATAATTTATTGTGTACGGTTGTGTATACAATTGCGATTGTGCAATATAAATTTCATGTCAAGTTTAATGGGATTTATAGAGAAACCGCAGGGGAACAATAAACATTTACCACAAAATAAGATATATTTTTTACCATTTTGTAATTTTTGAGACGGTTGCGGTTAAAAGGTTAAGGCTCGATAGAAATGAAATAATAATTAAAATAAAGTATAAATGATAACTGCTCCTTAATCAATAAATTACAAATTTTAAAACGAAATAATCAAATTGTGCAAAGGCCGACGAAAAGTAAAAAGTAATATCCATAGATGAAAAATTAATTATCGGATTATGATGATCATTATTTTTTAAACATTATTCACGAAGAGCCCATGGCGCAGTGGTTTATGGAAAATATTTCTTTCGAGTGGTGTTTAAATACTTCAGGATAAGGATTTGCCGAGTGAGCATGGTAACATCGAGTCTGTCGGGATTATTTTCCCATCTCCGGGGATAAATTACGCAAATAACAAAGCGGGGACGATGATAATACAATATTCTGCTCGAGGAAAAATCTCTGACCCAAAACGAGGTCAAGGAGACTAGAGTCCATAAAACCCTTCGCGAATGTATGTTAATGAGAGTTTATAACAGAGTGGCGATCAGTGGTGACTGTACGATAGAAATAATTTAACAATAAGATGAAAAAACCCTAATAATTATTTTACGTTACATTTCCGCCATTGCCATATAACCTGAAGTAAGGTTAAAGCATTGTACACGATGGAAATTTAAATAACGTATATGAATAATTTTAAATATAAAAAAATATAAAAAAAAATATAATAATATATTTACTCCTTAGGACTACGAATTAAATATTATTATTTAATAAATAATGTGATTTTAAAAACACGATTTCAAATGTTCGCACAAGCTAGGACTGAGAGAGGCCATGCTGGTAGATTCTAATGCATACTCATGTTACCTATGGGCGGTGTCTGGTAGGCGCAGTATCATGTCAAGCTTAGAGGCCGCATCCTCTGTCACACCAACAATGTGTGAAAACTCACAATTTTATTGTTTGAATCTTAGAATAATGCGAAATCATAAAGGGCAAAGTGTAACTATCCCGATGACTACCTCAGGCTCTTCGAAAAGTTTTTAAAGTATGGGAATATCTACTTTGAAAATAATAATAATTTTGACATTAACATATTTTAGGTAAATAGTATTTTATAAAGATAAAACTATAATATAATAAGGTACATTACACTTTAAAGAACATTTAAATAAACAGACCATAATCAATGAATGTAATTTTACAGACATAAACTGAATGCACCTGACACCTGCAACTGTGATGAATCTAATTTCAACTAAAGTAACAATGTTTTTTCAAATATAACCATTTGTCAATGGTATGTATTTGTTGTAGATTCCAATGTATATTATTATACTAATTTGATGATAAATGTCTTTCAAAGACAGTAATATATGAATAATTGAAATCAATGTAATGCACTCATCCACCTTTCAGGTTTTAAGTGAGCAATAAAATCATACAACACTAATTAAATTCATTATTTATTGTAATAATATTCTGTAGACTTTTAAACAGTATTTTCTGAATCTCAGGAGATGGTACAATTAAAACAATGATAATCAAAAATACAACCAAGGAATAGATTTAATACTTTTGCACCTCTCTTAAAATAATAAAAATGCTATAATATTTTTTGGTTCAGTTTGGGATACCCAATTAATTTATTTATAAAAAATAAACCATAATCAGTCAATAAACAAGACTGAAGATTCAATAAACAAACAAATGTTTGGTGCATTCAGTTTAATGATTACTGATAAGGTACATAAAAATAGTACTTATAAACATTTCTTCCTACCTACAGTTATATTTTATTATACAGTACATTTATCATTGTGTGGAGCATCAAACTGCAATCAAAGACCTCAGATCGGAGGCAATCAATACAAATAGTTTTACATATAACATGTTGGACCTAATCGATAACATAAAATTACTCTTTTCAGACCTAAAGCAATATTTCCTATACTTTGTAACGTCCCTCAGATTTCAATAACATTACTTGAATAAATTGGATACCTGATATAAATAAATCAAAGTAAAAAATCTTAAATCATTAAAGAATGCATCGCTCAAGTGGATACTGACCACCCTGTACAGATTATATCTAAAATTAATATTTCTTTAATACAGGGTATAAAATGTTTTATGTAATGAAAAAATAACCCATATTTAATACCAAATGAAATAATTAAATAAAATCTATGTTATATATAAATATATAACATAGATTTAACTGCAGTCAGTGAAAATATTATAATGAAACAAGCCAAAATAGAAAGTGAAGCTAAAAATCCTTTTGTTCAACGGATAATTAATATTACCTAGATACTGTAACTTGTATTACCCGCTTACAATCCATCAAGGAGCGATCAACATCAATGTGATTTATTTAATGAAGTTGTCTGTCTTCTGTGGCATGAACTTCTTAGAGAAAGGTAAGAATTTAAACAAGTGAAGAGTATTAATGATCTTATTAATATTTAAGACGTAATCCATTTGGCGATAAGATGCAAGAGAGAAACCTATGAAAGTAATCTGCAGTGGGAATCGTCATGAAGTTTTATGCAAGAAAAGGCCGAGGCATTATGAATTTCCTTACAGATTTTATATTGCCATTAAGTGATAAATTATACATTGCAAAATACACACTGTGGAGATAAAGAAGGTTTATAGATATATAAATAACTATCTAAGAGCAATTCAAATAACAATCATTGAGTTAGAACGTATGGAATTCTCTGCGTTTCACTGGAAACACTCTGAGGTCTAGATCGTCCTGTTATATCCTAGCATTAACAAAGGTGCATACGACTATGAGAAATAAATCAAAATATACATTAGGCACGGTCAAAGATTGTAAAAAATATATATATTGTGATGTATAATTATTATTCACGCACACACGGTCACCGGAGAACACCACAAAACCGTCTGCCGGCTCAACGGCAGTTCACGGAACTCCCGGCCACTCACTGACTTAAACTTTGATCATCGATTGTCTTAACCGCTTGTCGCAAAGAGGACTATCGGACGGGCATTAGGCTCCCGGGCTCTAGGCTCTGGCTGCCGGGCGCTTACAGTGTTTGTCAAGTTCTGTTATCACAATATGCTCAATGTAAAGAATACATACCGGAACGCCCGGCTGCTCCGAGCCTAATGCACCGCCCGGTGGGCTCGCGGCTGAACTCAGTCCACTTCCACTCGGATGCGTTCCGGCCGACATTCATTCATTCACCGTCACAGATATATTTCCCGGAGACGAATCTCCGCTTGACCAGGGACAGTCGGTAGCCGGCTCCGACCAACTCGAAGTCCACTCCGGAGAGAGTCGCTCCCTCACAGTTGAACTGCGAGGTGATGGTGGTCCTGGGCGAGGGCCCGGCGGCCAGCTCGGCGCGCGCGCGCAGGGAGCCCACGCCGTGGTTGTCAGAGTGCTGCGACAGCTCGGTGAACTTCCACAGCAGCCCGGCCGAGTCTCCGGCGCCGGGCGTCTGGCAGCTCGGCATAGAGGTCACCTTCTGTATGCCGCCGGTGATCGGAACCGAAACCGAAAGATTCAACAGCGGCGAGGGCGAGCTCATGGCGTGCAGATTGTACTTGTAATCAATCTTCAGATCCGTGTGAGATTGTTCACACTTCCAGTAAGCCACCAGTTGGAACGGGCAGGACGAGGCCCCGGTTTTCGGTTTCACCTGGTACTTTAAAATGTCCACATTAAAATAGGACGCGCCGGGATTCTTCTCCGACTGCCGCCGCAGCAGAGACGTGAGCGCCGGCATGTTGAACTCCAGCACCGCGCTGTCTCTGGTGGACTGCGCCGGGTTCACCGTGATCAGCTGTTTGTTGGGGGTGAAGTTGTCTAGTCTCAGAGTGTTTCTCAACCGGAAGCACAGTTTAGCCGGGTTAGGATTATTAGCTAGAACGCCGACTATCCCGGTCGGGAACGACAGCATCATATCTCCGGACATCTTCACTTGACATTTGGATTCGTCGGCGCCTCGGAAATAGCAATGGACGATTTCATGAAATGCGACCGCCAAGGGAATGGTGTCGGCCATCCCGATGGTGAGCGGTGAAGGACCTCTGGAGGAGCCGGTGACGCCGGCCGTGCGGAACTCTCCGGCGTCCGACCTCCTGGAAGGCGGCCGAGGGATGGCGATGCTCGAAGCGGAAGGAGTGATCGCGCGTCGCTCCACAGTCGACTGGTTCAATTCCCCCACTTCAGAGAATAAATCTCCGACGTCTGCCGAAGACACCGGAGTCGGGCTTTCGAGAAGAGCTCCGTGAGAACTCTGCAACGGAGCGTAAGGGTTTCCTGCGCTTCCCAGCGGAGATGTCGGGTTGCTGCCCGTGGGACTCTGGAAGAAGTTCAGTCCCAGCAGGTCGCTGCTCGGCTTGCTGAGGTTGGCCGTGGAGCCGCGCCGGGCCGTGCCCGTGGGATAGAGGGACAAGTTCTCCACGGTGGCGAGCAGCTCGTCCACGCTCGCCGACATGGGAGCCGCCCCGTTACTGAGAGGTTTTATCTCCACGTGGATTTTTTGTTCTCTCTCGTCTTCAGAATCGGAGTCGGATGTCGAATACATGCTACCCTTATCGTCCTTGGGTCTGATGCAATATCCATCTTCGTCTACTTCGGGTGATTGGACGGACTCCATATCTTTGGATATGGCTTCCTCTTCCTTTTCTTCGAGATCGGATTTGTCTTCGATGGTTCCGGCGTTATCTCCGGTTTCATCTTTCTTCTTCTTCGATTTCTTTAGTTTGGCTTTCGTCCTTCTGCTCCTCAGGAACCACTTGGATTCTCTCAAAGGGTTCCGGCCCATCTGCGAGTCGTCGGCCTTGTCGGCGGGCGCCGGCGCTACCGCGGCGCCCTGCACTCCGCTCGGGCTGGAGGGCGCCGAACAGGGGGTCGCTCCATCTAAGCTGCCGCTCGGTTCATCTTTGCTTTGGAAATTGGGAGTGAACAAATTGAGGAGAGATGTCGTCCGACGGGATGTTTTACTGGCAAAGGACGGCTCCTTCTTGCTGAGCTTCATTACGGCCGCGTTAGTCTTGTGCGAGCCATTGGTGACAGCGGCGATCTGGTCGCTCTCGGAGATGGAGTTGTTAGCTGAGGCAGGTTTAGGAAGCTGCGGGCCGATGTCGATGGCGGAGGGCTTCTCCATCACGTTGTACTTGTCCAGCACGAACTGCTCCAGCAGCTTGTCCACGGTCATCTCGAGGCAGCGGTGCTTGAAGTCGATGTGCACCTGGCCGACCAGGTCGTGGTTGTTCTGGCTCAGCTCGATGTAGAGCCCCACGAACTGCTTCATCTGCTTGAGGTGCGCCTCCTCCACGTCCTGGAAGTGCTTGCACGTGGAAGACATCTTCTTCTCGAAGTCCTTTTTGGTGGCCGAGTACTTGTCCACGAGCGCGCGGTAGTCGTCGTGCAGCTTCTTGAGCTTGGCCTCGGCCTTTTCCAGGTCGCGCGGAGACGCGTCCTTGCGCAGGCGCTCCAGCTCGGCCGCCTTGCCGGTGTAGAGGTCGCGCGCCTTCTGCAGCGCCTGGCGCAGCGCCTGCGCGGCCACGGCGACCTCGAGCGTGCCGGACTCGGAGTCCTTGACCGCCTTGTGCTTCTTGTGCAGATCCTCGGCGTAGCGCGACACGTCCTTGACGAGCTCGCTGACCTTCTGGAACATGTGCTGGTGCAGCGTAGAGAGCTTCTCGGCGGAGCCGCGCAGGACGCCCCACACGGGCGCGAAGGTGCCCTGCATGCAGCCACCGCCCGCCTGTTTGGCCAGCTTGCCGAGCAGCTTGGAGTTGGTCTCCTCGACGTTGGACCGCTCGCGCAAGAAGTCCGAGAACTCCTTGCTCGCGTTCAGCCCAAACTTCATATTTTGGTAGAGGATGTCGTAGCCGTTGTGCTCGCCGGCGAAATAGTCGTTGAAGTTTACGCTCATGTTGGCGGCCGTCGGATCTCTCTCTCGTCATAGAAATGATAACCGGCGACGGGCGTTCGCGACGGTGACACTGACCTGGATGCGGGGATCGAGCTCGGAATCTCCGCACTCCTCCGGCGGAATGCTGAAGGATTCCTCCATGTTATGTTACGTTCGGGAAGATCGCGCGGGCATTCCGGCCACAATTACATCACCCGCGAGGCACCGAGGCGCGGGTCACTCGGGGCCGACTCGCAATACATCGCGAACTGAAGGCGCTCAGAAAACACGCCACAGCAATACGCACACTAGCCGAAACAGCACTCACTCCCGTCACGACCGCGCACTTCCAACAAAACAACGAAAACAACCGAACAATCAATCCCCGAGCGAGAGCAATAATAGACGATGACGTCGTCCCTACTACTTTGTGACGTCACAATAGACAACAACACTTTTCCCAATAATATGCTCGAATGGCACTTCCGAGATTTTTTAATACAAATACTGTGAGAATTTATACCTTTTAACAATCCAATAAATTGATAACGTTTTATCTTAATAATATTTTAAAATAAGGTTACAATAAAACTCATTTATTATGATGGTATAATATTATTTCATAATTTGTTGTATAGGATTTATATTCATAAACTTGCAATACAAAAAATGACGCTCTCGATGTTGTACTCCAATAAGTAATATTCCCTCGTGGCTTGAGTTCTTTTTAAATTTTTGATATGATTTCATAGAAAATGCTGTTCTTTGGAATAGTATATTAAAATGGTAGGTATTATTATTTATTTAAATACAATTAAAATAAAAAATAATTGAGAATAAATATAATATGAGTAACTTTGTGTAAATTCAAAAAAACGCATTAAATAAATAAGGATATTGAAATAAATAAATTTTATTTTAATATATTTTTAATTAAATTAGAACAGCAACAGTAAAAACTTAAGATCGTACAATTAAAAAATATACGATTGACAAATCATTAATTTGGGGCTTGGTTTGAACCGCTCTTTAACCCTTTCGCATCGGTTGTCGGCATATGCTGTCATTAGATTCCCGACAGTTGAGATCGGTTGACGTGATATATCGTTTTTAAACATTTTCAGAATAGTTTTTTATGCATCATCTGATAGCTAAATGATACAAGAACTAATGTGATATATATATATATATATATATATAGACCTGCTTCTGCAGTACATATACCAAAATTGTGTCTAGCTAATCATCGAATCTCCTTAAAAAACGTTTCCAAATCAGCCAAAAATAAGATTTCAAGTCCTCGGGCCTTGGAGGTTGTCCGGGAATCGTATACGTTTTCAAGTGGATCTTGAGAGGAAAGTCAGCCATTTGCAGAGCTGAATAGAGACAAGTATACAAATATTTTTAGCAATGCCAAGTAATACGAACTTCGATAGTAAAAAAAAATAATTTGTTCTGTCCTTGATATATATCTAAATTATCATATCCTTTTTTAGAAAGTATTGCAATTTTAGAATACTGTAATAATGAGCTGTTTAATGTTATTGTACTGTTTAAAGACATTTTCCCAGCTCATATTGTAATATTATCATGACAAATTAAATTGTTGTTAGTTTTTTTTTTTTGGAAATTTAGAATATTTTTGTAATTTTAATCATTAAATATTTATTATAATTCTATTTTTTTACTTTCATTTAAATGATATCATGTGATTTGTTTTGCTATTGTCTTGGTTTAATATATTTCAATCAACATTTATGATGGTCTTTTGTTTTAAAGTATTACAAAATTGAAGATTGCAAATAGAAATATATTAATACAATACGAGGAAATCCCTCGCCACACACAACTTTTTTACTTGATTGGCGAAGATATTTATTCTAAACAAAATATTTTACGTATGTTATGTATATATATTTAATAAAACAGTAATTTATCTTTTGTTGATAAATTAAAAATAATGATTTCACTATTCCATACGTTAAAAGCCAAAAATGACCAAATTAGTGGAAAATATAATTGAGGGTTAACTATGTATACTCTATATGAAATATAATAATAATAATGAGAGTTTTTATTTCAGCGGGATTGCATGGGTTGTGCAATACCAAATTCACCATATTTTTAAATACATATAATACAAACAAACAAACAATATAGATATATGTAATATAGTATTAGACATACATAACGTTAGTTTTTAAAAAAGAATAACCCAACCGGGTTGTAACATTTTACAAATATTTAATGTAGGGAATAATGAAATATCTAATAGGGATATTTTGCAATCGCTCGTACAACACAGACGCCATTGATAAACAGCTGGTTGTCAATGCCCGATAACCGACTGTTGCTAGTTTGCGTTATTTACTATTTATTAAATAATACTTCAACAAAATTCGACTGGTTCGATTTTAAGCATTTCTGAGATCTGATATACGATTGTTTTTTTTGTGAAAACTAGTAGAAAATTATCACATTTATGCTTGCGATGTCTTACCAAGGCTCCCCTTACTCCGGACACAATATTGACGACTACGACGATGATGATGGATACGACGATCTGGACGATTATCGGGACCAAGAGGAACCTCCTCCGACAGCCATGGACGACAGCGATGAAGGTATTATTTCAATGTCGTCTTCAGTACACATTAAGCAAGAAATCAGAATATTTTGTAAGCACTGCAGCTGACAACTCGTAAATGTCGCCTGTGAGGACATCGTCAGTCTAGTTAACGCCATGGAATCAAAAGGTTATAACAATTATTTAGTTTTTTAACATTTAATACATTTGAACAGAAAATGAAAGGGCGATGATTTTTCTTGCTTACTGAATAATGCAGCATCTATTTATGTTAGAGCGCAAAAAGTTGTGTAATGAATATGGTATTATTGTTGTTTTCAGATACAGAGGAGGCCAGCGAAACCGATATGGGAAACCACGATGAACCAGTTGAAAAGAAAGAACAGTAAGAATTCATACTCATGTTAATTTTTTTTTTCTATTCATCGAGTTCCCAATGACGAGTCGCACAACTTAACGATGGCATTAATCTAAAAGTAACTATTTAGCTGTATATGAATTGACAGGCTGTATAATTACTGAAATCATAATAATTAACGCCTTTCGAGATATGTAAACACTTTATTTTGATGGTGGAAAAGTATTTTTTAAATATTAGTATTGTTGTAAATTAGACATTGTGAGGCACAGTACTGTTACCCATTATGAATCAAAATAGTAAAACATAAATTTTATTTGAAGCTTTATTTTTAATGATATATTTGTAAGTTTAAACGTAATAAAATAATATAATGATGTTTTCATAAATTTTTCGATGCTTAAACTCGGTAGATACTTTTCTAGCCGTTAAGTTACTCAAAACAATGATACAAAATTCATTTGTCAACTTCAAAACAAATTCGGTAACATCAGGTAAGCAAGCCGACTGAAGATTAAGATCTCAAGGTTATCGAAGCTCGTTGAGGGTCGATGGCCGGAGCCGGACATTCCTAATCGATAAAGCTAATCGGGAGCCGAATACGGAATAAATAATATGTACGTTCGGTTCGCAGGATCTTCCACACGAAGTTGGCGTCACTGCGGCAGCAACTGCAGCAGCTGCGCGAGGGCTCGCACCCGGAGTACGCGCGCCGCGTGCGCCGCCTGGAGGCGCAGCTCGGGGAGCGGCGTCGACTCAACACCATCCAGCGCGACCACCTCATGGACTGCGTGGAGCAGGACTACGTGCTGGAGAAGCGCGCCGCCGCCCGCGACTTCGACGACAAGAAGGTGGACCTCAAGGAGAACCTGCTGACGGACTTCGAGGATCGGCGCAAACACATCGAGAGCGAGAGGCACAGCATGGAGCTCAACGGGGACTCCATGGAGGTAACGATTTTTAACATTCTCTTATGCGAGCTGTAAAGTTGAGGGGCGGCAGACTCTCTAGGTAGTTCTGAAGCCTTGTCGACACGGTCGAGACGATATTGATTATCGGAAACCGAATGCCCTCAATTATAAATCCGCGACGCTTTCTATTTATAATTATACGGCGACGAGGAAGATAAGAGAAGGAAAGAAAAGCTTTATAATTCACAAAAATATTCTCAAAAGCACCCTCAGTTCGTTAAATTTGAGGCGGCAGAAATGATTGTCTTTGTTCCTGTCTTAATTCAATAAGGGATCATCTAATGTTATTATCGTCCTTGTCAATATGATGGTGACCGGTGATTGCAGGTGAAGCCGGCGATGACTCGCAAGCTGCGGCGGCGCCCCAACGAGCCAGCGCCGCTGCCGGATAAGCGCCGCAAGCCGCCGGCCACGACCTTGACCTACTTGCTGGACGAGCGCGAGGTGGACGCCGACCTGCGGCAGATCGCGCGCGGCCGCCCGCCGCCGCCCGGCGCCCGCAAGCACCACGCCCCACCGCCATCGCCTCTGCCGCATTCCGGAGGTGACCTTACTCTAGCTGACAAAACTTCACAGTTCAATTCTCTGATCGAATGAAACGAATCGGATTTTAACTTCGTAACCCCGAGAATGAGTGAGACTAAACAATCGATATGTACATGCAAATTCACAGCAAACATCTTATATTGCATTTCTCTTATCAATAAATAGAAGATAAAATAAAAGGCGGAATTTGAGCCGCAGACCGCTTACAAATCCAATATTCAGTATTCGGTGCGGGCTCGCTGCCACTTTGCTTCGGTCACCTAATTGAGAAATTAAAACGTATTGTATTATGATACGCATTATATTTTAAAAAGCGCTTCTCGTAAACTATACGTATATTTATTAGGATTCAATCATTTTTATTTTTCACAAGTATTTATTTATTATCGACTTAATGGAATACTGAAATATATTCTGAAATCCACCGTAAACAAGTTTGACAGTATTTCACTTTCCGACATCACCTTAAAATTGATGGAATGATTGTCTCATAGATCTTATACGTATAAGCCAGAGCAAAGAGTCGGAAGGTGAATATGAAAACCGAGAAATAAAGTTATTTTTTAAATATGTGCCCATAATTATGAAAGCGGTGTAAGTCAAGAAATTGAAAAAATGTGTTATTCATTAATTTCAGCCCGCATTGTTTAATTAGTATACTTTTCATCCGACATACGGTTCAAATGTACCATGTTATGCAAAGTGAAGTCAATTTCATATGTTTTCCACTAACATCGAGACGCAAACCTTTGAATATCTTATGGGCACATATAATGAATTTAGAATATGATACCGCTATAGAATGCAAAACACAAATTGATGCGAGTAATATGATGCAGAAACGTATGTATTTATCAAATTATTAAATATCAGTATATATCAATTATCTATGAAGGATTAGAGCATAGAAAAAATATTCTAACAAAATAATCCGAATGATAATAAGGAAACATCAGACTGATAAATCCTAAACTCGGCCGTTGGAGCGCTGTGTGTTTTTTATCACTATATTGGATATGTCCCCTGGTGTTTCAGGAGTGACGGCTCAGGAGCCCCGCCCGGCGTCCCCTCTGGCGGAGGCTCGGGTGGAGTCGGGCAAGTTGCTGTACGAGAGGCACTGGTACCGGCGCGGGCAGAGCATCTACGTGGAGAGTCACGAGCACCAGCGCTTCGCAGCCAGCATCACCGCCATCGGCACCGATTGCGTAAGTTCGACATATTTATTTATTAATAACCCGTCACAAGTGATAATGCGTTCAAAGAATCCATTACTCTCGATCGATGCGTCCACCAAAAATATTTTAAAATTTAATTTAGATAAGCTTTGGAGTGCTTTTATGTATTTCTTCCTTTATACGATCTGTATCTGACCGGCTGTCTTCGTGCGTGAGCGTCGCAGGGCAAAGTTGTCTCGATGATAATGATACATCCTCTAAAATGAAGACGGGCAGTAATAATGAGAGACAAATATTACCGTAAACTTAATTGAAGTTTGTTGTTCTGTTATAGATTTCTGTTAAAAAATCCACCGTAGACGGCCAGAAGATGCGAATATACACGGCTCAGCTCTCCCGCGGGGAAGTCACCATCAAGCGGAGAGCGTCCTAGTGCTGGACTCTACTGTACTCCTCGTTGTGCAACGGACAAACTAAAACACCAATTTATTATTTAGACTCGGTGATGAAATTTTGTATGAATTTTGTTCTCTAAAAGTATAAATTATGAGGTCGTTTTGCAAAATAGCGGCTGTAAAAATTCTCCTCTTTACGTTTTTGTATTCGAGGGAAAATTATGAAAAAAATAATGCATTACAATTATATGTTACGGAAACCTATACATTGGAAATAACAAGGTTTCACTGTATTAATGAAGCGAGTGTTCAATGCATTGAATACTACTAATTATAATAAACTAAACTAGTGCCAGCGGTCAGGCAATTTCTACTTTTTTCCATTATTGCCTAATATTACTAAATGTATTCAAAGGTTTTCGGCTTTTTTCCCAATTTAAATATATTGCAGAATGTTTGATCTGCAGCCGAAGACAGCAATAAAGGGTTGACTCATGTCCATCCTGATTAGGACTCTTGACTACCTCTAAGCTGTTGTTCCTCGAATAAGTGATCTTTTATGAACTTTTGGTCAATCTCAACCGGGAATATGAAATGTACCAGTAGTATAGAACCAAGAAGACTTTTAAATTATGATATGATGTTTTTTTTCGTGAACTTTTTTATATTTTCAAAGATAAAAAGTTAAGTACCTACTGCATAACAGGAAATAAGCAATAAATAGTTACATTTTTAATTTAAGTATATTCATAAGATGAAAACTATCTTTTCAACCTTTAGCTTATTGTATTGTTAATATTAATCAAAGTGAATAAAAAAATATCTGCAAAACTATCATTTAAACAATAAAAAACCTTACAATGGATTATATTTTCATGGACATCATTTGCAGTGTCAGATAAATAAGTACTCGTATTTAAGCAGCGAACACCCCCTAGCATTATCATGGCCCTGAATTAACAGTAGATCTCTTCCTTTTTGTCAAATCGAGATCACCCACCGATGGAAAGATCCATGCTCGAGAGTGTCTCTTGAAGATCTGAAATGAGAATATCCAAAGAAAAATTCGAGTATGGATGCTCCTGAAAGAATACTCGTACTTGATATGGCAGGACATGTTTGTCAACGAGGCGGGATCTACTGGGAAGAAAGGTGTCATAGTGGCGCCCAGAAGAATAGTGAGAGGAGACTGCATGTAGAAGGATCGAGAGGGCTGTAGTCTTATGCGGAAAGCATACGTTCAACAGTGGATGGACACAGGCTGATGATGATGACCCCAAACATTTTATCAACTCGGATAAATATTTGGGCATCAAAGAACGGCCCGAAAAGGTTTTCAGTCAAGTTATTATTTTTAACCCAATTAAAAAAGTGAAAAACAACATTGGTGGCAAGTTCTATGTTTTAAGAATGAATGTCAAAATAAATAATATTATAAGTAAAATATAAAAACATAAAATTGAATTAAACTAAATTTGAAATATGTAATTTAATTCAATGTGGAAAAAAAAAATGTTGTTGCAAACTTAACAGCAAAAAAATAAATAATCAATTATTGTATTTATACTTCACTTTATTAAATAATATAATTTGATAACTGCTGACTGAAAATGTCTTATCAACATTTGAACTCATAAAAATACTTTAATTCTCATATGTATTATTTACAAATGATTAATATACTCCTGTTTAACTTATAGGACGGGCAGCTTCTATTATATCACAATAAAAAGAACCATCGTCACCAGCAGTACTGATAGCGAATAATTTTCATTACTCTTGAAGTGCTTTTACATCTTTTTCTTTTCCCAATTCCGTCAAAAGCTCATCAGCACTGGCAGCGACTTCCTTCCAGGAAATGTCAATATCTTCCTTTTCACTGAACCGAGAGCAAATCGCCATTCTCAGGAAATACATTTCATTAAACATTCCTGGAACTAGATGAATGTTCCCGCGAGCGTTGATCTTCTTGCAGAGAGCCTCGTTAATGTCATTGGATCCCTCGAGTCTGAAACAGACGAGGCCCATGAGAACTTCTTCCACCACTCGGAAGCGAGCGTCCGACTTGCAAAGGCCTTCAAACTGGTGCGCCAGCGCGACATGCTTGCGGATGTGCACTTGGAGGTTAGCCACGCCGTACAGCCGCAGCACGAACCACAGCTTCAGGGAGCGGAATCTTCTTCCGAAAGGAATCTGCCAATGACGATAATCCGGAAGGGAGCTTGCCGCGTCACGCTTCAGGTAAAGCGGGTCCACTCTGTAGGGGTCGACGACCCAGGCGGGGTCTTTCAGCCACATAGCGGAACAGTCAAAGTTGACCAGCAGCCATTTGTGCGGATTGAAATTGAAGGACTCGGCGGTTTCCACGCCCTTCATGAGGTAGCGGTACTCCGGGCAGATGAAGGCGGAGCCGGCATAAGCCGCGTCTACGTGCAGCCAGATGTTTTCACGGTTTGCCACGGTGCCGATCTCCTCGAGTCGGTCGAACGCGCAAGAGACCGTCGTGCCCAGGGTTCCCACAACCTGGATAAGAAAACGGCTCTGATTAAATATGATGTAATATTTATTTTAATAATACATCACACAAAATATATGCGGACGTCAATTTCCATTTGCAATATTTATAGTGTGAAATAACACTCACATAAAAAGGGACTCGGCCGGCTGCGCGGTCCTCCTGCACGGCCGCCTGCAGCGTGGCTCCTCGCAGGCGGCGACGCTCGTCAGTCGGCAGCTGGCGCAGCGACACTCCGCTCAGCAGGAAGGCGCGCTCCACCGAGGAGTGCGCCTGGGCTGCGCAACAAGCCAAGCCTCAGCACAACATACTAGCAAGCAGAGCAATACACCACAAATAAAAATATCAGGGCTTCACTCGCACAGGACTAAATGGTTCAGGCCCTGGAAGCATCAGGCTAATCGTTCGATCTTTAGAAAACGTTATAGGAAGATCGACTGTAGTTATTGGAAAAGTTTGACGATAATCTGGTCATCGGTCCACATAGGAATGTCTGCTGGCAGTGTCAGTCTTTCTTGCGACAAGGGTGGGATAATCGTCACCTTAAACAAGTTTAACACGTTCACTACCTTAAAAACTGTGATTTCCTTAAAAAATGCGAGTTTTTTTTCTTGTTTCCAGTAGTAATAAGTGTCTTTATTACCAATTTTTTTATTTTTTGTGGTATATCACACGGATCCGTGTATCCGGCAACGTCAGCAAAATATCCATTGTAAATGCCGACTACGCGGATCCGTGATTAATATAATTGTCATTATTCCATCTTTATTTTATATTGAATAGGTTTAAATAGAATATAAACACGTAAGTAGCTTAAATTATTTTTTTTACAACAATGTTTGTCGCTGTCAGATCCACTAAAATCATTGTCGCTCATCATCAAAATCGGTGGGTAAATCCTTAGACACAAGGTTTTCTCTCTTTTTATTGGTATTTGTTTAATTTTTGCGTTCAGACTTTCGTTTTGATAGAACGGCTTTAATATTCACGGTTGAAAATTTACACCTTAATTGAATAGCAAAAAAACACAAAATTAAAAAAAACACAAAAACGGTCACTAAACACGTTTACAATGTTCTATTATAATATTCTATTATAGGAAACGAGTGCAAAAAACAACTAGCCAGCCGTGCCCGCAATAGACTGATGCGTTTGTATGTTGATGTGCGCGATCACGGATCCAAGTTGTAAGTAACATGCGCTAGATGCATAGCATGATACGGATCCGTGTAGTAGGCATGCGAAGTGTTAAATGTACTAACTGGAGCAGTACCCGACCAGTTTGGGGACAATCTGGTCATCCGTCCAAGTGGGGTTCTCCTGCTTGAGGCGGTGCAGCGCGCGTGCCTTGGCCCCCAGCAGTGCCACCAGGGTGGCCTCGCTGGCCGAGCCCTGAATGACGCCCCCGCCCCGGCCTCCGGAGCAAGACAGGAAGTCGGCCGGCAGCCCCAGCATCTTGCCCAGCCAGTCCAGCGTCACCACCTCCAGCTCTGTGCAGGCCGGACTGGCTATCTGTAAGATAGACATATGTTTTCACTAAATAATCAAATCGTGTACCTACGGAAAAAACTATTCATCATTCAATAATAGCATAATAATATGTGAGGGACACTTTCTGTTGATATTTAACATTATTCGCTCAAAATATAGATGCAGTGCTTACTGTTGCGTGTCTTTTGCTTTTTATATTATTTTAATTGTGTTTTTTCAATCCTCCATACAACTACAATGATATTTATTTTACAAACTGTACTGTAACAAATATATAACATGTATTGAAGTATCCCTATTGATATCCTCCTCTTCCATTTAGGGACATCGATTTTCTGGATGAAGGATGCAGGATCAGGTTTACAATATAAACACTTGTTTCACATATTATTTGTTTATTGTCACAAACGTCGCCCGCCACAGCGAACGCACAGGACGCGCGCACTGTGACGCGAGTCAAACTTCAACTGCCAGCCCACAGCGCGATTTCACATCTCCACGGTACCAACTGCCAATATGACAGTCCTACCAACCGGCAATAGGCCAACTGTCATAACAAACAAGATGGCGTATGCAAGCGCCGTGCAACATTATATAATTAAAATAAACATTCGATGTAGATGTCAGGCAAGCGGACAAAAATAATAGACAAAAGATCGCTTGTCGAGGCTTTACGGCATCGGCCTTAAGGAGCAAGCTGATATCACTATAATATATAATAAAATAAATATAATATTAAATAGTGTTACATGAAATACACTGTATAATGGTAATTAATGTTAATAAATTATTAATATACTAAGTTCTTATTATGGACAAAATAGATCAATATTATTTTTAACATTATGACTGATAATGTCCAATTGATTTAATGAGCGTAATGTGAAGTGAATACAAGTACTATTGAATAAGTGTTTTATTCAAATAATTCAGCCGTCAATGATAACTTTTGCATTCATTGTGCCCAGTACTATACAGGCGGACCTCGACTTTCGTACACTCGACTTGCGTACATTTTTGAAAAATATTTTTATTTTATTTTTTGGCGAAAATTCAAAAATGTTTTGTTTTCGTGCAGTTGTTTCCCTGTCGCTCTATGTAATGAATATGAACGAGGTCCGTACTGTGAAAAATGTTTCGTTCTGTTCGCACATATGCATATTAATTTGTACACACTCCCGTCTGATCTCGATACGTTTAGTCTTGCGTCAGCGCACGTACGGGTACATTGTTTTGCGAGTTTTGTTTTAAATATTACCTACCCGTTTTAACATGAGTGAGAAACGAGAAACTGCGAAATAGATATTGCTAAAAAAAAATCAAGAACCCATTAACTTCATAAAATAGAAACGAAGATGGATATAATAAAACGGTCTGTAAATGGATAGTCTTATGCTTCAATCGGCCGTTCGTATGATATAAGAAGGTCTACGATATGTGCGATATTAAAGAATAAAGATAAAATTAAAGAATATGTAAAAAAAAAATGGAAATATAACATCAAAAATTATTTCCAAAAGGCACGGCATAGTGATGGATGAAATGGAGAAATCTTTGTGTTATTGGATAAGTAATCAAAATCAAGAAAACATCCCTATTAGTATTTCAATGATTCAAGCTAAGGCACTTGGTTTGTATAAAGATTGGAAGGCTAGACTAAACGAAGATTCTAACACGGTGTTTCATGCAAGTAAGGGCTGGTTTTCAAAATTTAAAACAATATTGGAGACTCATGGGCTGAAATAAAAGAGTCAACAATGAAAGGTTCATGGAAGCAACTATGCCCACAAATGATGAGTGATTTCATAAATTTTGATGAAACTCCGGAAACCATCACACTTGAAATAGTTCACCTAATGAACGAACTAAACCTAGATGTTAACAGTAAAGATGTTAAAGAGATGATTGAATCTCAAGAGAACGAAAATAGTATACAAATTGAAAGTGAGGAAGAAGAACCAGAAAAAATCATCAAGCCCTTAACAATAAAAAACATGAACGAAGCTTTTACGCATCTCGAGACATTTTTGAATATTATGGAAAAGTGTGATCCCAATGGAGAACGCATATCTCAAGTGCGTAGGGCGATCTATAATAGTACTGCATGTTACAGAACTCTATGAAGAAAAGAAAAAAAGTAGTAAATTAACCCTTGACAAGTTTATTGAGAGAATATAATATGTACTTAGTTGTAACTTTTGATAAATAAACATTTTAAGTACAATTTTTGGAGTTTTTTTTTTATACATTCCTCTACTTACTGGCGCCCAAGAACAGGCAAACGAAGCATTGGCCGACCCCCTACAAGATGGACTGAAGATATAAGAAGAATAGCGGGAGTGACCTGGATGCGGAAGGCGGAACATTGAAGAGGATGGAGACTCAAGCGGGAGGCCTACGTTCAACAGTGGACGGACACAGGCTGATGATGATCCCTCTACTTTCGGACATTTAACTTTCGTACACATTTTCAGGAACCAATCATGTACGAAAGTCGAGGTCTGCCTGTATATTCATTATCATTGTTTACAACGTTTCTTAAATTTTTTAATGATAATGATAATGCATTATCTTCTCACTATAAAATATTCTTGTTTTTTTGTTTTTATTATTCTTAAGGCTTATCTAGTGACCTTCATCACAAATTTTTTGAATATCACCTCAATTTTATATTTCAAGTGAAACTGTGATGAAGATTTTTATCAGATGTTTTCATTTTATTTTTTTAATGATGAAGTACATTATATAAACTTGTATTTTGAATAATTTAGAAACGAGCGTTAAACTGATGTAAACTGCAAACGCAAACAATATTTTGATAATCAGAAGACGCTCAGTTTTCCGACTATTAAACCGACTCATTTTCTTTACGTTGCACTGACAGAATATACGTTTTTTTAAGTTATGTTATAACAAAACCTGACTGCAACTACAAGCAATATACCCAATTCGCCAAGAGTGCAGATGTATGACAAGTTGTATTGAGTGAATTCACTAGGAAGTTGATAAAACAATTCATTATATATATACACATTACTTGGTGTAACGGCAATCAAGTTCCTGGGTTGTCTGTTGAACTCTATTACTGGCATCTCTCTATGGAGCTGAAATACCCTACTGGTTTTTGATTTTTTGTACATTTAATTCATTTTTATTTTTAAAAACATTACAATACGTTTTTATAAACAATGAAATTTCAAGAAAACCATAAATTTATACAAAAAATAAAATTTCTAAATAAATAATAGAGAAAGATCAATTTACAGAAATATACCAGAAATATATTAGAAAGTCCCAAAGCTCGCTAAACAGTAGACTCCATGAAATTACTTCTACAAACAAATTCGTGGAGCTCATATCTGAATTGAGCTTCTCTCGTGTGGAATGTATCAACATTCGAGATGATGTGGTTAAATAGTCTGACCGCTCTCCCGAGAGGCATAGTTTCTGCTAGGTCAGTATTACTCTTAGGAAGAACGAACAATCTGTGTCCCTTTATCCTTCAATTATTACCAGGGACAAACAAACCGTGATAACAATGATAGATGAGGGGAGCTCACCCAGCTAAATCCAAGGCAGGCGATGGCCCCGCTGAGCATGTCAGCCACAATGGCGGGGTAGCTGTTGGCTGCAGCGAAGTAGGCGTGGAAGCGCGGCGAGTGCCAGTGAGTCACACCGGGCATGATGACGCGCTCCAGGTCCGCCATGACGGCCTGCCACGACTCGGGCTGCTGCGGCGCCTCCGAGGGCACCAGCGGCCGCAGGTAGCCGGGCTCCACTGTTGGAAGAACCCGCCTGGAGAACAACAGAGTGCGGTAAGCAGTATCAATTATTATCCATAAATTAATTGAAAGACGGAAGAGTAGAATTAAGGTTGATAGAGTAAATAATACGGTTGCAAAACTACAATTAGGGATCGTAGAGCAGAATGGAAAATATTTCAACTAATTATATTTAAGTATGTGTATTTTGAATAATCATTAAATGTATTACGATACTTTATTATAAAAAATATTAAGCACGACACCAAAGACTTTTTTTTAAAACCCCAATTTCATTTCCTGTATGCAGCGGCCAGCAGGAAAGTCCAGTCGTTCTGAACGTCATATAGCTTATAGCGTCATATTTATATGTCATATTTATTTCATAAAGCGTCATATTTTTGACTGATTGTGCTCTTCTGCATGCACACTCATAAAAAAAGATTTTTAAATACTATAGTTGTTTTATTCAAATGATTTAGTATGAGGGTAAAGTGGCTCACCTGTCACGAATATTCTCTAAGTAATTAGTGATAAAATCCACCATTTCTTTTGCAAATTCGGTAAATTCTGGTGCGTTCATTGTTTCTGAAAAATGACTTCCATGAGAAATTAACTTTTCAGTGATGAACAGATGAAGTAAAAACTAAATATAAATATCGGTAACAGCAAGTTCAACAGCAGCCAGTGAAAGCTGATAATAGCGAGTGGGAACATTTTCTTTTATTTTACAATTAACTAACTGCAACAATATTAGATATACATGCTTTTAAAACAAAAAACGCCCGCGGTTCGCCACTGCATATATTTTATACACTTTTTATCTGACTTTGTAATGTATATATTTTAAAAAATAAATAGATATATATATTCATGATTGGAAGTTTATTCTATTTTATAATTAATTCGACAATCATATTTTAAAATATTTCAATTATCATTTAAATACCTGTGACTTTCTTATTATTATATTTAATAATTTATATATTCAATCTAAGATTAGATGAAGAGTGAGATAAGGTTTATCTGCAATTAATCAAATGAAAAAAAACACAAATGCTGGAATAATTACTGATAATACAAGTAACTTTCATAAACAATCTTTGGGTTACACGGTTGTAAAAACAAAGGCAATGTATATTCTTTTTCGCTTCGGTAAAATTTAAATTTTAACTTAAATCCAACGACAGTTATTATTTTCATCGGCTCCTTTTATAAATCTTCAATATTACCCGCTTTTCAAAAAAAATATCGTCATTATTTTTTTTGTATAAAATATTGACTTTGTGTATAAAATACTCGTGAATGTAAGTGATATCAATTAATTTTGGGCGTCTTTTTATCATTCCGCTAAAAGAGCCTTAAAATGACGTTTAGGGCTCCAATTGCCCCCAATTGCTCAATGCGGTACTGTCGTCGTAATCATTTAAGGATTAGTGAGTTTTTGGATTAGTTGCCTTGCCTAATTGTTTTTATTCATTATTTTAAAAATAAATAAAAACAATTTAGAACAACCACATATTATTTTAAATGAATACGAGTAGTATTTTCTAATAAATATCAACTTTATAAAACTCTGTATTTGTGCATATATAACAGATATGCATATAATGTAAATGTTTCACAAAATATTGGCTAATGACCGAAAGTTTCGAATAATATAATTAATGTCACTGAAGTAAACACGAGCTTCAATTATTTACGACTCGTGTGAATGAATTTATATTATTTAAACAAAAATATTTCAATTGTTGATTAAGACGCTTATTGTAATGTAGAACAAACTCGTGTAAAAAAATAGTTTATTTATTTGTATATTTTATTATATTATATTATAGCACTACATTACATTGCAATGTATTAAATTTAATATTTAGACAAAAATTAGATTTTTGTGTAACCGTCGTGTTTGTATTACAAATAAATGTTACTTCCTCAATATCACTTGCTTAAACAAAAACTAATTTAACACCAAATATTTATAATTATATTAAGTATAATAATGTCTTTTATTCCTAAGTAGTAATTTTGAATTTATAAAAATACCACTCGAATAACCGATATAATTGTACTGATCGAGATGTGGGAGCTGTCGCGCGGCTGGCGGCTGGGGCAGGATTGATGATATGATGGGCTGATATCTGATGTCTGATAGTCTGATGCCCTGGTGACACGGCACATCGCAAGTAGCTTTCAGAGATAACGTAGTACAACCAACACAAGCCAATAACGTGGGTAAAAATTATTCTTGAAAAAAATGTAAAACAAACCGAACCAAACTTATCACATCTAAATGTTTACTTCTTCTTGTTTATTATTATTTTTTACGCTTTACAATTATTATTCTCAGAAATTAGTTCAAGATGTTTTATTTGAATTAGAAGATGAAAGAGAATTGCATATAGGTTTAATAAAAAAATCATATTTTTTAGAAAATAAACACAATCGTATTTATTTTCTAAATTGATATATTCATCAAATCCATATCAAATTTCTTAGTTTAGGTTAGGTACATAAAACGGAGCATACAAAATCATATTAAAGAAGTTTTTTCTGTTGAAACAAAACAAAAAATTTCATTCACTAGTGAAACAATAAAAAAGGAACTAGAATATTATTTAACTGAATCTGCTAATAAAAGTCTTCTTAAACTAGAGTCTCATCTATATATATAAAAATTAATTGCTGTTACGCGTTAAAATATCGATATTTACGATCCGCACACAAAATCAACTATGATACACACAATTAATTAGGTTAGGTTAGGTAAGGTTAGGTTAGGTTAGGTTAGGTTAGGTTTTTTTTTTTTTTTTTTTTTTCTTTGGAGGAGAGAATCTTCACAAGACACTCTTCAATTCCAAGAGTAGTGTCGGATTTTTACCGACTAAACTCTCCCCTTTCATCTTCCTCTTCCGTAACTCGAAGAGACTTTGTTAATCGATTATTATTATTTT